>JAPPVO010000029.1:138985258-139318353 GCA_030407325.1 Camellia japonica | reverse complement strand
AGGATTCATCACTTGATTGATCCCTTTTAGACTTCGATGATAAAGGCTGATTTTTCTCTCTCTTTAACAACTGGATTGATGTGGAGTGACAGCGGTGGTGCCCCACCATCTAATTATTGCCTCCCAGACAATGGCCTCCACCAAGTTATTTCGGCTTGTATTTATCGTTCTTTACACCGAAAGCTCATCAAAGTAGTTTTTACTAACTGTTGAAGATGGTGATAACTTTGCCAACTGCTACCGGCAAGCTTGGAAAAAAAAGTTATAACCAATTTTGAATTGAATGAGTGTGCTACATTATTTGTAATTATTGCTTCAAATATCTGCAGAATGGGTAACCAGCCAAGTGCAAACAAGTCAACGGGGAGTGTTCAAATAAAGGGGCAGCCAATTCCGCAGAAGAGCAACTGCTGCAGTTAAATCACTTCGTGTTGTATTTGTAATATCTGCTTACAATGGTAAGCCAGTAATCGCAAAAACAAAAACCACGGTCACGTCATTCTGTATGAGTTTTTTTGTACAAAAATCCTGTATGTTTAACATTTTCATATCACTTATGGATCTCTAACAAGTTGTTTGAATTCAATCTTAAGATTTTTAGTAGCTTTCAAATAATATTTTTCTTTTCTGTTAAAAAAGTGAAAGATTTTGGCGATTTTTACAGGTTTAACAACTTGGAAAGGTTCCAAGATTTATGTTTTCTTTCCTGTGAGATGCAATTTGTATTAAATCTCTTGAACTTTTTTGGAAAATCGAAATGTAGAAGAAATCAGACCCCGGCATACAAACATAGAGAGTATTGTAAAGAACATCATAAGTTCGATGGAAGTAAAATTGAAAATATAAATAATAAAATTATTCAATCTCTCTAATAGTTTAAATTTTTAGATGAGATAGTATAATGTATTTCTTTGTTTTTCATAATGGATAAAAAAATTAAAAAATAAAAATAAAAATAATCCCACTCAATAGATGCTTTTCCAATCAGCTGCTGGTTCTCCATTAGCAACCACCACCCATTTGCTTGTGAGACATTTTGTGTCTATGCACAAGGCCATGAACTCAAATTGGAGAAGCATCCCCATTTTGCAAATTGGTTATTGGATGTTTACAATACCTCCATTATTGGGAATTTTCTTTGATAAAACTCACAAAGTAAAATAATGACTATACGTAATTTTTATACAAAATTTAAGATAAGAATGATATGATAATGATATTTTTGTAATTATAAATTAAAGTGAAGGACATTTTGACTTTCAATGAATGACTATAAATGAGATATATCATTCTGTATAAAAATTTTATATACAAATTCTGTTCATATAACATTACTCAAACTTGTAAATGATAAAGTCAAATTCTACATAATTGCACAATGGAACTTCAATTGTGGATAGCTTTTGTAGATAGCCATTGTATTCTCACATTCAAAAAGGAAATTCTCCACTAAGATTTCTCAAAATGAATATTGAGTGTGAAAATGATATTTTATGTGGTGTCATTAGTCAATAAAAAATTGTAAATGAGATTAGATACACTTATTGTCTCCTACTAATCTAATCATATAGTCTTCACTATTACAATAAGAATTTTTTTTTATTGATTGGCGATACATGATATCACTATTACACCAAATATTTTCTCGATTCCTCAAAAGTAATTACTACTTGAGCCATAGGACAACATTGAACAATATCATGTGGTACTGTCTTTCAACTGGTGTGATAAATAGAGAAAGCCTCCTTCCTCCTTCCCACAAGAACATACTTCTCTCTGTTTCTTTGTTGTTTTTCTTTCCAAGCCAAAGTTCATCTGAGGCACTAGGGAGGGAGAGAGAGAGAGAGAGAGAATTTGGTGCAAATAGGATGGCAATTGAATCTTGTCACCCTCTCTTTGCTTAGTTCTCTTATGTTGTTTACATTATATTAAGAGCAAATGGAAAGAAGTTGGAGGAAAAAGAAGACAGTTTAAAGGATCTTCTGTTATTTATTGGGAGAGAGATTAGAGATATGATTAAGATTAGCCGGTTTATGTTATTATGTTGACTCAGTGATGCTTTACTCTATACAATTGTAATCATCGGGATGGGGGGTTTTGGGAATAACACGACTAGGATAACATGATTCGCAGCCATAAAACCGCCTCTCCATGAATGGATAGATGGTATTGTTGAAAGCGACATGGATGGAAGGAGGGGCGAGCACTCAATCAACATAGTTGGTGGATCTCATCCAAGTATGTGTATGAGACAGTTGATTATTGCTTTTAATTTGCAGTAATCTGCACCAAACAGGGCTTAAAGCGCGAGACATGCTAAAACTGATTTATCATGGAAAAGCCATCAGCAGCATAATTATCCATTGATTTTGGTTCTACATCAAAGTGAGCTTTCTACCTAAAACCTAGTTTTCAAATCAAACTGCTTCAAAGAGGTTTTAGTTGCATGTTCTACGTCAGAGTGAGCTTCTAAAAGTGTTTTCCAAAACCAAATTTTACAAGAGGTAGGGTTTGCTCTACGGCTGCACATCATAGTTTCAGACCTTCTATTGGAGGTAGGGTTGTAAACGAATCGATTTGTAAGTTGTTCAACTTGATTTATTTCCTTTTCGAACTGATTTCAAATAAGTTTTAGTAGACCCAATAATGAGAAGAACTCGGTTTTTTTATAATACATAGAGGTTCATCAAGTGGAGTAGTAGATTGTTAAATGTAATGGTTTATTTTCGCTAAGCATTCTTATTGCAAGCAACTTTGCTATATATATAATGGGCTATTCCTCTCCTGAGAAGTTGTACTTGTGTTGTTTTGGTTTCTAACAGTTTTTCAGTTAATTGAGTAGCTGAGAAGGAATTAGGGAGAAACCTAGTTCTAATTTAATTTTTAGCTTCTTCCCTGTTTTTAGTCTTAGTTTTTAGTTTTAGGTTTTTTTTTTATTTCTCTTTTTCTCTCTCTCATGAACTGTGGTTACAACCCGATGTCCCTTGTGACAATTAAAGGTAGAATTCTAAATTTAAAACCAAATAGGTTTCCCATTCTTTAAGAAATATCGTATAGTCGATCAAAAAAAAAAAAAGAATATCATGTTATGTCTTACATTTTTATGATAAAAGATCAAGATGATGACAAAATTATCAGCCGTAATTATATTTAAAATCAAGAAATAGCACACAAAATCTGAAAAAATCCAACCCGTTGCCATCACATCTTACTGGACTAAGAATTTCATCCTCCCTTGATTTCATGAAACTGATTTACATGGGTCTTGATCAAGTAAATTAGTAATAAATAAATAATAATTGCAACATATATTTACTAAACCACTAATTTTTTTTGAGGAAATTTCAAATCTGTATGAAAAATAATTACAAATTAATGATAAACTTTGTCAATAGTAATTATTAAAATTATAAATTTTTTCATGTATTTGTAATAATTTCCCCAACTTGCCCTCGGTGAGTAAATTTTTTAATTTTTTATGTACTACACAGAAGCATAGGTCCCACACATGCAAAACCAAACCCATATTTGTAGTTGATAAAAAATTAATAATTTAAGTTTCATTTGACATTGATTTAACTTTTTTAGTTGTTTTTGAATTTTTTTGACTTTTGTGAGTAAAAAATGTAATAATTATGATTTGAATATGACATTTTATCTTATTGACTTATATATTCTATTTTGTTTTTTTGTATTTTTTTAGCCCCAAATATTTACCAAATGAGAACTCAGTAGAGATCTGTTTTGGGGAAGGAAAAAAAAGAGAGCCAAGACCCAAGTTAAAACTCCGACATACAATGTAGTTTAGAAGCAATTGTAGACAGACAGGTAATCTTACCCTCCAAATTTTTTTTAATGGAGAGTTTGATTCTCAAGACTTGAATTCGCAACCATAAGATTACGACGGATAACACGTCATTTGTGCCAACTCACATCCTCTAAATCGGTACAAAGTAAAAATTTAATTATTTAAGTCATGTGCAGCAGTTGGAATAAATAGGTGTGGAATGAGTATGAAAATCATCACAAGTCCAGTTGTTCATGTTCAAGGCAATAATGACAACATTGCATGTTTTGAGGATGCTATTTAGGCCTCGTTTGGCAAGAGACTATTTTAGTCAAAAAGTCAAAAAGTTACTAAAAAAAGTCAAAAAACCAACAACTCATACCAAAAAGTCAAAGATTTCTTTTTCTCTCTACTTTTTGCACATCTTTTCGTAAAAAGCCAAAAAGTCATCCCAAACATACTAGTTTTTTTTACATCACATTTTAGCCAAATAGCCAAAAAGTTACTAAATTAACCTATTCTCAAACGAGGCCTTAATGTCTTTTCTTCAATACATTTTATATCATTGTCACAGCAAAACTCACATGGGTTATATAGTTATATAAGGTCACTCTAATTCTATGTTTGGATGAAGAAGAATTTGCAACAAGAAAAATAGAAAGGCATGAAAAATGTGAAACTTCTTTTTTTCCTTTTTCCTCTCCGAATTCAATATTTAAACACTACATAGAAGTGAATTTTCCCTTAAAATCAACTTTGATTCCTAAAAGCAAATTTATTTATTTATAAATCAAAAATTACCGAGTTAAAAAAAAAAAAAAAACTAAATTCTCACTTTCAGCAAGGGCACATCAATTCACAAATTCATGAAATAAATAAACATGGCATGGCAATGTTATCAGATGCATGGAATGCAGGTACTACGGCCCTGTTTGGTAGAGCTGTGGGAAAGTACTTATAGTTTATGCCTAAACAGTTTATAGCTTATAACTATGAACACAAGCTGATTTCTGACTTATAAATTAAGCATCTCCTGCCCCACTCAAAGAATAAGCTGATTTCTGACTTCCAAAAAGCTATAAGCTAAACCAAACACATCAAAATAGGTTAAATTAAGCTAAAAGCTGAAATAAACAACTTTTAAACTGCACCAAACAGGCACTACTTTCAGCCTTGATAATGAACATCAATTCACATGAAACATGAATGACAAGCTAGAAACCATAGAAAAGAAGAGAGGACCGGTCCAGAAGAAGAAGAAGAAGAAGAAGACAGGGACGGAGACGGTTTACTACAATTTGGGGTGTTTGCGAAGAAACTTTTTTAGTTTTTTGGCTAAAATAGCACTAAAAGACAAAATAGATTAAAATAGTCAATAAGACAAAAATCCATAATCATTTCACTTTTTCTCTCACAAAATCACATCCAACCATAAAAAAATCTATATATCTTCCAAATACAAAAATTTTAACCTTCTAAAATAACCAAAAACTAAAATAGCCTACTAAAATAACAACTTCCGAAACAACCACAATGACTTGTAATGGCATATTCCAATGACTTTCTACACACACAAGGGTAAATATAGAAGAAGTTTAAATCCACAATGCAATTCCTATTCTGTGAGAATCTCCAAGAAAAATGTGTACAAAACTCCTTCCCCTTAAAAAGTATATTTCTTAAATTGCATTTGCTTCTACCCCCAAATCAATTTGGTTCCAAACTATAATTGTTTATACACAAAACATACTTATAAAAACCGAGTAACAAACACAAAATACACACAACAAAAATTGTCACCAATAAACATCTTTTGATGCGCATGGTATAAAAACTCCGAATAAATTCTACCGCCTGAAATGATTGAGAGAATTCATGATCCAACCATAACCATTATGCCAAATCTCAAACATTGCAGTGGCATGAATAACCACATCTGGGATGAGATCTTCCATTGCCTCCACAAAAGCACTCAACCGCCGGACCGGTGGAAGCAAGACCGTCAGAGGTACCGCCCAGGCGGCGGCGGCACCAATGATGGCGATGAACTGCAGCATTAGTACAGAGATAGAGAGGAAGAGAGAGAAGATAATTAGAAATCTATAGATATATATGAATTATTTTGAAATTATGATATAATTATTGTGGGTGTAGGAGCTTCATTACCATGAATGTCGTACACTTTTTGTTTGAAAGGGGCATCTGAGGCTTGCATGGTGCCACGATATTATAAGAAGAAAAAAAATTTCATAGTTTTTCCTTTCTTGTTTTACCTAACATTCCTTCTTCTACCAATGCTTCTCATTTTGCTTTGCAGTATAACACCCAAAAAGAAAATGTTTGGTCCAGTTTATATGGATTGTTTATTTATTTATATTAATTTTGAGAATTTATATATGTCAGACTTTTCAGTACAGTTACATTTATAACTCATTAAGCAAAACTCGTTTAAATAAAAAGAAGATTATTTGAAGGTTGTCAGCTTTTGTTTTGTTTTTTTTTGTGTTATAAAATTATACTAAACAAACCCTTTTTGCTATATGGTGTGTGAGCGTTTTGTTACAATTTCAAATAACGAAAATATACAAATGAATTTTGTATACACCAATGGTGTGACCCTAAAGTGTCTCTATTCCCACACACACCCTTTTTGTTAATAACTAGTTGGAACCCCATATGCTTCACGCGTGGGGTCGTGTCATTATCAACTAGGAATAAATCTGTGGGTCGTGTCATTATCAACTAGGAATAAATCCGTGGTGATTGCGTTATAATTGGCTAGGAATAATAGAGTGAGGCAAATACACGATAAATTGTCATTAAATTCTATAAACTTTATTGTATGAATTGAAATTACAAGCCAAATTGATCAAATATTGAACCATAGAACATGATTTAAGAATTGTGGATAATTCATAAGCAAAAATAAGGCGAATACATTGGCCACACTACAAGAATTAACACTTTTAGCAACAAAAAAATTGGTCGCTAAAAGTCTATTTTTGGTCGGCAAAAGTTATCCGCGACCAATTTTTTTGGTCGCTAGTTTGGTCGCCAATTGAGGGTCGCGGAAAGTAATTCGCAACCAAAATTTTCGTTGGTCGGGAAAAGTTGCATTTGCCGACTAAATTTTTGGTCGCTAAATATTTATTTACTGCGACTAATCCATTTTGTCGCTAAAACACTTTGGTCGCGAAAAGTCGCCTTTTGCCGACCAAATTGCTTAGTCGCCAATTGTCACATTCCACGACCAAAATTAGTTTGGTCGCCAATTGTGACATTTCGCGACCAAAAATTTTGGTCGCCAATTGTGACATTCTGCGACCAAAATTAGTTTGGTCGCCAATTGTGACATTTCGCGACCAAAAATTTTGGTCGCCAATCGTGACATT
Source organism: Camellia japonica (assembly GCA_030407325.1). Classification (NCBI taxonomy): domain Eukaryota; kingdom Viridiplantae; phylum Streptophyta; class Magnoliopsida; order Ericales; family Theaceae; genus Camellia; species Camellia japonica. The sequence continues at coordinate 139,311,174 of JAPPVO010000029.1, read as the reverse complement.
CTGCGACCAAAATTAGTTTGGTCGCCAATTGTGACATTTCGCGACCAAAAAAATTGGTCGTCATTTGTTACTTTTCGCGACAAAAACTTTTGGTCGGCAAAAGTGAGATTCCACGACCAAGAGCTGTTTTGGTCGGCAATAGATGTATTTTTTGCGACCAAAACTCTTGGTCGGCAATTGTCTTTTTTGCGAAAAAAAATTATTTATTTGTCGCGACTAATAAATTGGTCGCCAAAGCAGGAAAACAATATACCTGTAATTCCTAATAATTCATTCAATCTATAATAAACCTATAATTTTAAAGCATCATGCAAATTAACTGAATCATTAACATTCGACACAATACATAATTCATTAACATTCGACACAATACAACTCTTTCTTGGATACATAATTCATTAACATTCATTAACATTCGACACAATACACAATACACAATACAAAGTAAAGCTAGCTAGTACCATTAACATATTTAGGGGTCACCAACATACATATATAAAATTCCTGTTTTGCACTCTCAGCTCTTTCTTGGATGCCAAACAATCAGTATATCAACCCACCCAGAACAGCAAACCCCTCTCATGATAGACCTAAAAATAAAGACAAGTCATAGTAATATATCTAAGAACATTTCTAATGAGCTTAAAAAAAAAAAAAAAAGCAAACCCTTTACATGTTGAAACTTTAAATTGAAACCAGGTTTATCCATGAGTAGAGTTATTGAGTGCAGGGGTGGGAGTAGCTAGGGCCAGCCAGGTCCCCACTCCTTTTGGCAAGCACGTGGTGGAGGCGGCGGAGGTGGAGGAGCTTCCCCCTTTCTCTTGCTGCTGCTGATTTGATTCTGTCCGCTTCCCACTGCTTTTACCTCCCACAACCTCCCATGGACGACCCATCTCACCCTCAACCTTGGAAGGTGTCAACTGTGTACATAAACAAAATGAAAGCCACCACATTTTGATTCTGTCCGCTTCCCACTGCTTTTACCTCCCACATATTGCCTCTTTGGAGCAAGCGATCCATATTGCCTCATAAACACTTCGACATTTTGATCATCGTCCCTGTCCTTCTTCCAGAAGGCCACCGCTTTAACTGATGCTATGCACCGTCTTCTACGGCAGTAGATTTTTATGATTAGGAAAATGATCATCCCAGGCAAACTGAGTGAGAAGGCTGCATTTAAAGGATAAACAGAGAGCTTATTAACAGTTAAAATTGTACCTCTAAATCTTCTCAAGGATAAACAGAGAATTTATGCCCAATTACAGTTCTCTTCCAAACAGTTTTTGGGGCAGAATGTTAAATATTTAGCTTTGTTTAGTCCAAATTCTGAGCAACATATATGTATATATATCCTATGAATATCTTTTGATTGTGTTTGGATCATGAATTTGAGTAGGAGTTTGCAGAGGGAAAGAAAAAGAGGAGAAAGGTGAAAAAAGTTAGCTCATATTTCATTCACTTCACTGTTCCTTGCGATTTGCAAACCCCTTCCTGAATCCATGATCTAAACCCAGCCTTAATCAATATGATAGGAGTAAGAGTCTAGAGTTTGTGTTGGTTTCACATTACCTATACCAATTTTCAACCAAATCTGGAGCCCTTTAGTTGATCCTGTTAAAAAAAAAAAAAAAAAAACATAAAGTAAAACTTTGTGGCTGGCAAGTTCATACTGCAAAGTTAGAAAAATAGATGGAGTGATGGAGAAGTGATTTGGAACAAGAGGACAGAGGAGAGTGGGATAGAGAATCTGGTTCCCTATCTTGTTACTTCTTAGATGCAAAACATACATTTATTAGAAAGCCAGCACCTTAATTTTAAGGCTGGTAAAAACTTTATGGAGAAATAAACTTTAAATCTCTCTGAGATATCGTGAGGTGTATTGTATGTTTTATTGTGCACTCAGATTTTAAGCTTTTAACAGAAAGTGGCATAATAAGAAAATACAGACAGTGATTTAATCAAATTTTACTGAACAAGTTCCATTATAAATATGTGCAAGGCCAAAAATATTAGCAAATTAACAACATGAATTTCTAAAAGCAATCTGTAAAAAGGAAAATTTCAAGAAAATTAAAGACTTTAAGAAAGAAAACTTCTATGAAAAAGCTTGTTGAAGGCGAATTATGGTCCCAAAAAAGAACCAATAAAATTGCACATACCATTCTGAGTTGCAGAACATGAGGATGCATAAGCTTTATCTGAGCAAAAGCAAGTAAATGAGCTTGAACCCGATTCATACCCACATTGCCCACCCGATGTGACACATTGACTGCACAGATCACTATTTGCAGACCACTGCAACCCAAAACCACCATCAAGAGCTGCCTTTAGACTTGTTGAAGAAGATGAATTACCCTCCAGAGCCTGAGCTGCAGATTGAAAGACTGGAACTATGACACTTGAAAAACAACTTATCGTACTTTTGGAGAATAGTGTGCTTCTAGTCAGATAAAAATTTCTGTCATCAATCCCATTAACACTGCAGTTGAACTGCCCAGTTGTAGAACTGGAATTTGGCTGCAGCCGAAAAACAGAGTCAGATTCTGTGCGTTGGAAGCGTAGCTGAAGAGAGTGAAATCAATGGTAGTGTTTGGAAGATTCCTGGGACAAGTACTATTCCAGAAATCCTGCCTGGCAATCGTCAGAGTCTGTGTGGTGTAATTAATTTCAAGAACTTGGTATGCTTGTGAGAGAATGGTAATCTGCGGGGCGTCGTTGACTTGGCAATCCAGCATGAAGCCCGGATGACCACAGTAGTCTGGTCTGTTGCCTCCCTAGAAAGGATAATCAATGTTCTGCATGTTTGCACACTGGAAGGTTTTGCTGCAGTTTAGAAATTGTTCGTCAGTGGCATGCACGGATAATGGAATATGGATTAAGATGAAGATCAGTGTGATCATGAAGAACAGAGAGGAGGATGGAGATGGATGGAGATGCATTTTGACTTCAGAGAGAGAGAGAGAGAGAGAGAGATGCTTATCTAACAGAGAGAGAGAGAGATGGAGACTAATGAGTATTATAACAAAGTGAAATGGGACTGAAGTTTTTTTAAACATTAGTGAAAGAAAGGAGAAGTTTCACCATAAATAATCTATATTATTAGCTATGACTTTAATTGCACTCAAATAAGAAAAATAAAATAAGATTGAAAATTTTGACAACAAAAGATTCTTAGCCAATTGATGTGATCAGCTTTGCAACTGTTAAAGTGCTAGGTAAATTGTAGATGCATTTAACTGACACTTGAACATGTAGATATATTATAAAATTAAATAAACCAATGGTCGTCGCAACAAACTCCATCTTTTATGAATCTGATGAAACACCAATATTGTTGACTAGAGTTTATAAACCTGGTGATTATTTCAGTATTTGCATACTGCTGCTTGAAAAGAATCAAATTCCATGCCAAGTTAAAAGCAAATATATTTAATAATAAAATAAAATAAAAAAAAAACCTATGTTTGTGGTCAGATGATGATGTTTTAGAAACTTCTGACACAGTAATTAGCAGCACATCAATTCAAAGATGTAGCGGTATGGTATCCCACCAGAGAATGAGCTCCCAGAACCATAGAAGTAACCGATTCAATATACACACATCAACAATTCTGCTTTAACCATACATTTATGGAAAAACATCATCACTGAAAAGAAAATTTTCATATTCAGATGAGGATGTTGATATAACAAGGAGTGAAGAAGAGAAACCAAAAAAAAAAAAGAAAAAAAAAGGAATATTCCCTTATTTTCCCAATTTACCTTCTGAACACACAAATAACATCAATGATCTGTTCTATGAAACAAACTCAATATTAATCTGGAATTAAAGTTGATGCATTGATACTGAAGAAACACTACCAATTGAATAAATTACCTTTTCAAGTGGGATTAAATCATCGTCACTACCAATTAAATCATCGTCCTTGATGCATTGATACTAAAGAAACACTACCAATTGAATAAATCATCGTCCCCACTCCTCTTGATCAAAATGTCGAAGTGTTTATGAGGCAATATGTGGCGAAGATTTAAATCTCATGTCATATGACCCACACCTCAAAATGAATTTGATCTACATATTTTAAATTCAAAAAATTTAATGTATCAGCAACCTTACTGCAACTATTTAAGAAAGCGCTCAACTAATAGATGAAATTCAATGCACTAATCTGTCAAGTGTTAGAAAATACAAAAACAAATCTGCCTTCAGATAAAAACATGAATAGGCAAATGGATAAAAAATAAAAGCATGAACAATTTTACCATCTTGTTGCCAAAAGTAGAACCTCAGACCTTGCAGTTGTCAGATTACCAAAAAATATTTTCAAAGGGAAAGTCATAGTAAGGTCAACGTTCCCTTCTATTATCAAACTTCATTACACAAAACTAACTGATTCAATCAAAATGAATTCTTGTTTGTTTTGACTACAGTGTTATGGATGACCTGACAACTCTATTTCACATAAGCTAATCTAGTAGCTAGTCAAACTTCATTACACTTATTTAGATTACACTACTAGAATTTAAAATACTTCAATGCACCCATTCCAAAATATGAATCGCCAGGGTTAGTGTTTTCTGGTAACACTGTGCTAATCCAATTGGAAAATGATTGTTGAGCAAAAGCTTAATTATCAACTCAATCAAATCCCAAAAGCACATAGTGAATTCACAATTCTACTGTTACCACAACACATAAATAAATACTAATCAAACAAATAACTGCAAAAACCAAAGAAATAAACGAAACCCTAAACCCTAATTTCATGAAATTGAAGCAAATACCTGAGACCCAGCAAGCTCCTCAAACTGCTTAACCCAATCCTCCATCATTGGATCCTTTCCGAAATCGTCTGCAAGGGGTTTCGAGCCCGTGACAGACTCGAGTCCCCTGACAGCCTCCCTAGTCTGCTCTCTAAGCTTATCAAGAGCTTCCGAAACATGAGATTCTTTGGAAACCTTTTGCTTGCCCTTTTTCTTACTTCTCAAGTCAGGCAAACCCATACCCAAGCCTTGAACCTCACTACTAGGCATAATACAACTCTCATGTTTCTTCACTTCGCCATCTCCACTCCTGAAATCAAAGGGCAAAGCTATCAACATATTTATATATACGTATACGTATATGTATATGAGGAGAGAGAGAGAGAGAGAGAGAGAGAGAGAGTAATACCTTTGAGTTTGAACAAAAGAAGTAAGATTGGAGATTTTGGAAATCATCCAAAGCGCCTGAAATGATTCAATGGTGATTAGAACTCATGTAAATACATACATATACATGTATATACATATACATAGAGAGAGAGAGAGAGAGAGAGAGAGAGAGAGATTGAATTTCTTACTATCGAGGAGCTGGTCTAAATCAGAGTGTTCCACCATTAGCTTACAATCTCTCTCTCTCTCTCCCTCTCTATTATCTATCTCTCTGTTCTTCTGTGTATGTATAAGTTGATTGAAGATCCAAGAGAGACTCCGAATGATTGATTCAATGTGCCTAGGGTTCGAATCGAACGCAAAGACGAGAGAGAGAGAGTGGTTCGGTGTTGTTTGTTCGCTTGTCTCGCACCTATTTCAAAGAGAGATGAGAGAGGAGAAAATGAAAATGTGTGAGCTAAACAGATTCTAAAGGACCAAAATTTCAATTCCCGCCCCACGTTTCAAAATTCCCTCCCAAATTTTTGGCGACCAAAATGCCAGATTAGTCGCAGAAAATGTACCCTTTGCCGACAAATTTTTTTAGTTGTCAAATCTCAATCAACGGCGACTAAAATATTAGTCGCTAAAAGTGCTAATTTGGCGACTAATTTTTTTTGGTTGCTGAAAATAAGTTTTTGGCAACCAAATTTTTGGTCGCCAAAAAAAATGTGACCTTCCGCAACCAAATTTATAGTTGGTCGGCAAAAGCATACCACTTTCTGCGACCAACTCATTTTTTGGTCGCCAAAATATAACCTTCTGCGACCAATAATATTTGGTTGCCAAAAATAATGATCATTCGCGACTAATTAATATTTGGTCGCCAAATGTCATTTTTTTGCGACAAAAATTTATTTGGTCGGCAAAAGTGGTCGCCAAATATGTAAATCCTTGTAGTGTTTGTCTAACTGTAATGTAAAATAAAATATATATATATATAAAATAAAATAAAAAAATCTCAAAAAATGAGAAAATAATGTAACAGCATAGAATGGACTCTTCACAAGTTTGAACGTTTTGTAAAATATAAGGAATGGCAATTTTACACGATACCTAGATGAACGAACTACTAACTTTAAAATTTATCTGTAAACTTGGCAGTCTTATTGATAAGTTTATTTCAAATTATCACTACAATACAACCAACATTTTTGGAGTTTTTATTTTAACTTGTGTTTAACTAGGTATTAAATTTTAAGAGAAATTATTGGAAACTTCCATTTTGGAGAGTTGTAGTCTACCAAGTCCCATTTTAAAATTAATAGCCGTCCAAGTCCTATTTTTTTGGTAATGTGATCCGAAGGATCCCATTATGTAATTATGGAATGGTTTTTCTGATTAATGTATCTTTTTTTTTGTGGTTGAAACGTGTGGGTCATAAATAACGTGGACACCCCTACATACACTACTAAACCCAAAAAAAACTATAGTAAGTTTTTCCCAAACGTTACATACACCCACATCATAAATGTATTTTTCCCAAATGTTACATACACATTTTTTTTGTGGTTGAAACGTGTGCGTCATAAATAATGTGGACATCCCTACATACACTACTAAACCCAAAAAAACTATAGTAAGTTTTTCCAAACGTTACATACACCCACATCATAAAAAAGCTATAGTAAGCTTTTCCCAAACGTTACATACACCCACATCATAAAAAAGCTATAGTAAGCTTTTCCCAAACGTTACATACACCCACATCATAAATGTTTTCCCAAACGTTACATACACCCACATCATAAAAAAGCTATAGTAAGCTTTTCCCACACGTTACATACACCCACATCATAAATGTTTTCCCAAACGTTACATACACCCACATCATAAAAAAGCTAAATAACGTAGACACCCTTACATACACTACTAAACCCAAAAAAAGCTATAGTAAGTTTTTCCCAAACGTTACATATACCCACATCATAAATGTTTTCCCAAATATTACATACACCCACATCATAAAAAAGCTATAGTAAGTTTTTCCCAAACGTTACATACACCCACATCATAAATGTGCATTTCCCAAACGTTACATACACCCACATCATAAAAAAACTATAGTAAGCTTTTCCCAAACGTTACATACACCCACATCATAAATGTTTTATAGTAAGCTTTTTTCAAATGTTACATACGCCCACATCATAAATGTGGGCTTTAGTAAGCTTTTCTCAAACGTTACATATACCCACATCATAAAAAAGCTATAGTAAGCTTTTCCCAAACGTTACATACACCCACATCATTCAAACATAATATCATCAAACTCAAAACAGTAAGTTCATGGGTAAAACTGTCCACTCTTAAATAATGGGACCTTTGGATGTATAAAATTAAATATGAGACTTATTAAATTATAATCCCACCTTTTTAAGATTTATGAGTCAATTTCCCTAAATTTTATGTTCACAAGTCACAAACCAACTCTGTAACTTGACTGACAACCCCAAACCAAAGACACGCATAATAATAGACTAAATTGATTTGTCTCATAATAGATTAACTTCCAAAACACACGCATACTAAGAATTTTAAAATTACTCAACTTCTAAGAATCTAACCACTAATAATAACTTCCAATATTTAAAAATAAAATTAAAAAAATTAAAAAAAGCAGGTTCTCTGTATATAGTCTCTATCTTTCCTTATGCCTCTGCCTCAATTTATATATTATATTTTGTGTAAGATGTATTGCACCTTTGTAATAAAACATATATTCAAAATCCTTCAGCCTAAAGTTGCTTAATTAACCATTGAGAGTTAGTTTCTTCTTATTATATGACTTCATATCTTTTCCTCTCTCCATCTCTATTATATGACTTTATATCTCTTCCTCTCTCCATCTTCAATGAGTCTTTTACCTTTTTACTTATTTGTTACAGATTATGAACCCTATTATCTGACTCTCTCTCTCTCTCTCTCTCTGTCTCTCTCTCTTGGGTGCTTTCTTTGAAATCAACTCTTTCATTTTATTTTTTTTACTAATTTGTTACAGATCATGCGCCGACCCAAAACCAAAACAAACACTAGTTTATGTTTTTTTTTTTTTTTAAACTAGTAAACATATAAACAAAACAGATTCGGCCTCCCAAACCAAATCACTAGTACCTTACAGATCAACCAACCACAGTACAAAAAACCTAACTCCATGTTTTGTGTCTCCGAATGTGTGTGTGAATCCAGATCCATACTACTACACCAATTCAAGAGGATTTAGATCAAGGCAAACCTAGTACAAAACATCCAAAACACGGAAAGAAGATACATAATTCAAATCCAACAAGTTAAAGAACATCAAGCAAAAATCTTCAGTAATACAAATCAAAAAGAGAAGAAGCACAAATGAGAATATATATATAGAGGATACTAGTTTTAGAGAGAGAGAGAGAGAGAGAGAGAGACCTGGAGAGTGCGGGTGGCGAATTCGACGCCGATGGTGGATTTGGATTCGAGGCAGAACTCGTTGCGAGTGAATCGGGAGAGAAGGTTGGATTTGCCGACCCCTGAATCGCCGATTAACACCACCTTGAACAAGTAATCGTATTCCTCGTCCGGTCTCCTCGCCATCTCTCTCTCTCTCTGCCTCGGAATCCGCAATCGAATCGGTCCCTGAAGAAGATGAAGAAAGATTCTTGGGCTTGTTTGGTTTGAGTTTGGGAGATGAGTTTTAGAAAAAAATTTCAAAAATTTATTTAGTTTGAAATTTTTTTCAAATAATTTTCATAAGAATAAAGATTTATGCCTCGAATTCCTCTGCCCCGAATGCTCCTAATGCCCAAAACGACGTCGTTTTGGGCATTAGGTTTTTTTTTTCTTTCTTTCTTTCATTCTTCTTCTTCCTCCATTTTCGGACTGAACCAGAGGGAGAGGGAGAGAAAAGAAGAGAGAAAGAGAGAAAGAGAGAGAGAGAGAAGAGAGGTCGCCAGCCGAGGTCGTCGCAGCCTCCGACCGACGCCTTCGGCCCCGCCTCCGCCTCTCCTCCCCCTGTGAGTAGGCCCTCTCCAGTCCTTCCTCCTCTTCCTCCTCCCTCCTCCTCCTCCTTCTTCTTCAGGGCCGGCCCTGAGATTTAGGGGGCCCAAGGCGACACTTCGAAAATGGGGCCCTCTTACATTAAAAAATAAATAAAAATATGGATAAAACGATAAGTTACAACTTTTTTATTTATTTGTAACCACAAAAAAATTTACTTGCACATATAATCATTAAAATTATAAATAAAAATTTACTTCCATTTATTAAGATAGGAAACAATCATTACAAATACTTAAAAAAAATAAAAATCTAGTCTTGTTTTTTTTTTTTGGGCCTCATGTTCAATTGGGCCTATAGTATTTGAGCCCTTTTTTTATATATCTAAAATACAAAATTATATTTGGGGGCCTCTATTTTTAGCCCAAATTTGGAGGCCCGAGGCGCAGGCCTCTCTTGCCTGCCCTCAGGGCCGGCCCTGCTCTTCTTCTTCCTTCTTCTGCTGGGGAAAAAAAAAAAAAAAATGGAATTCGGGGCATTCGGGGGAGCTCAAATTCGAGCTCCCAATCAGTTCTGTTTTCAAAATCACTTCTCTCTCTTACACATCAATCAATCATTTTTTTTCTCTCCTCTCTCCTTCTCAATCACTTTTTCTTTCACACATATCTACTCAATTCTTCCAAAATATCAAATCATCCCAAACTCTCACAAAAAAATTTTCTCTCAAAATATACAACCAAACAAACCAAAAAAATTTCTAAAACAACTCTCCCAAAATTTTTTCAAAAACAACTCTCCTAAAAACAAACTAAATACTAGTTCTACTCGACAGAAATATCAAACACGAGTGATTGATTTGAATGAACTGGAAATTTGGATGACTGAATTGCCCTTTGCTTTTTGTTTATTGGAATACACGGAGACTACAGTTTGACGTACGTCTTTCACAGTTATCGACTTGCCCAATCTACCCTCACAACCTTTCCTAAGGCCCCGTTTGGGGACTTACCTTTTTAGTCAATTAGTCAAAAAGTTACTAAATTAACCAAAAAGCCAACCACTCATACCAAAAAGTCAAAGATTCTCTTTTCTCTTTACTTTTTGCACATCTTTTCGTAATTATCCAAAACATCATCCCAAACATACAAGTTTTTTTTACATACCTTTTTAGCCAAATAGCCAAAAAGTTACTAAATTAGCATGTTCCCAAATAAGGCCTAAGTCTCAGTTAAATCAGTAAAGAATAAAATAAAAAAATAATAATAATATGAAATCAGTAAAGAATAAAATAATAAAAAAATAATAATAATTTTTATGAGTTCGTTTAATTTAGAAGTAGTGAGAAATATAAAAAAATTATCTTTTTTTGTATAATTTATATTAGCATTGTAACTTACAAAAATACAAAATTTTTTTTTTAAAAATATATGAGTTATCTTAACTAAACTTTGAAATTTTTCTATTAATTTTCTTATAAAATTTTCATCTTAATCAAATACTTGTAAGAAAGTTTTTTTTTTTTCTATTTATTTTCTTTTACTTTCACTTTCTGCCAAATTTTATTTCTAATCAAATAGAAACTTAAATTAAAATTAAGGTAAATTACAAACAAACTCCTTAATATTTGCTTAAAATATAAATTGTAATTTGTAATTCAAAAAATTATCAATATTTTTTTTCTAGAATTTTTTATTTAACAGAATTAACCGGAAAAAAAATTTAACTGCTCTCCTGCACAATAATGAAATTACTTAAATTATTAATTGAAATAAATTTCTAAAATTATTAAAAAAATATTAATTGACTTGATAATTTATTAATAAAAGAGATCATTTGTTATGAAATTATAAATTTCAGCAGATATGGTGTAATTTCTAAAACTATAAGGGACAATTCATATTTCAAGCATAATCTAAGAGGTGTATTTGTAATTTGTAATTTACTCTAAAATTAGTTATTGCAAATCTTTCCTATTATTTTCAAAAAACTTTCATTGGGGGAATTTGAATTTTGAACTACCACTATTCAACATTATGGGTTATTTTTGTACAATTTATCTGAGTTGTTTATAATTTTTTTTTTATTTTAAGAATTTGTGTTAGATTATTTGGTAGGAGAAATTATTCAATAAGTCAAGTACATTAGATTATCATAATATGATGTTCCTCCACATATTGTTTCTATTAGCCGAGTATACTACTAACATAAAATTCCAGACCCATGGAATAACTTCTCATTTGGTGCGTATAACTTATTGGGTAAAAATAATGTAAATAAGCTAAAAAAAAGTTCATTTTTAAAAGTTGGATGGTGGATACTTTTGACTTTTGATTTTGAATTATTAATTTTTATTTATAATAAGTTGTATCAAATAACATCTATGTTTTATCTAGTAGGTTACAAGTTAAATAATCAATTTATGTTTTATTTCTTTCAAGTTCAAATTTAAATTTGAGAAACTTTGAGTGGCTCGTAAAACTCACCAAGGATCTCATTTTAATAGTTCGAATATTTCATTTTGTAAGATTCCTAGTTTATATTATTCATGAAAAAAATTAGATTGATTCGATAAGTGTAGGCTTTTCAATTTATCGTATTTGTTTAAAAAATAGATAGTTTATTTTCAAAAATATACTTATCATTCATTTTTTTAGATATAAACTCAATAAAATAAAAATAAATTATGATTATCAAATTAATATAATTTTTTTTATTAATAATATACAATCAAAAACTTATAAAATGAAGAGTTCAAATCATTAAAATATAACCCATAATAAATCCCACCTACACCTCAGTGCCGTTTTGGGAACCAAAATAAAAAACCACGCTTTTGTCAAAAGGTCCAAAAACGCAAGTGGCAAAAACGCAACAAAATTGGTTTGGAAAGTTATAAAAACGCAAGTGTGAAATTACAAATTGAGGCCTATGACAAAAAAATAAAAATAAAAAATTTCTTATGTTAGGTAAGGGTATTTTGGTCATTTTAATTTGATTTGACACCATAAACAAATATTAAACTAAAAAATCAAAAGTCAACTTTTTACTAAAACTTTCCAAATTACTTTCCAAAAAATTAAAAAACTTGATAAAAAATCAAAAATCAATTTTTTACCAACTTCCCAAAACACCCCTCAAGTTCTCCGAAATTCAGCCCTTTTGATATATTCCAATTGACATGTGCATGAGTAGAGAAACATCATTGGCACAACAACCATAGGTTGTAGTGATTAATGATGTTTGTTGCCTTATTCAGCAACATATTGTCGGGTTTGGAGCTGGTCCAACCCATGCAGTACCCTTACCCTACTGTTGCAGTGGGCTAGGTATTTGTTGTGAAAAGGCCCAATACTATACTCCACAATATGCAAAGCCCATAATAAAAAAAAAAAGCACAGTTACAGCTCAAACTATGGATTGGATTAATTTATAATTTTCAATAATAATGTACTATTATAAAAATATTCTTACAAAATATAATTAAACTATTTAAACTTCTCTGCTGATAAAAAAAAAAATTTAGAGTTTCACATCATATTTCAATACAAATAAATAAACTAAAAACAAAACAAAACAAAACTCACAAACATAAATAAAAAAATCCAAATAATTTATTATTTGGTAAATTTATCAATATTATTAGTACCAAATGAACATTCTACATACACAAAACATTCATCTAAAAAGTTTTAGGGCTGGTTTGGGGTCTCCTAAAAAAGTGCACTTTTTGTCTTTTTAGACTAAGAAAGTTAGGAAAAAAATATGGAGGTTTGGGTTAACTTTTTGACTTTTTATAGAAAAATGTGTATTAAAAAATTGTATAAAAAAAGTGTGTAGGAGAAGATTAGAGAGAGGTGGGCCACAGCCGTACAACCTGCATGCGTGAATTAGAGTAGGAAATTATTGGCTAATTTTTGGGCATTGTACTGGACGGTTTTGTTTGGCCCGTGGGGGTCATCACGGGTCCCATTTTAATAATCTGAACCGTTAATGCGTATAACTCGTCGAACACTATGTGCTTATAAAAAATCATATTGATCGGATATTGATAGCTATCTGATCAGATTTATTTATTTTTCAATCATTAATTATAACACCATCCATTTGTTGTATATAACTGATTTGATCATATAGTTATTGATATCCGATCAATGTGATTTTTTACAGACATATAGTACTCGACGAGTTCTACACATTTAACGGTTCAGATTATCAAAACGGGACCCGTGATAGCTCCACAGGCCGAACAGCGGTGTGTGTGCAAATCACACCCAATCATTTCATTTCTGTCCACTGCCGCAGCACAGCAGCTACACATACATCACTTCGGTGTGTGTACTTTTTGTAGAAAATTGGTATTTTAATTATTTTTTTTTGGTGAATAGTGATATCTTTTTAACTTTTTGAGTAACTTTTTGAGTAACTTTTTGCCTTATTTAGGCTACGCCAAACAAGCCCTTAAAATCTTCTCATTATCAAAATGAAGGACAAATACATAAATAAATAAATAAAATTATTTAAAACTTATGAGTAAATAAATTCATTCTATAAGAACCTAATAGTAATAATCTCAAGAAAAAAATGCTGACTTAGGTTCTGTTTGGAAAAATTAAAAAATTCATTATTTTTAATTTAATTTTTAAAAATTCACTATATTTTATTTTTTGAATAATGAAATGAATTATTTAATGCATAGACTGTGTTTGTTTGTTTGTTTGTTTTTTTTTTATTTTAGAGAGAGAGAGAGAGAGAGAGAGAGAGAGAGAGAGAGGGAAAAAAGAAAAAGAAAAAGAAAAGAAAAATAAATATAAAATCCGAACATAAATTTGACATAGAGAAGAGTGTTATACCCACAATGGTGTGTGTGTAAATTAAATGTATAAATTAAATAAACAATAAAATAAAATAATTCAAAAAATAATTATATAAATTATTTTCCGAATTAAACGCTTACAGAAATTAATGTCGAGACTTGTGTTGGATACAATCTCTTTAAAGTAGATTTCGCCCTCGCTCCGGTACTTCGAGTTTTAACCGGTGTCTACTTCCCAAGATGCAACGACTAACACTTGATTTTATAACACTATAAAATCAAGTCTGGCGAACCAAACGAAGCTGTAACTCTTTCTATTTTTTTCCCTAAAAATAAATGCAGAAACAAATACAGGAGCAAATGAGGACAAACAAAAGAAGAAAGGGAAGAAGTCTGGAAAATTTTTTATACCAGAAATGCTGGAATGGCAGGCTTTATATAGGAGGAAAGATGGCTGTTCCGAACAGGTGCCAATAGATAGGCAACTGTTCGGACAAATTTCAATAGATAGAAAATCTATTTAGACTGTTTGGACAGTTACAGATCTGTCCGAGAAAGGATTCAATAGGTTCAAACCTGTTCGGGTGGGTTAGGATTTGTTTGGGTGAAAGAAAAAAGTTTAGACCAATTTATTTTGAATTTTGAAACCAAAATTAAAAATAAATAAATAAATTACAAATGTTTTTGGCCCAAAAAGATAAGTATTGGGCTGGACAAGCCCAACCCAACCTCACACTACGCACCCGCGCCTAAGCTTAGGCCCAGCCCAGCTCGCCTGACTGACCGGACAGTGGCGGCGGTGGCGGCATGCGCGTGGTTTTTGTTTTGGGTCCAATGGGTGAAGGAAAAAATATTGGACCAATTTTATTTTGAATTTTGAAACCAAAATTATAAATAAATAAATAAATTACAAATGTTCTTGGCCCAAAAAAATAAGTATTGGGCCGGACAAGCCTAACACAATCTCACACCCGCGCCCAAGCGCAGGCCAGGCCCAGGCCAGCTCGCCCGACCGACAAGACGGATGGCGGCGGCGGCGCGCGTGTGGTTTTTGTTTTGGGTCCAATGGGTCTAGCCCACTTCACCCATAACCTCACCCTTCCACAAACTTGGGTACCATTTGGGGCCCATCCCTAGTATCCCAAGCTAAGGTAAACCCACACAAATCCATAAGCCTTTCCAATGTGGGACAAGCACATTTCACAAATGTGTAAGAAACTCACCTAAAGTCATTTCCACAAACCCGAAAACGTATGTTGAATTCTCATTCATCCAGAAATGGTTTTGAGCAACCAAATACACGATTCTACTCATTACGCGGCATTAAACATGAACCCAATTAGAAACGTTAAAAATAACGCTTGGGTCCCACCTTAATTAATGCTCAAAGTTAGCAAAAAATAAGGTTTTTTCAAAAGTTTCAAAAGCCATTTTCCAACAATCCCACATATCAATGGAATTCACGATAACGTACATGCAACAAAATGTAGACAAAGAAATAGTATATTAAGAAGATACTCTATATCAAGATAGGTAGCTTTTGGCTTTAAACCTCCTCTAGTGAAAGCCTATCGAACTAACTGGCTAACTACTAGACGTGATGCCTTGAACTGTTCAGCTGTTTGTGTAAGCCAAGACAATAGAATACACATAGTGTAATCGCAGACACAGTTTGGTTCTTACGGTTGTGTTCATTTTGGCTCTGAACAACACTTGGTAATTCATGACTGCTCTAGAGAATTTAGCCTTTTCAATTCTCACAAAACAAGCCTAGTTTACACTCATATAGGTGACTTCTTATTAAGAGTATCCTGCTATACCTTACTTGGATGTCCAAGTTATAAGAATCATTAAAAGCAAAGTTTATCCTACTAATGCTGCAAGTATCACTCTTCTTATCATAGAAATGGGTAGGAGTAAACCTCCTTAGTGATACATGAAGTCATTCATAATTCGGTTGTCCCTTTGAACCTAGATCTTGGAATCTTCAGTCAACTAGGTTGGGTTACCATTATGGCGACTTTAAAGTAATAGGCTTTAATCCCATTCTCCTCGATAAATAGTACACTTGCTCTCTAGCTAGCCCTTTAGTCAATGGATCTGTAATATTCTCCTTTGACTTTTCATATTCTATGGAAATTATTCCATGTAAGAGAAAATGCCTAACGGTATTATGTCTTCGATGAATGTGTCGAGACTTAACGTTGTACATATGATTCTGTGCCCGTCCTATTGCTGCTTCACTATCACAGTGAATACATATAGCTGGCACAGGTTTAGGCCACATTGGAATGCCTTCTAAGAAAATACGAAGCCATTCTGCTTTTTCTCCTATTTTATCTAATGCAATAAACTCAGATTCTATTGTCGACCTAGCTATACATGTCTGCTTGGAAGATTTCCAAGAGACTACAGCACCTCCCAGGGTAAAGATGTATCCACTAGCGGATTTTGAGTCTGTAGTATCCGATATCCAATTTGTATCGCTGTACCCATCGACTACTACTAGATATTTGGTATAATGAAGGCCATAATTCTGGGTATGTCTTAGATACCTAAGCACCCTAATTATCGTTTTCCAATGATCGGACCCTAGATTACTTGTGTACCTACTCAATTTGCTTACAACATAGGCTATATCTAGCTTAGTGCAATTCATTAAGTATATTAAGCTTCCGATTATCCGAGAGTACTCTAATTGTGATATGCCTGCACCTGTATTTTTTGACAAATGAAGACTAATGTCAACAGGTGTTTTAGCAAGACGGTCATCATGCTTTCCAAATTTCTCCAGAATCTTCTCAACATAGTGAGATTGAGATAAAACATATCCTTCAGATGTTCTAGTAATTTTTATTCCCAGAATTACATCTGATACTCCCATGTCAAACTTTTTGTTCAATATTTTCTTTGTAGATTTAATCATGTCATTATTATTTCCAATAATGAGCATGTCATCCACATAAAGACAAACTATGACATAGTCTTTGTCTGTGTTTTTAACATAGAAGCATTTGTCATATTCGTTTATCTTAAAACCATCCGAAAGTGTAGCGTGATCAAAATTTTCATGCCATTATTTCGGAGCTTGTTTTAATCCGTAAAGGGATTTGACAAGTTTATGAACCTTTTTCAATTGGCTGGCAACTTGAAACCCTTTCAGTTGTTCCATATAGATTTCTTCATCCAATTCACCATTCAAAAAAGCTGTTTTAACATCCATCTGATGTATTTCCAGATTATACAAAGCTGCAATCGCAATCAACATGCGAATAGATGTTTATTCTTGTCACTAGTGAATAGGTGTCAAAATAATCAAGGCCTTCCTTCTGCTTGTATCCCGTAACAACAAGCCTAGCTTTGTATTTATCTATTGAACCATCTGCTTTCATTTTTCTCTTAAATATCCACTTATATCCAAGAGGTTTACACCCTGGTGGAAGATCCACCAGTTCCCAAGTATGATTTTGCAGTATTGATTCAATTTCACTATTTACATTGCTTCAGGACTTGACATTGCTTCCTTGAAGTTTTGAGGCTCATTTTCTAACAGGTATGTCATAAAATCTGGACCAAATAATTTAGAGATCCTAGCCCTCTTGCTACGTCTAGGTTCATCTGATTCATTATCATTGTGGTCTTCACTGCTATCCATAGCAGTATCAAAAGTTCTTTTATTTGAACTTTTCTCTTCAGTTTCCTTACTATGAAAAATGTGTTCAAAAAATGACGCATTCCTTGACTCAATAATAGTATTTACATGCATATCTGGATTTTCAGATCTATGAACTAAAAATCTATATGCACTACTATTATTTGCATAACCAATGAACACACAATTAATAGTTTTTTGTCATATCTTAGTCGTTTTGGGACTAAGGACTTCCACCTAAGCCAAACACCCCACACTTTAAAATAATAGTTGGTAGGTTGTCGACCTTTCCATAATTCATAAGGTGTTTGATTGAGTTTCTTATAGGGTACCCTGTTAAGGATAAAGTTAGCAGACAAAATCACCTCCCCCCCACAAGTTCTGAGGTAACCCTAAACTAATCAACATGGCATTCATCATCTCTTTACGAGTTTGATTCTTTCTCTCAGCAACTCTATTTGATTAAGGAGAATAGGGTGCAGTGGTTTGGTGAATGATACCATGTTCAAAACAAAATTCTTCAAATAGTGCATCATACTCACCACCTCTGTCACTCCTCACTATCTTTATAGTTTTGCCAAGTTGATTTTCAACCTCAAGCTTATATTGCCTAAAAGCTTCTACGACTTCATCTTTACTTCTCAATAAGTAAACATAACAATATCGAGTGCAATCAGCAATAAAAGTAATAAAGTACTTCTTACCTCCTCTAGTTTGAACAAATTTTAAATCACAGATATTTATGTGAATTAAACTTTGAGGTTTAGTACTTCTTTCAACTTTATTAAATGATACCTTAGTGAGTTTTGCCTCATCACAAATCTCACATTTATGATTAGGATCAAATTCTAAGTTTGGTAAACATTCTAAAGTAACAAGTCTACGCAAAAAATTAAAATTAAAATTAAAATTAAAATTAAAATTAACATGTCCTAATCTACCATGCCATAAAAAAAGAAGACTCAGCAATATAAACAGAAGATGTGTTCTTATTATTAATAGCCAAATTTGGTACAACAGTATTTACATTGAATTGGAAAAGCCCATCACTCATATAACCTCGTCTCACATAAATTTCACTCTTGGAGAATACAACCTTTGTCAGATTGAAAGACTAATTTAAACCCATTCTTGATCAACAATGACCTAGAAATCAAAATCTTGCGAATCTCTGGCACATTGAGTACATTGTTAAGAGTGAGTTCTTTTCCCAAGGTCATTTTCAGCACAATCTTTCCTTATCCTTTTACAGTTGAAGTGGAGGACTTTCCTATAAAAAGTTATTCCCCGCTTTCCACCACTTTATAGGTTGTGAACATCTTCTTATCTGCATAGATATGGCGGGTTGCTCCAGTATCCACTTACCACTCCTTGGGATTGCCCACCAAATTTGCTTCAGAGACTACTGCAACAAGATTGATGTCTGCCACTCCATTGGAAAGATAAAAATCCTCAGCTATGTTAGCTTGTGTTGGCTTTTTGCTCGAACTCCCTCCGTCCTTGTGAACGTGACAATCCTTAGCGTGATACCTATCTTTGCCGCTCACAAAACACTTGCCTTTGAACCTCTTGTTGAACTCGTTGTTGATCCTTTTATTGATTTTACCAATGGATCCTTGTTTAGGAACATTGCCATCATGCTTCCGCTTTTTGTTGTTGAACTTTGACCCTTGTTCATGTTTCATAACATTTGCTTTAGTCTGCATGACATGGTTTCTTGACTTTTTGTCGTAACCACGGTTGTCCTCCTCAATTCTGAGTCGTATAATCAATTCCTCCAATTTCATCTCCTTGCACTTATACTTTAGATAATTCTTGAATTCTTTCCAAGATTGTGGCAATTTTTCAATGATTGCCGCTACTTGGAAAGATTCACTGAGAACCATCCATTCCGTATATATGTTATGGAGAATTAATTGGAGATCTTGAACCTGGCTAATAACTGTCTTGAAATCCATCATTTTAAAATCCAGAAAACGGCCAACAACAAAGTTCTTTGTACTGGCGTCCTTTATTTTATACTTATGATCTAGAGATTCTCACAGTTCTTTAGTAGTGCTTTTAACACTATATACATTATGCAGTGTATTATCCAAACCATTGAGGATATAATTCCGACACAGAAAATCACTATGTTTCCATGCATCGACTGTGGCAACCACTTGTCGGTCAATTTCTCCCTCGTTTAGTGCTGGAGCTTTTTCATAGGTAAAGCGAGCCAAATTCAATGTGATAAGATAAAACATCATTTTCTGTTGCCATCTTTTAAAATCATTTCTATTGAATTTTTCTAGTTTCTCCCCATGATTTACCGGTACTGCGAGAGTCATCATTGGCACAATAAGTGTAGGGATTTGAGTAATAACAATCTTAGTACTGTTAATTTCAATTGTCATAATTCTAATGAAATAAAAATGCCCCAATCACAAATTTATATACAAAAAAATTTACACACAAAATAAACAGAATAATATTTTGTAATAAAATTCCAATGATAAACAGTATATTACTACTATGTTATCAAAGAAATCATTAAACAGTATATTACTACTATTTAAGAAATTAAACAGTATATGACTACTATTTAATTTCCCGAAACAAAATATTCATCTGTCTAACAGAGAAATAAATAAAAATATAAATCTATTTTAAGATTGTTATACCTATAGTGGTGTGTGTGTGTGTAAATTAAATGTATAAATTAAATAAACAATAAAATAAAATAATTCAGAAAATAATTATTTTCTGAATTAATCGCTTACAGAACTTAATGTCGAGACTTGTGTTGCACACAATCTCCTTAAAGTAGATTTTGCTTTCGCTCCGGGGCTTCAAGTTTTAACCAGCATCTACTTCCCAAGATGCAACGACTAACACTTAATTTTACAGTACTATAAAATCAAGTCTGGTGAACCAAACGAAGTTGTAACTCTTTCTCTTTCTTTTCCTAAAAATAAATGTAGAAACAAATACAGGAGCAAAGGAGGACGAACAGAAGAAGAAAAAGAAGAAGTTTGAAAAATTTTCAATACCAAAAATGTTGGAATGACAGGCTTTATATAGGAGAAAAGATGGATGTTCTGAACATGCGCCAACAGATAGGCAACTGTTCGGACAAATTTCAACAGATAGAAAATCTGTTTGGATAGTTATAGATCTATCCGGGAAAGGATTCAACAGGTTCAAACCTGTTCGGGTGAAGAATTTTGGACCAATTTATTTTGAATTTTGAAACCAAAATTAAAAATAAATAAATAAATTACAAATGTTTTTGGCCCAAAAAGATAAGTATTGGACCGAACAAGTCCAACCTCACACTACGCACCCAAGCCCAGCCCAGCCCGCCCGATTGGATGGCGGTGGTGCGCCTGTGATTTTTGTTTTGGGTCCAATGGGTCTAGCACACTTCACCCATAACCTCACCCTTTACAAACTTGGGTACCCCTTGGGATCCATCCTAGGTATCCCAAGTTAAGGTATATAAACCCACACAAATCCATAAGTCTTTCCAATGTGGGACAAACACATTTCACAAATGTGTAAGAAACCCATCTAAAACTATTTCCACGAACCCGAAAATGCGCGTTGAATTATCATTCATCCGGAAATGGTTTTGAGCAACCAAATACATGGTGTTATTCACTACGCGGCATTAAATATGAACCCTATTAGAAACGTTGAAAATAATGCTTAGGTTCCATCTTAATTAATGCTCAAAGTTAGTAAAAAAAAAAAAACTTTTTTCAGAAGTTTCAAAAGCCATTTTCCAACAAAGAGAAGGACAATAGATTTCTTTCACCAGACTTAAGAATCCATGTATTCTTCTTCTTCTTGGTCATACCTGCATAATTATACTACAAATCATCATCTTTTACATATTCAAGTCCCTTATTCTATTAATACCAATGTCACCAAGAAACCATGCAAATCATCATAGTAGAATTAGAACACAATCCAATTCCTCTTGTAACATAACATTCTAAGCAGGGACATCTTGATCAAGAAATGGATAATCTGTGTACCCGATAACCGGATCTGGAATATAGAAAGTGTTCCTATTGTACTTGTTTAGTGGTGCATCCAGCCCAAATCTCCTAGGCAAATCTGGATTAGCCAAGAACAAGCGTCCAAACGCCACCAAATCAGAGTAGTTCTCTGTTATAACTCTATTACCTTCAGTTCTATTGTACCCACCAGCAGCGATAAAACTACCTTTAAAAGCCTTCCTCATGGGAGGAAGACTGTGAGGAGTCTCATATCTGATTCAAGCCAAACGAGAGAGATCTCAGGAAGTGGAAAAAATCGAATGTAACTATAATACAAAACCGTAACTATAATACAAAACCATAACTCATTATCATTCAATAACATATTACGATGTAACTCAGAATGATTAAATTGACTAAATTACAAAATACAAAGATTAATAACTAAATTATAAAATTAATCACCAGAATCCTGAGCTAATTCTGACATGGGACAATCAAAGGATTGAAAATTGCTAGGCTAACAGTCCAAGGAATGTTCCCAATAAAAATAGTTGTTGTGCTATATAGACATTAGCAATTTGTAATCTATATTATTGAAATAATTGTTCAGTTTTCAAATTCAAAAAAATTGAGATTTTTCATTTTTTTTTTTTTTTTTTTTTGTCTTTAGTGAACTTTCTTCATATTTTAGTTAAATATTTTATTTTTAAGTTGAACTTAATTTGGGTGCACTTAAAAACTAAAATATTTGTAAAAATTTTGAAAAACAAATCACATAAAAGCACATTTTTTGTATTTTTTAAATTGTTTTTAGTGATTTTTTTAAACAATTCTATACAAATATTTTGTTTTTTTTTATGTGCATGTGGATTAAGTGTTACTACAACATATAAGAATTTTAGGAATCAAATTCTTATCTCCAGAAGTGAAAATTTTGTTACAAAAAATATTAGGAGATGAACTTCTGTCATGACAGTTGTCACTAAAAGTCTATCTCAAAAAGTAAAAATAATAATAATCTTTAGCAACAATTTTACAAAGTCGCTAATAAACACATTTTAATGGACAAAACAATTTTGTGCTACGAAAATTTTGGCAATTTATCACTAAATATCTGATTTTGTTGCTAAAAACACAACAATAATACTATTGGCAGTAAAAAATTTGGTCCTTAAAAATGAATTTTGTTCTTAAATTTCCGTCTATAAAATCTTAGATTGTTGTAGTTAGGGCATCAAACGAGCCGAGTAGAGCCGAATCAAACCTAGTTTTTAAATGTTCAAACTTGTTTATCAAGAATTAGTCGAGCTTAAAAAATTGAGCTCGAACTCAAGCTCGGCTCGTCAAATATTTGTTGAACTTGAGCTTAGCTCGAGCTTGCTCAATTACATAAACAAGCCGAGTTCGAGCTCGAGCTTGAAAAAAAAATTAAATTAAAATTAATTTAATTATTAAGATAAAAAAATACAAAATTATGAGTAAAATATATAATAATGCTTATATTAATAATAAATTTCATCAATCAAATATGTAAATTTATACAAACACCAAACATAAATAAAAAATAAAATAGATCATTGAAAATTTATTTAATATATTATTAAAATATTTATTTATTTCTATGTTTACAGCCTTGTCGAGCCGAGCTTAAGGCTACTCGAGCTCGGCTCAATTAATAAATGAGCTTAAAAATCGAGATCTAGCTCGTTTATTTTATAAACGAGTCGAGCTCAAATAAGTTTTAAATGAGCCAAACTCAAGCTGTTTATGAACAGTTTGGTTCGTTTGCAGCCTTAGTTGTAGTGGACTAAAATATCAAAAGTTTTCTGAAGATAAAAAAATTAAAAAAACAAGAAATTCTAAAAATGGTTAAAAACATTAGGCCAAACAAACTCACATGTTTGTTCTGGTTTATGAAAAAAATGTGAGTTTTTTCATCTTTAGCCAAGATTTGTAACAATTACCTTTCACCTATTTTAACCATCCTTGGTTCAATCACATGAAGATAGAGAATGTTGAACTTGCCGACTTCATTAGCCATGTAAAGCCCTAGTGCATCAGGGTTCGAGTCACCGGTCTCCATGTAGTCTGCGAAAGGAGAGAGTCTCATTCCAACCCTATCAGCTCCAATCTCATCTACTACAGCATTTACTATTTCCAAGGCGAAGCGACACCGATTCTCTAAGCTCCCACCATAAATGTCGGTCCTATCGTTCACCGTATCTTTCATGAATTGGTCGATTATGTACCCGTTTGCACCGTGGATCTCTACTCCATCAAATCCTGTGATTATGGAGAAGATTGTTTAATTTGGATGTGAAGAAAGAGATGGTGAACTATTTTGAGAAAAAAATTGAACTTGTAATCTTGAGCCTCAAGTAACCAGCTTTGAGTTGGTGTTTTCTGACCTAATTTTACTTTTAAAACCTATCCAGTGCTACCAGAAAACATTAAGGTCCCGTTTGTTTGGGGTAATAGGAAGGGGATTGGGACTGCTAATACCTTGTTTGTTTTGAGAGATGGCCTTGGGACTACTAATATCTTGGTATTACTAATACCCTTGAAAGGGGGATTCATAGTGAGGAGGTAGAGATGGTATTAGAAAAATAGTGAGGGGATTAGAAATTTTTTTATTTTTTTTATTTTTTATATATTGGGAATTTTTTTTAAATATTAATGTTTAATTTTTATATTTTTTTATTTGTTTTATTATTTTATATAAAAATAATTTAAACATTTGTCACTATCAATCCCCTCACTATCAATCCCCTCATTAACAATCCCCTCACTATTAATCTCCTCATTATCAATCCCCTCAATTCTATCTCTGAAAACAAACGGGGCCTAATACTAGAGCATTTCATGTTTTGAAGCATACATTAAGAAATGTGGTATGCTTTCATTTTAAAATGGTTAATTTATCTATCCAAAAGCGATCTTAACAGTTTTTTTTTCCAATATATTTTTTAAAAGTTTTTTTAGAAGAAACAAAGGTAATTAAATATAATGAATTAAAGTCTCAAGAGAGTTACATAAAAATGAGTCATAACGTGTATATATTTATGTTGTTATGTAACTAATTTGAAAAATTACGAAAAAAAAAAACTATCACTCTGTTTGGTTTTCATTTTTAGAATTCACTTTTTAAAAAATTCTACTATTTCGTATCTGTATTTTTTGTTTTTACTGAATTTTTTTAATATTTTAAGTAAGTTTTTTTTTTTTTAATTTTAAGACACACCTAACATAAATACACTTAAAAAATATAATATTTGTGAAAAAAATCTTTAAAAAATTCACTAAATACCAAAAATATAAAATAAAAAAATAAAAATTTAGTACATTTTTTTTATATTTTTTGTGTATTTATTAAATTTTTAAAATATTTTTTCACAAATATTTTACTATTTAAATATATTTAAGTAAGGCGCATCTAAAAAAGTTTTAAAAAAAATGTTTAAAATTTTAAAAATATTTATTAAAAATAAAAAAAATATGAAAAGCAAAAAATTAAATTTAAAAAATTAAAACCAAAAATCTAATTATTAAGAGAAAATTGCTTTAAAAAATATATTCTTGTGTATGGTGGTTGTGAATGATATGCATTTAATAAACAAATAAAGAAATTTAAAGATAGGAAGAAATTTGATTATACTAACCGGCATCAATGGCATTACGCGCAGCGAGCCTGAAATCGTTGACAATGTGAGGGATTTCATCGATTCTCAGGCGTCGAGGAGGGGACCAATCTACTCCATCAAGGCCAGGTGTCACCCCCTTGTCCGTACATGATATGGGAGCTTCACCATTAGGTTGAAATGCTACATTATATATACCAAATTCAAATTAATTTCAATCATTTGAGGATTAAAAATAAAAATAAAAAAACATATATAAGGATGGACGGATCACTCCAACAAATTTTTTTAATTAGGCTTAACAATTAGTTGTTGGTCAAACAAGCTCATGTGCACTATTTTATCTTATTACATTTTGAAAATTATATGCAAATCAAAACAATTATACTATTCAAATTAAACACGTCACTTAACTCCTTAACTCAATACCAACACATCAATTGATTTCGACTTGAATTTTTGGCATAGAAAATCATTTATTTTTTTTATTTTTTTAGTATTATGTAGGAAAAGAGGGAATGAGAGTATTGGGTTTGGAATACCATTACAATACGATCTATTCGGTTGATACTCGTCAATTCAAATACATGAGAGGTTAAGAGGTTAGATTAAGTTGTGTTTTCTTATTACATGAAATTATGAAATTAGAGTTTAAGTCTCACTACTACACAATATAACTTCTTTTTTATCGTCTTATGCTAATTTTAAATTAAAAAAGAAAAAAATCTTTAATATCTTTTGTTAATGTATCTGGACCAAGACGAAAGCTCACGTAAAAATCATGGACATTTTTAGTGGATGATGCAGACAACCAACCCATTCTTTATCACTAATTTTTTTTTTTTTTTTTGGGTGTGGGTGGGGTTGAATTGGGAAAACGACTTTATTACCTATTTTGGGGAGTGGGTTATAAGCTTTTCACTAAAAAACTGCTTATAAGCAGCTTTTCATCAAAAAACTGATTATAACCATCTTCCTAAAATAACCCTAAGGCATATGCGTTAATCTTTGATAGAGACTATAGTATTGAAACTCTACAGTGAAATGGATATACAATTATATAACATGGACAATTATAGGATAGCATAATTTGCACATCATTTATCTATCTATATTATTATATATGTGAACAATTCACTTTAGTTTCTTAAAATTTACTCTCCTTTTTTTTTTTCAAGTAGATTTTTTTATATCAAAAATGGAAAAAAAAAAAAATTAAAAAGTGAAGTGCAAAAGATTTGAACCTAAGATCTTGGGTTTAAAAAGCAATACCCTCACCACTTGATTAATAAACACTATATATATTTTTAATTTAAAATCAAAATTTATATTTTATAAATATAATAGCACCGAGTGGACTTACACCCTTATATATATATATATATATTTGTTTTAATTTAGTAGCCAATCAACAAGGAATGTCCAATAAGGTGTCAATGGTCGAACCCATCATATATTAAAAATAATAGATTGAATTTCGAAGAGATAAAATATATATATATATATATTCAAAAAGATAAAATTTTTTAAAATAATGTTAGAAATTTTAAATATTTTATCAAATGTCTCACATGGGTGTGGAACGCATATGAGATCCACGATCTCACACCCATGTGAAATATTGATAAAATATTTGACATCCCTAACATTTATCAACTTTTTATTTTTCTTATCATTTAAAGAGCTCACACTAAATGTATATCCCCAAAAAAAAAAAAAAAATTTAATACCCAACAAAGTTTCGTATAATTGTCTCCCCATAAAACATATTAGAAGGCGTACACAGTCATATGAGTTATAAGTGATTGAATTGAGCAACTGAAGTTACAGTAAAATAATATTTTAAACAAATAAAAAATTGTGACATTTTGTATTCATACAGTTCTGTGCTCACACTGTATAATAAAATAGATATTAGTGTAAACATCACAATCTCAAATATGTTTAAATACATCCAATTAAATTGGAATGATAATGATACACATGGATATTGTAACATTGGTTAGTTACTGCAACTTTCACTTATTTTCTTTCTCTCTCTCTTTCTTTATTTTATTTTATTTTAAATTTGACTTGAATGCCAAAATATGTCCAGATTAAGAATTGAGCTTTTTAATTATTGTTGACCCTACTTTCCCTTTTTTAATTATTGTTGACCTTACTTGGTGCAGAATGATATATATAATATTAAAATAATCCAAATCTCAAATCTAGTTTGCCAGATATGGGTTTGGTTAAATACAACTTTTTTTTTTTTATATCCCTACTTTCATAATTGGAAGAGTAATACTAAGGATCATAAAAAAAGATCATGAAGATGATCATGAAAGATTTTTTACTTTTAATTATATATATAATAAAATACTATACACTAATTAAATGATAAAAAATTTTCATAATACATTTATGATATGTTTTTATAATCCTTAGCATTATTCTAATTGAAATCCAATGCGTATCTGGTAAAGAAATGGCAAATCTGACTTTTTGTTTCTTCGAATCTTCCATCTATGAGTGTGTGTGATTCAGATAGTTTGAGAATAAAATTATAAATTGAATGATAGATTAACGGATTGAAGGATTGACAAATTGTGATTTGAGCGATTTTAGGTGTATTGATGGATTAAAAAATATTTTAATCAATTATCAATCATTCGTATAATATATAATATTAATTTACATAATATTTTTCATATATATAACACAGACTAAATTTATATAATATTTTTCATATGTCTTACTACTAATTTGTAATAAATTTTACATATTAAATTTCTTTTACACTCATTTTTACTTTGATATTTTATTATAAGTTAAAAAACATATATGTATTAACTATAGCGGAGCAAAACAGTTTCAAAAGCGGATTATAAATTTTAAAGTTTAAATCACGATTAGCGGATATAGCGGTGTGAATTGATACGGATTGGTGCAATTTTAACGAATTGTGCGTTATTTTGCACACCACACATTCTAGATGATTAATGACCAACTAGCAAAAAAATAATATGGATTAGTTAGTTAATTTAGGTTTTTTTAATTATGTCTTTTTTTTTAATCATGGGCAAATTACACCAGTAGTATCTCTACTTTGGATCTTATATCATTTTGGTCCTTATAATTTTAACTTGCTCCATTTTGATCATAAATTTATAATTTTATTTTAATTTGTTCCAATAACTATAATCATCAACGTATTTATTCGAAAATATGCACATGAGCAACATACGCCATAATTTTACAGGTAAAATAATAAATTTTTTCAACTAAATGAGTTAATCTCAACTAACTCAATGATTATGTTCCATCAAAAACTCTAATCGGCGTTGTCCATTGAACCAAATTGACAAAAAATCTAAAATAAATAGTTAAAATTAGATCAATTGAAAGTAGGAGGGCCAAAATAATCAAAGAGGCCAAAAACAAGAATTACTGACATAATTTACTCTTTAATCATTAATTAGAAATTTTTATTTTTATTTTTTATAGATAGCCATTATTAGAAAGTTGGAAAGCAACTTTGATGTAGTTGACCCGTGCACTAAAATTAAACTGTTTATGCGACACTTGAAAAGGAAAGATTAACAACAGAAACCGAGTAAATAATATGGATTAATTAGTTGATTAATTAAAGATGCTACAAACATAGAAAGAAAATAAGAGAAAAATACAAGTATTAGATTATCCATTTTCTCTAAAATAGCAATTATTCTAAATGTGATTTAAAAGATTATAATATCAAGATGTTTTCGCTTAAGATAAACATAGTTAATTAGAACAGAAATCTCTTAAGAAAAACTCAATTACAAATGGAGACAAAATGTTTTTAAAAAAATGTTATATGTTATGGATTTTTCTAATTTTTTAATTTTTTAATATATGAACATACCATAACTGGAGACGCGACCAACGTGCCAAATTTGGCAAAAGAAGATCCCACCCTTGTTATGAACAGCATCCACAATTGGTTTCCATGCTTCCACATGCTCTTTTGTCCAAATTCCAGGTGTTTCTGGGTACCTTCAAATCAAAAATAAAAAATGGAAAATGGTTTTCTATGTAATAGATTGATGCTAAAGATTGTAAATTTATGACTTAGGCCTTGTGACAACGAATCAATGGAAGTGTATGAATTGTTGAGGCAGCGTGGATTCTAATAAGTACTAAATACTAATCACTTGATTGTAATTGTAGAGTGAAAATATTTTTTGATATTTTTGCATTTATGATATGGTGTCTTAATTTTTTGGGGTACTTACGTGTAGGTTCTAATAAGTGGACTTATTATTTAATAGGTCTTATGAAAAAAAATTATCATAAAAAAAGTCACTAATTGTAAGTTTTAGCGATAATTTATAAAAAGCATGACAAAAAAAGCCACTAATTGTTAATTTTAGCGACGTATGTAAAAAATTGTCACAAAAAAATTATTTTTAACTACAATTTTATCAAGACTTATTTTCAATAAGACTTGATGGAAATTAAGTCTAACTATTAAGACCTATTGATAGTTATTTTAATTTTTTATGTATTTATATTTTATAAAAACCACTTTTAACGGCGTTTTAAAAACGCCGCTATATGTCTGAAAAACGCCGCTAATTCCTTTAGTGACGCTTATCACCAAACGCCGAGGACGCGGCCGTCGCTGTAAGTTTATGACGTTTTAAAAACGTCGTAAAATTAGTATAGGCGGCGTTTATACAAACGCCGCTAAATGTGGCAGCCAACGGCACACAGACATTCAGCGACGCTTCAAAAACGTCACAATAGCATTTTTATTATTATTATTTTAAAAACAACTATAGTGGCGTTTTAAAAAACGCCGCAATAGATTTTTTTTTTTGTTTTGAATTACTTATTTTGTGAGATTTAACTTTAAAAATATACCTGTAAAATCGCAATAGATATTTTTTTTTTTGAACTACTAATTTTGTGAGATTTAACTTTAAAAATATACCTGTAAAATCGCAATAGATATTTTTTTGTGAGATTTAACTTTAAAAATATACCTGTAACATAGTAATAATGAATAAAACTTGGTATAGACATATTTCTATGAGATTATTATTCCCTCACATCTATAATAGTACCCAATACAACATCCTTTAAAGAAAAAAAATCCAATAAATCATAAAAAACTAATAGTAGATAAACAAAAACTTATGTACCTGCCTAGCTACTATATACATCACAAATCATATTCCAAAACATATATATCTACGGCGAGGCATCAAACAGAAAGGAACTCAAGTTTACGCTTGCACCTCCGGATGCCACTATTGGCATCACCAATCCCAGAAGAGTGAAGCAAAATATCTGCAAACAAAGGATGTCACAATAAAGAAACAAAGTGCCTATCAATTGATTAAACCATGGCCCTACATGGAGAAGAAGAGTGAAAAATGAATTGGTTCTATAAACAAATAATTTCAGTCTAACACTAACTGTTATGGGTTCCATAACTAATTCATTCTATTGGGATTCATATATCTTCTTTTGACTTAGCAGCTGAATGATTTCAGTCTAACACTAACTCACACACCACAAACAGCATGATCATCTCAATAACAGCATGATCTATGTTTCAATGCATTCGTAATAAAGGAGATACAAGATTTGACAAACCAAATCCAAATAGCCACTTCTGGACCTTGATCAGTTGATCTAAAAATTTCACAACAATAATAATAATTTATAATGGCTATATGTATGCATTCGTAGGCCTGTTGTGTTGTGTGTTTATAGTATTTACAATTACAATGCTATATGTAATGACTGTAATGTTATTCATAACAAGATTAACATCATTCACGCATTGAATTTCTAATATGACCATTTCTACTTATTTATCATGCTCAAGAAACTTCGTATATTCTAAGATAATACAAAACCATACCCAAGCTGTGAAAGCGATCGATTGATATTCCCTGCTTCCTTCAAGCGTTCACCAGCTGCACCTGTTAATTTCTGTCTTTCTGAACCAGCAAGATCAACGAGGTTTATTCTGCTTGTTTTGAAGCAGCTTAAACCGTTTGCCACACTCTATAAAATTTGAAATTTTAGTTTAGACGACATTTAGCGTGCATAAATATGGAAAAATAAAATAAAAGAAAGACATCATATCCAAAAGATTGCCATCAAGTTAGTTAGGGAAGTCTATGTAATATCATAATCCAATTTTTTATACCCTCTAAGAAACTTCTAAACCACAAACCAACCAACCATTTCAGTAGCAAAGTGGTGTAAAAAAATA
The DNA here is from genome assembly GCA_030407325.1 of Camellia japonica. Classification (NCBI taxonomy): domain Eukaryota; kingdom Viridiplantae; phylum Streptophyta; class Magnoliopsida; order Ericales; family Theaceae; genus Camellia; species Camellia japonica. The sequence continues at coordinate 139,279,655 of JAPPVO010000029.1, read as the reverse complement.
AAATGTCTATTACCTTGTATCGTGGTTCAACAACACAAGTAAATACACTATGTGAACGGGAACTCTCAGCATTTATACTTGTTGCACCAGTCCTCCTGTTTGATAATCCCTGCATCATTTACCTAGCAATTATGAACATCATGTCTAAAAACATTATCTATTCCAAAACTTGCAAATTGCAATTATGTAAAGCATCAAAGAATACTTACCCCCCCCCCCCCAACAACAACCAAAAAAAAAGAAAAAAAAGAATCAAATAAAATATGAATACAAGAATAAAGACATCATATTTGAATAGATTTGTCAAATAAAAAGATATCATATCTAAATCTAGTCCAATGGCTAAATCATCTTAAATCAATTCAAAACAGCTACAAACAGTAGCCAAAAAAATATATAGGTTCTTGCATTTCGACATTTCACCTTTGATAAATTTTGAAGTATAGCTATCAAGAAAAGCAATCTATTACGACACTACTGCTCAAATGATTCTCCCCAGAAAATTCTGTATATTACGCAACATGACATAGGCAGAAAGATTACACTAACCTTTATTAGAAGTTGTGTTACATCCTTCATTGTAGATACACACTCTGTCAAATTCTCAACATAGACACCAGATTTGACATCTTCTCTTATCTATAAAGGAAACCCAATGGAAACTCAAGCAAACATATAACCATGGTACAAAATCAAACAAAATAAGTGAAATAACCAACACTTTACCTGGAGGTTTCTTTGGCTCGGATCCAACAAATCAGTGATTTGTTCATTGTATATCTGTACATAAAAAATAAAAATAAAAATAATTAAAGGATTAAGTGGATCAAGTAATTAACCTAATTATGTCCAATTTATGCAAAGAACTTAACCTCAAGAAAAGAACAGCGACACTGATACATTAGTTGCTGCTTGTCAGCGTGCTTAATTTGCTCCTACAAAAAAATAAAAGTGAAAGCACAAAAATTATGAAAATACTATTTAATGTTACCATCAACAAGTTAGAAATGAAGAGCATAGAGTCACACCTCATCTATGCGGCCAAAAAGTCGCTCAAAAACAAGAGGCGTCAAGCCCTGTTGATCACTTGATAGGTTTTCTCCCAACAAGGCATTGGCAGGTCCCCACATTGTATAAGTCTTTCCGCTACCAGTCTAAAACAATTAAATTTGAAATTCTGGAATAAATATAAATAGCACCTTTGCCAGTGGAAAAATGTATTATTCTTGGGCGTGTGCATACGTGTCTGTACAAAAATTTAAGGAAAATTAAACAGAAGATACCTGTCCATATGCAAAAACAGAGCTGTTAAACCCGGCAAGGCAATTTTCAACAAGAGGAGCTCCAACAAGCTGGAATATATCTAGCTGAAAAGTACATAATTAAAAGGAAAATTTCAAGTGTTTTATTAGACATTAACATAAATGTATTCGCTAGCTCACAGAAAAATTATCAAAAAAATTGCATACAACAGTTAACGTGATTTGTAAGGCATTTTACAAACCCTTGTCAAGCTCCCAAATTGCTGTTCTCTTTCCAGGAAGACTGTCAGAGTCTTCATAATAGGTTATGTACTTTACCCTAGGTGACCTTGACATGTTGGGAATTACATCTGCTTCATAATGATATTCAACATTCAGGTGCACTTGTACATCTGACCCATCATGCTCGGACTGAAATTATTAACATAGCAAAGAATCAAAGAAAAGAATACATCTTTCAATTAAGAAACTGAGTAACATAGAAATGATAGAGACCCACAATTCAAATCCTCAAATGCACCCATAATAATGTGACAAGGGAGTTGGGCCATCACTGAAGAGGCATTTCTTTTCTTGTTCCCTTCCCTCATTCCTCCTAGGAACCTAATTATGCAAAATGTATTAATTGAATAGATACCAAGGCATTTCCATAGGCTATCCTACCTCAAGTTTTTCTTGGGGCTCTAGAAGCTTGTTTCTTGCTTGTCCAGCCGCTGAAGAGGCATCCTGAAATCAACAGGTGAAATAGCACCATCAGTTAGAATAGCTGCTGGAAGATTTTTGTATTTAATTATTTAATTAGTGCCAACTGTGAAATTACCCCAGCTTTTCTATATGTAGCCATAATTTCTTCAGGTGTTCTACGTCTGGGCTGTATATCAGCACTTGCACCATCAAGTAATTTTTCTCTTTCACCATCCTTTTCTGCAGAACAAAATGAACAAAAATTATCCAACAAAACTAGTCAAACGTGTGTGTATATATGTATATAGCTACTCTTTTTTTAAATCTCAACAAAACTATTTAAGAGGTGGTACACAACTGCACAAAAACATCAGTACAGTCTAAATAGCCTGCAAATAATCAATATATGCCCCGAACTGTAGTGTATGGTTATTAAATTTGTAACTTAAATAAGTAACCATGACTAGCATGTAGGCAGCAATTGGGTAATCTTGGAATTGCTGAACACTATCATAACTCTCCTTTCAAATGACTTGATTAGCATGAGACAATATTTGCAGATCAAGACTGATAAATTGGTCAATCTTTACAGGAATTCAAGCAGAAGAGGGAATATAGGACACAATGTGGATATAATTGTGTATCAAAATTGGTTCAAAGGGCATGTTTCTAGTCATATTTGGAGTAGAACACAACCAAGAGAAATTATACACACCCATCGCATTTTGTCTCGATGAAAAAATCATAGATCCAAACATAGTTTAAAATCAGAATTTTGTTGATTAATTACCCAAAAAAAGAATTTTGTTGATTGACATGTACAGCAAACATAAAACATTACACAAACATAGACAGATAGATAGATAATAGATAGATCCTAGAAAGCTTGGATACTCCTCGGATACTCAAAATTATATTAAAAAGTATGCACAATTAGAAATTAAATTAGTTTTACTTTTGAATAACTATATGATACTATATGAAACTTAATTGATAATGTTACATTTCAACATCCTTAACATATTCATGTGTTGCGTTTCTTTTCTTCTTCTTTTTCAGAAAATTTTCCGCATCAATCAATTAATCAATCCATATGATGCTTCATAGATCTCATATCATAATGGTTGTAATTGAATCGAGAAAGAGTACCTTGTTGAAGAATTTGCGGCCAAAACCAGTGTGAAGTTTATCAATCTCATAGATAGTGACGTGCATAATGCCATGAAGCAGTATCTGCGCCATGTTAGTGTCTGTCTGTCTCTCTCTCTGTCTCTCTGCAAATGACAAAACTCAAACCTCAATTACTTCATATACATACAATACAACAAACTATATACTATATGTTTATTTATAAGAAAAGAAGATCAAGTAAACATGAGAACACAGACCTCAAACTTGTGTGGTGAAAATTACTTGTGTTGGAGTGCATAGAATATCAAAATAGAATATGGCTTTGGGATTGCCATATGTTAATTCTAAAGCCCACCCTCAAACTTGCATCTGAGTGCTGAGTTCTAAGTTTGTTCCTATGAAACTGAGTTAATGGTATTCCAAGGGATAACCAATATATCGAATTTAATAAATACACTTGAGAAGCAATTTAGGCTGCAAAAGCATGCTAAATAAAAGCAACAAACGCGTTGTACCTTAAAATGCACAATAATATGTCCATAATGCAATCCCACAACACACGTAATGGCAGCCATCAACGAGCTAGAACATTTTAGAGCAAAAGAGGTTTAATCAAAGAGCCTTCATTAGTGACAATCAAGAAAATCAGAGCTGAGCTGAATTAAGAACTTCTAGATATAAGAAATTAGAGAATTGTACCATCGAGGCCTTCAACCTCAAAACAGGATTGCTCCTGCGAATTCAATCATGGAAGGTAGACAATAAAATTACTCAAATCTTAACATGGACATGAAAGAGTTGAAATTTAGCAGGCATCCTCAAATCTTAATTGCTTTTCAATCAGCAAGAAATCACTCTAAAAGTAAAATGATTTATAAAAGCAATTGTAAGTGAATCTATCCTTGCAGCATAGTTGGTACAGTACTTTAATGAATGTAAAAATGACAATCATTTCAGATTCTTCTGAGACACATTTATTAATATCAATAACATGTGATCCATGTACAGTTACAGAATATATCTAGACACAATATATTGGAAATCAATGAGGACTAATAATTCTGAACTGAAATTATATATTCCTGTTATCTGGGAAGACAACAGGAATACATCATTCTGAACTTGTCCCCAAGAGATGATTCCAAATCTAACTTCGATTTTAATTTATTTAATTTATTTTATTTTTGTAAAAGAAAATAAAAGAAAATAATTCTGAAATGGTTAAGTCCAAACACCAATATATAATTCTGAAATACTTCTGAACTTGTCCCCAAGAGATGATTCCAAACACCAATATATAAAAGAAAATAATCTATTTAATTTTTATAAAGACAGTATATGTATTGTAAGATCTGAATCGATTCACCGATCTGAATCGATTTGGAGAGAGAACTTCGAAAAAGAGAGAGAGAGAACTTCGATCTGGAGAAAGAGAGAGAGAGAGAGAGAGAGAAAGAGAGAGAGAGTCGCTCACCGATCTGAATCGATTCACCGATCTGAATCGATTTGGAGAGAGAACTTCGAAATGGCTCTGATGAATCACCGATGTAAGATCTTGGAAATGGCTCTGATGAACTTTCGAACTTCGAAGTGGCTCTGATGAACGCTCACCGATCTGAATCGATTTTGATTTTGAGAGTGAGAGCGAGCGCGAGTGTGAGTGAGAGTGAGAGCGAGAGCGAGAGTGAGAGTCAGATTCAAAATAAAGGTGAAACAGGGAGAGGAGAGGGAGCGTGTGGACAAAACCATTTCAAGTCGTTTATAAACGTCTTCTATACATAAAACGGCGCCGTTTTGATTAGAGAAAAATACGACCTTTATAAAACGCCGTTAAATTTATAAACAGTGGCGTTTTAAAAAACGCCGTTAAAAATACGCCTCCAAAACTAATATTTCCTGTAGTGGAAGAGGCAGCTAGTTATCTTTGTAAGATTTTGTACCATTTCTGATTATAAAAATCCTACCAAACCAACCATGAAAGTAGTCCTAGTTTAGAGCGAACCAAGAAGATAATAGAGCAATGGTAGAGAGTCATAAAAAGTGTGACTCAAATGGCTCAAAACTGTCAAAATAACATCGTTTTAGGTGTAAAACGACGCAAAACAACGTCGTTTTGGCAGTTTTGAGCCATTTAAGCCACACTTTTTGTGGCCCTCAAATATTTTTTAAAATAATATTGTGATTTATTTTTCTTGTGCATTTATTTATTTTGTGTTAAGTTCATATTTCACCAATTCCGATTAGACATATTGGATTCTTAACACGAATCTTGTTGCAATTGGCAAAAACACAAAAGGCATCTCGAATCCTTTTTATTTTAGGAAAATTTTTAGAGTTCTTAGAATTTGATGATTTCAACATATTTTCATCAAGAGAAACATCGACTTGAGTACAGCTAAATATAGACGTAAAATTTCTCTCCACGCCTACATTCATGAAGAAGAATTCCCAATACATAAAAGAGAGATGTGGGTGTGAAGAGAAATTTTGTCAGTTTATTCAACAACACTGGTCAATTTAAGTGGCTGAGAAATTTCTAAGATATTTGCTCTACAAAATTTGTGAAACTTAACAGCAATAAAACCAAAGGCTTTACAACAACTAAAATTATATTTATGTGCAAAATTTCTCGGTAAAGTTTGAAAAGTGATCAAATAGAAACTTTCATGCCTTGTAGTTCAACTGCATAAAAATATTCCAATTTTTTTATAAGATATTTGCTTTGCAAGTGTATATAATAAGAGAAAAAGTCGAAAGTACCCCTGAGCGGTGCCGGATACACCGGTGGCTTCAGTAATGAGAAGGCCTCCATTTGTAGTTCTCTGAGAGTAGTAGAGTATTGCATGAGGCTGTGGAATGTTGTTGTATGATCTGTTCCTTGTTAATGGTGCTAAAACAACTCTGCTTCCAATCCAAAAACAAAAACAGACCAAAAAAAGACAAAAACAAAAAAACAAGTGCAGTAAAAATCAAGAAGCAAAACAACCCAACATTCCACAAATCAATTTGGATAAAGAAACAAAGGGTATAGAAGGAAAGCTCGAGCTCGAGAGAGAGAGAGAGATCAAAACAGAAAATAGAGCTGTGTAAGTAGCAAACCTGTGAGAGAGGTTGAATTTTCCCATTTTGTAGGGAGTGAGGAGAGGAATTGGATTGGGTTTGGCTGCCATTTCAAAGCTTTAGTTTCTTGTGCTCTCTCTCTCTCTCTCTCTCTCTCTCTGAGGACTGGCTTTATTTCTTATTGTTGCATGGACCACCACTTATACATAATAATAGGCAGTGGCTTTGGTCCAGTCCAAGATCGGACTGGACCGTGCTGTTGGGCTCGTGGGGGCCTACCACGGGTTCTATTTTGATAATTCGAACTGTTCAATGTGTAGAAGTCGTCGAGTACTATATGCCTGCAAAAAATCACGTTGATCGGATATCGATAGCTATGTGAACAAAATAATTTTTTATCAACTGTTAATTTTTTCACCGTTCATTTTTTTTTTTATACAAAACTGATTTGATCACATAGCTATTGATATCCGATCAATGTGATTTTTTACAAACATGTAGTACTCGACGATTTCTACACATTGAACGATTCGGATTATCAAAACGGGCCTAAAAAATGAACCCCATGAACTGAACTGAACAAGTCCAATCTTGATCTCAACTTGAGACAAGCTAGACCATAATAATATACCAACGACAATACTTCACATCAATGTACATACACACATTTCACTCAAATACTTCATATCAATGTACACACATATATTCACTCAAGCTATAATCGAACGACTACAAGTTAATTAGAATGGAGGGATGAAAAAATTGGATAGCGAATCCTTAGCTCACACATGTTAAATGTGTAATTGAGGTGAGCTCAATTTGAGTCTAGTCTAAAAAAAAATTGGACACATTATCCGCATAGCCTAATTTTAATAACAAATAAATTAAACTAAGGAATTAAATTATCAATAATAAATGAAATTGGATTTACTGAATTGGAGAAAAAACTAGGGCAAAGAGTCCACCACTAGCCACGTAATTAGGGTTTCCAATTGAAATCAATTATGTTATGGTTTGAACGGATTAATGCTTCGCAACTACAAGTTCAAAGCATTTAACAAGAAGATCATCACATTCAATGTACGAGCACGAACAATCTCAAGTAGTACGAATCGTTCACTCTAAACTAAGGTAGTGACACGACTCGTCCCGTAGTATGGTTCGTCTCATACCTTGAATGTGAAAGAAATAGAAAACTCTTGTATGGAAGACATTCAACAATCACAGAAAGCCGAATACTTGAAGAAATAATGAAAATTATATAAAAGAAACTTCTAAACACCATACAAATGTTCAACCTTTACATAATTAAAAATCAAAAAGAAAAACTAATTACATGGCTAGGGTTTCATCACACCCTAGAAAAGGAGACTAGCTACTCATGGAGGAGTGGAAGGAGGTAGAAGGAGAAGGAACTACCATGGGAGACATCCTTGAAGCTTTAAGTTTCTCTTCCCTTTCAAACCCTAGCCTCTCTCTTTAGGTCAAAACAAGTTCAGAACCCTATTCCAGCCTTTTCCTTGCCTTTTTATACTTCTGAACTCTTCCAAACAGGTTTAAAACGTCGGGCTGACTGTAGACGCGCCCTTGGGCCTCACTCTACAGCTCGGACTCGATTGTTGTCACGGTTCGTAATCTGAACCAAAGAGTCCAAATCCGGCAAATCGTTTTTGAGAAAACAGATTTTTGAAAAGAAGTGCCAAACATGGACTGCTTTGCCAGATACAGAGTCGCCACCTAAATATTTTTTAATGGGGAAATTTAGGAAACCCTGACTCGGTGCCGAAGGCCACGTGTCCGTCATCACAAATGTCTTGGCTCGGAGCTTGGGTACAATCGGGGAAGGTCAGCTATGAGCACCCCTTTCGCCCGGTCCGAAGACCGGCCTCTACTAACCGTGATATCCGATTTTGAAAACGTTATGTGTTCTTATTCCGGTTATTAGCCTAGAATTACTATGTTATGCGCGCAGCAAACAAGTATGACTAGATTGCCTAATTTGGAAACAAGCATTGCATATCCGTTCGTTTTGAAAATGTTTTGGAATTTGCTACTCGCAAGTAGGCTAAAACACGGATTTCAACGAGTTTTCCAACTCAAACAATCCAACTTCACCCACAGGCATTCAGGCAGTTTATCTCATGTAAGCATACTGTCATGTTATTTCAACGAGTTTTCCAACTCAAACAATCCAACCTTCACCCACAGGCATTCAGGCAGTTTATCTCATGTAAGCATACTGTCATGTTAACATTCATGTTAACATTCACAGCATGCAAGATGCTAAAGCATAAATACTTACATCGTACTCCGTGCCAAAACAATAAACTAATTAGCAAACATGCATGCCCTAGTTCATGTTAAAATGGCTAGTGTAACACATACAGAGATGCAGTTTAGAGTAGGCTCGGCTAACCCTAAAATGGCATATGAAATGCTACAATTATCAGTTTTCAAGTTTGAATTAAAAATACAATGTAGTTTGCATGATGTACCGAGCCCGGTGCATGTCAACAAATGCATGGATGCACGCATGCATTGCATAAGGTATGCTAAAATAAACGTGCCCTAATCTACCATCATAAGCAGGTAAATAAAAGGGAAGAAAGAAGTGGGGATTGGAAGACATACACACCACTCACACACACTTATTACAGATTCGCCCCCGCTCGGAGGGACCAAAGAATAATACAAATTAACTAACTACGCAAGCTAATTAAATGTTACAAATTGCCTAATTAATTAACAAATTAACCACGCTAAGAAAAACAGTAAACCGCCTCGGGGCGAGGGCTCAATGCATGCGCGCTCGGATTCCGCTCGGAATTGCACTGCCATGCCTAGCCTGCCTCTGTTTTCCCTGCTTTGCTCCTCTGAAAACTGCCAAAGTCTCAGAAATGCCTCTCTGGATACTGGGGGATCCCACCGGCTAAGTAGGATGATCACCGGCACTAGGATGTGGCCATCGGCACAAAATAGATCCACCGGCCATCGATTGACTGCCGGTCGGCACTAAATACTGCCGGCCGGCAATAAGTTCCTGCAGAACCTGCAACTCACAGCAGCAGAGGGCAAAATCTTGCATGGCAATGCAATTCAAGCTATTTATGCACCAATCACACTCCCTATCATGTTGATGACTCAAGGGAGGATGTGCCTCGATTCTCGGGCCACCAATCACGCATTTCCATGCATGATGGCCTAAAGAATCGAGTGTGCACTTTCAATTTCAAATGCATGCAAACCAAACAAGTAAAGGGGCCCAATTCCTATCACTAGATCAAGGAACAAGGCATGCATGTCTATGTGTGCAATCCTAAGCATGTCAACTAGTATGCAACATGGGATGCGAACAAGAATGCTAGTATGCAAACACACATACAAGGCAAGCATGCAAACCAAGCAAAGGGATGGACTTAAACATGAATTAGGCAACTTCAAATAGGCCCAAAATCAGTAGCCAAAACCAAGGAAGTGAAGGCCGAAATGCACACACACATGCAAGCACTCATGGTCCAATACTTAAAGCATAATGGGGCAACTTTTAAACACATTTAAAAGGGCACAAATATGGACAATTAGCATGCAAATTAAGCTTTTAAATTATGTTAGAAGAGGTGCCAAACCAACTCAAACAAGACAAACAAAAGCATGCAAATGGCCCAAGTACTTGAGGCAAGCCAAGAGGCATTGAACTACACTTGACAAGATCTAACATGGCAAGACTTAAGCAACTAAAATCAGAGTTTTAGCACACAAAATCAAGCCCAAAGGACCACTTAGATGGCATCTAAATGGTTTGAATTCAAAGGCATGCACAATGGTCAAGACATAGGGCATATAACACATGCTCTCAAAGCAACAAAGAAGCAACTAAGGCAAGCATATGAGCATGCCAAAGGGACTGAAATTACATGTTGGATGGTTCCAAACCACCAAAATGATGCAATCAACACATGCTACACATTCACATACTTGAGGCATACAAGCCCGACAAGCCACAAATGCAAAGGAGCTATACTAAGCATGCCAAAATCGATCCAAACAATTATGGACAGACCTAAAGCATGGCAAAATGAGCACAAAATGTTCACAAGGCTAAGCCTAAAACATGCTCGAATGAAGGCTAACAACCTAAGGCATGTTAAGGGATCAAGGAGGCATTACATGGCAACTATACTAAACATGCATGGAGTACCAAAACCAACTTAATACAAAGTTATAACATGGAAATATAAGCATAAAATACAGCCATGGCATGCTCAACACACACTTGAACAAAGACTTCCTTAAGAGACCAAAAATGGTCCCTTTCAAGGACAACAAGGAGAGGGGTGGCCCTCCCCTTTTGGAGACTTCAAGGCACCATCTCCACCACTGAAATCCCTCAAGATTTCAGTGGTGAAGAGGCCCAAACACCAAAGTCTCGAAACTTGCACAAAATGGCATAAAACAAGGGCCTTACAAGGCCTAAGAGGGTCAAACTTCCCCAAAGCACAAAACACTCTTAATAAACTATCAAGAGGGCCTAAAAACAGAACTTTTTTATGTTATACACTAAACACAAAATCAGCTCTAAGATAGGTAGAAATAGGATGCAAAAATGGGGTAAAAATGACTAGTTTCTTACCCTTGTTGACCTTCTTCACAAAGGGTGCTCTTGTTGCCTCCTCAAGCTCCAATCCAGTCAAAAATATCAAGAACAAGCCCTTAGAACCTCAGTAGCTCAAGGAAGGTGAAGCACTAGGTGCTTGTGTGCAATAGTATGGACTAAAACACACACAAGGCAACAAAGAGGGGAAGGTATAGATATAGGATAGATATATGTGCTAAAGCTAAAACCAGAGTTCTTCTACCTCTCCTCTCCAATTTTTCTAAGCCTAGAACAAGGGAGTGAAGGCCTCCTCTTATAGAGGAGGCAATCTTGTAATGCTTAACTAGTAAGCAAACAAGAGGGGCATCCCTCCATACACGTGTATGGAGGGGAAGAAAATGCAAGACAGCTGCCTTAAAATATCTGAAAAAGCAGATGAACAGTAGTCGACTGGCCAAAAATGTCATTTTGACAAAAATGACTGCCGACCGGCAACAAAGAGTGCCGACCGGCAATGTACATTGCCGGTGGCAACAAAAACCAGCCGGTGGCCTCTAGCTAGTGCCGGTGGTGTGTGGGGATGCCTCACAAGGCATTCCCTGCCCCTCCACGGCAAAACAAAAGTGTTTGGTGCAAAACCAGACACAAAACAATCGAGTTCGGAGATCCTGAGACAAGGCGCGTATTCGAGAACTCCGGGAACTCCAAACGAACACAAACATGGATAATCACCGAGTGTTCAAACGGTGACGTCCAAGTCTTGAGGACGGTCAAAAATGGGGTGTCTACACTGACTTTCCTAGAAAAAGTCAACGCACATGCGGGAAAGTCAACTCTCTCCAAATCCTGTCTTTTTGCCCATTTTATACTCCGACTATGTACAACCCGATTGACATTCAACACACATAAAGTATACAGTTTGACCAGCAAGTAAAGTTAAAAGATTCTAATTAACGGCCTCAATGATGTACATTTCGGCCTTAGTCACATCCCCCAACTTACTACTTGCTAGTCCTCAAGCAAGTAATAAGAATAAAATAAAATCAAACAAAATCTAGCTAATTCCTCTTTCGTAGGAAAACGGTTGCATTTAGCATATGCAACAAGCCTTTAAACCAATAAGTTACCCCAAGTGGACGAGTAAAGTCTCGTGAGGGTTTCCAGAAATGATACCCACAAATATTAACATATTCATATATACTCAACAACAATTGACCGCACTACTCCACTTAACAATCAACTTATGTGCCACTACAGTGTGATATTGAGACATAATGAGTCATTAAAGGCACAGTGGATAAGCATGAAGGTCCCTATTGAGTCAAAACCACAATTCAGTTAATACAAAAGTAAAGTTCCCTGTACTTGTGCATGCTAGTAGATAAGTCATGAGTACCCTTGGTGTAAAGTGCAATCTCCATATTAGTTAACTGTCCACTATAATAGCCCAGTGTAACTCATAATAACACCCAACATATACAAAAAAACTAACCTGTTACAGTCAAGATTCTCAGAAGTTTTTTTTTTTTTTTATGACTGTGTAATGTACTGATCCATTAAGCTTTCTAATCAACTCATGTAACAAGCATTGGGCTAATGACTCCCAAACCAGACGGTTTCAGGGCACCAGGTGTAAAGACACCCCTATGGGCTTAATAACTCGAGTTGAAAAGGTTATGAATCCGAATGAGTCATTCTTCTTATTTTTCCTTAACTGTGTAATGTCCAAGTCTCTTAAGCTTTCTAATTAACCCATGTAGCAAGTTGTGCGCCAATGACTCCCAAACCAAACAGTTTTAGGGCGTTAGGTGTAGAAACACCCCTACAGGCTTAATAACTTGAGTTAAAAAGGCTATGAACCCAAACAAGTCAAGTGTTTGTTTTTTTTTTTTTTTTAAGAATCTTGGCTCCTCATTTATTCTTTTCTGCAACTCTAGCTATTATCAATGGTGTACACCAGGGATTATAATAAAAAGATCACCGCTATGATAGTGTGTTCATGTAAATTAAAGTATACTCATGACAAGTGTACTAATACCACAAACACAGACAATTCTCCTCGTGCACACATCGAATGCAAGTATCTACCCAATAAACCCTTTTCATACAAGTCTACTATGCTCTCCAATAAACATATGCAAATATCATCACCCTACTAGCAAAAAGTCACATCAAGTGAAGTAATGCAATCAAGTGAAACAGGTATAAGCATGAATTATGAGCCAAATAGAAATGCACAACAGAAAATATAACCCTCATCCCCCAACTTGAATATGACATTGTCCTCAATGGAAAAGTAAAGAAAAATTAGAGAATATTACAGAATTGTAGGTGCACATCCAGGTAGGCAGAAAGTAACATATACACACTTCAGATTTTTTTTTTTAATATATAAAAACGAAATTAATTAAATAAATGAATAAAAATGACATTAAATTAAATTAACTAAACTATAAAATAAAATAAACTAAACTAAATTATAAAATAACTAAACTACAAAAGAGACTAAAGTATAGAATAAAATAACCTAAACTAAGCAATTTTTTTTTTTTTAAGAGAAGAAATTTAATAAAATAAAATAAAATAAAAACTAAACTAAACTACTTAATAATTAAATGAACAATTACATCATAGAATAAAATAAATAAATAAAAATAACATCACTAACTAAACAAATAAAATTAAAAATAAAAATAAAAATAAAAGTAAAACAATCCACAAACTAATTAAACTAATGAGAATCACTAACGAAAAAATTTAAACTAAACAAATATAGCAAATAAAAAAAAACTAATTTAGGATTATTGTTAGCACCATGATTTCTGAGTTTTTTTTTTTTTTGGGGGGGTACGAAAATAGAAAAATAAAAATAAATAAATAAATAAATATAAATACAATTTTTTTTTAAAATATATATATATATATAATATATAATTATAAATAAAATAATTGTATATTTATTTATTTAATTTTATAAATTTTATTTATGTATTTATTTAAAATTTATTTACATAAATAAATTAAAAATGAAATTAAAAATAATAATAATAATAATAATAATAAAACAAAACAAAACCAAACTAAACAAATTTTTTTTTTTTTTTTTTTTTCAAAATTCCCGCACCAACCCACGCACCTGCTTATTAAGCAGTGTGCAAATCCAGAAGCACCAAATTTCCCACACATGCGGGGCCCAGGCCGCACGTGCTGCGATTTCTCCTCCTCGCAAATATTTTTTTTATTTTTTTTTTTTTTGAAAAAATCGACGTCCCGCACGTGCAGGAGTCAAGCCGCACGTGCAGCTTAGTCAACGCATGGAGCCCCGCACCTGCTTATTAAACAGTGTGTTACATTTTGGAATGGCAATTGTGCCGCACGTGCGTGGGTTTTTTTGCACGTGCGGGAATTTTTTTTTTTTTAAACAAAGAAAATAAACGTGAAAGCATGTTTTTTTTTTTTTTTTTTTTTTTAAATGTGGTTGAATACTTGATTTTCCAAATACCACAAAGCAGAAATCAAGGTCTTACCCAGGCTAGGGAGGGTCCCTTCCACCCACACGCATGCAATGACTTTTTCTGCTACATTGCAACAGCATAGTTTAATAAAAACAAGAAGCACTCGCAAGCGTACATGCTTCAAGAAAATGGAAAACTAACTCACAGCACCTAACAAAAGACACCAGAGTTATGGCATAAAGTTGCCACTTCAGAATCCCCCAGGTAATAAAACCCAGTGTAGTTTATAGCTTTCGGGCTAGTACAACCCAAAATATACTTAACCATTTCTACCTTCAATTGACATCCGAAATAAATATAGCACATAAGAAAATAACGGAATGCCTACTAAAGGTATAATCTTCCCGCGAAAATCACAGGTACTACTTTTCTCCCTAACTGTGTTTGTAACTTTCCCTATTCTCCAACAGGATGACAGACTAGGTTGATTCGGTATCCAGAATCGAGGCGCATAAAGCTACCTCAACCTATGGGGCTGCCATACAGAGTTCAAGCCGAGGTAATTTTGAAGCAATCTCCACATCCCTGGGTATTTAAACCAGACTCTAGTCTCGAAAATCCCAAACCTTTGTGTTCTAGGCTTTGTCATTCGAACTCTAGTTTCCACCGTCTCAGTTGGTCTCCTAAGAACTCACTACAAACACGGTTAGGTGGCTATACCAGACCGTCAGATGCCGTTCGGGCACGGCTAACACCAAAGGAATTACACCTTTAGAGGATTTAAAGTCTCCTAGATGCAAATAAAGCATAACGAGAACAAATTAAAACAGAATAGCATAGAAGGGAAAGAAAAGAGAACAAGAAATCAATTTTTCAATAATAGTAAAATGGGTCCATCAAAGCAATGGACTCAACCATATCCCCATTCCCAATCCCCTCTATATATGGTTTCAATCTTTGGCCATTCACTTTGAAAGTGTGGCCAGTTTTTGGATCTTGCACCTCAACGGCACCATGAATAAATGCCTCAACAACCTCAAAGGGGCCATCCCATCTTGATCTTAGCTTACCCGGAAAGAGTCTCAATTTTGAATTAAAAAGCCACACTTTTTGACCGGGTGCAAAGGATTTTCTATTAATGTGCTTGTCATGAAATTCTTTAGTCCGAGCTTTAAAAACTCTCAAACTCTCATATGCATCATTCCGAATTTCCTCCAGCTCATTGAGTTGCAATTTCTGGTTGAGCCCAGCCGCGGCCATATCGAAGTTAAACTTCTTTATGGCCTACAATGCTCGGTGCTCAAGTTCAACCGGGAGATGACAAGCTTTGCCAAACACCGCTCTATATGGTGACATCCCAATGGGTGTCTTATAAACAGTGTGGTAAGTCCATAATGCATCAATTAACCGTTGTGACCAATCATTTCTATCCGGCCTCACCGTTTTCTCTATTATGTGCTTTACCTCCCTATTTGAGACTTCCACTTGGTCACTAGTTTAAGGGTGGTATGGAGTACCAACTTTATGAGTGATAGAGTATTTCTTAACTACCGACTCAAAGAACCGGTTACAAAAATGTGTACCCTGATAACTTATTATGACTCTAGGAAACCCAAAACGACTAAAGATGTTTTCATGCAAGAATTTGATTACAACTCTATGATTGTTTGTTCGGGTAGCTATCGCCTCCACCCACTTAGACACATAATCTACTGCCAAGAGAATGTACTCAAACCCAAATGACGATGGGAAAGGGCCCATAAAATCAATTCCCCAAACATCAAATATTTTTACCACAAGAATAGGGGACATTGGCATCATGTCACGCTGAGACATCGAACCCATTTGTTGACAGCGCAAACAAGTTCTACAAAATTGATAGGCATCTTTAAAAATTGTGGGCCAATAAAACCCACTCTGTAAAATCTTGGCGACTGTTTTATGCCCACTAAAATGACCGCCACATGCAGAAGAATGACAAAATGTAAGAATGCTATGCACCTCACTCTCCGGCACACACCGTTGGATCACTTGGTCGGAGCAATATTTAAATAACTCCGGATCCTCCAAAAAGTAATACCTGACCTGCGAAAAGAATCGGTCTTTGTCTTGCTTAGACCAATTCTGTGGAATTTGCCCAATGGCCAAGTAATTCACAATATGTGCAAACCACGGGGGGCTCGCTTGTGACAGCTCAAAGAGTTGTTCGTCCGGAAACGAATCATGCAAAATAAGAGGGTCACTAGTATACTCAACGAGGATTCGGGAGAGGTGATCCGCCACCACATTCTCGGATCCTTTCTTATCACGGATCTCTAGGTCAAATTCCTGAAGCAACAAAATCCATCTAATCAACCTAGGTTTGGTCTCTTTCTTAGATAGTAAATACCGCAAAGCGGCATGATCAGTGAAGACTATGACCTTGGAACCTAGGAGATAAGACCGGAATTTGTCTAAGGCAAAGACCACAGCTAGCAACTCTTTCTCGGTGGTAGTGTAATTCAATTGTGCATCCGAAGAGTGCGACTAGCATAGTATATAGCAAATGGTGCCTTATTGACCCTTTGGCCCAACACAGCCCCGACAGCATAATGGAGGCATCACACATGATTTCAAAGGGAATCGACCAATCTGGTGATTTCATGATTGGGGCGGGTAGGCCATTCTCAGTGTTTCAAATGCCTTTAAGCATGCCTCATCAAAGACAAAAGGCGCGTCCTTAACCAGTAAACTACACAAAGGACGTGATATCTTACTAAAGTCTTTGAACCTACGGTAAAAACCTGCATGCCCTAAGAAAGACCTAATTTGACGCACGGAATTGGGTGGAGGAAGGCTGCAATGAGGTCAACCTTAGCCTTGTCAACCTCTATACCTCGAGGGGACACAATGTGTCCCAACACTATACCCTCACGAACCATAAAATGGCTCTTTTCCCAACTCAAGATTAGGTTTGCCTCAGTACATTTTCTAACACTCTAGTCAAGTTCCTAAGGCATTCCTCAAAAGACGGTCCAAACACCGAAAAGTCATCCATAAAAACCTCTAAGAATTTCTCCACCATATCGGAGAAAATGGCCATCATACACCGTTGAAAGGTCGCCGGTGCATTACATAGCCCGAAGGGCATGCGCCTGTAAGCAAAAGTGCCAAAAGGGCATGTAATGTGGTCTTTTCCTGGTCAGCGGGGTACACCGGACTTGATTATACCCCGAGTAGCCATCAAGAAAACAATAGAAACCCTGCCCGCTAACCGCTCTAGGATTTGGTCAATGAAAGGTAAGGGAAAATGATCCTTCCTAGTCGAGGAATTTAGTCTCCTATAATCAATGCAAACTCGCCACCCAGTAGTGGTTCGTGTGGGGACTAACTCTCCTCTCTCATTCTCAACAACGGTGATGCCCGATTTCTTGGGCACCACTTGTGTGGGACTCACCCACTTGCTATCTAAGATAGGGTATATAATACCCGCATCCAATAATTTCAGTACCTCCTTTTTCACCACCTCTTTCATATTAGGATTCAGTCTTCGTTGCATTTCGTGAGAAGGTTTGGTGTCCTTCTCTAGGTGTATATAATGCATGCACACGGAGGGATCTATCCCTTTCAAATCAGCCACTGACCACCCTATAGCACTCCGATGTGCCACGAGAACACTCATTAACTGACTCTCCTGCTCTACAGTCAAGTCAGATGCAATGATGACCAGTAAAGTATCTTAGGGCCCTAAAAATGCATACTTGAGTGTGGCCGGGAGTGGCTTCAACTCAAGTGTAGGTGGTGTGACCAAAGATGGTATGGCAGGCTCTCTCGACATAGGAGGAAGTGACTCAAACCGGGCTTTCCATGAGGAAAATCCAGTGTAGAAGAAGAATTAAGCAAGACATTCACCTCCTCAACTGACCCATCAATATCAAAATTTTCAAACCCAAAATGAGCTAGACAAGCCTTTAAAGGGTCTTCTACAAGAATGGAGGGCAAAGCCTCCTCCACAATCTCATCCACAACACCCACTAATAAGCACTCATCTCTCTCATGAGGTTGTTGGGATGCTTGGAAAATATTAAGTTTCACTTGCATGTTTCCAAATGAAACTTCCATAACCCCGGTCCGACAATTAATGCATGCATTGGCCGTAGCCAAGAAAGGTTGACCTAAGATCACCGGGATTTGTTTCCTAGAACTGACTACCGATTCCATATCTAACACCAAAAAGTCAACAGGGAAGTAGAACCTATCAACCTTAACTAGCACATCCTCAATCATGCCACGTGGCACTTTGAGGGACTGGTCAGTCAACTAAAGAGTAACAGTAGTGGACTTCAACTCGCCAAGCCCAAATTCCTCGTACACAGAGTACGGCAACAAAATTGACACTAGCCCCTAAATCTAACAAGGCCCTATCAATGAAATGGTCTCCTATAATGCATGCAATGGTTGGGGCACCCGGGTCTTTAAGCTTAGGAGGTATGTCATTCAACAAGATGGAGCTTACTTGCTCCGTGAGTAGGACCTTTTGGGACACATGTGTCCTAGATTTACGCTTTTGCGTACAAAGGTCCTTCAAAAATTTGGCATAGGATGGTACTTGTTTAATCGCCTCCAACAGGGGGAGGTTGATTTTTACCTGTTTAAAGACCTCCATCATTGCCTCCATAGATGCCGCCTTCTTATTAAAAGGGGACGGTGTATCAAGGCATTGGGGAAAGGGTGCCTTAGGCACATATGGTGCCTTGGGCTCAAGTGAAGTGCTAGGGACTAAGTCATCCCTCTTAAGTATTTCCCCCTCACCCTTACTCTCATTGGGTGTACCACCGTGGTCACCCTTCCTAACTCTAGTTGCATCAGACGCAACTGACTGAGGCTCTAACTCCCTACCACTTCTCAAAGCAACCACCTCTTCCACTTGCTCATGTTGCTTCCCATTCCCATCCGAACTCTCTGCCCCGTATTGTCCCTTAGGGTTGGCCACAGTTTGGCTTGGTAATTTTCCCTCCTCTCTCCGATTCATGTTGTTAGCCATTTGACCCAATTGGGTCTCTAGCTTGTCAATAGAGTGAATGTGGGAGTGAACTACCAGTGCTAACCCCTTAAGTTCTGAGAGAACTTCCAACACTTGAGTCTCAAAGGCAGAGTTGCCCTGAGGAACAGGCGGGGGTTGTGGTTGCCGGTACGGTTGTGGGGGTCTATAAGGTTGCGGTGGTCAGTAAGATGATTGGTTGGCAAAATTATTGAAATTCTGCCTTGGTGGTGGAGAATTGTAAGAAGTGCCTTGTGAAGAGGGTCTCCATGAGAAATTAGGGTGATTTCTCCATCCCGGATTGTATGTGTTGGAGTATGGATCATTACCCGGGTTGGAGAATCCTTGAGCCGCATTCACATGCTCTTGGACTAACTCCGGAAATTGTGATGCCGAAGGGCACTCACTCAAGTCATGAGCAGGGCTCGCACAAATAACACATGCCCCGTGAAATTGGGGCTGATCTTACTGGGTAGGGGCATGTCTCATAGCTAATAATTGGTCCATCTTGCGGGACAGTGCCTCTACTTATTAGGTTAACTCTAGGTTTTGCCCCACCTCATAAATGCCCCTTCTTTTCCGGGGCTCCAACTACTGGTTGCCGGACTTACCGGGCTGCGGAGGCATGGTGAAGGGAATTATCACTTAGGTTCTCAAACAACTGCCATGTCCCGGCATCATTTTTAGACATAAATGTCCCACCACAGGACGAATCCACCATTTGGCGGTACGGCTCAGTTAAGCTATAATAAAATGTTTGAACAAGTTGCCAATCAGGCACTTGGTGGTAGGGACACTGTTGGAGAAGGTCTCGAAGTCTTTCCCACGTCTCATGGAATTTCTCGCCATCCATTTGAGCAAAGTTTGTGATGGCTTACCTAAGTTGGTTGGTTTTACCTATGGGAAAGTACTTCTCCAAGAACCGTTGTTGTAATTGGTCCCAAGTTGTGATTGAATTAGCAGGCAAAGAATTGAGCTAGTGTTTGGCTTTATCCTTTAACGAGAATGGAAACAATCGCAATATTAAGGCCTCATTTGTGAAATTCTGGATCCTCACTGTCGAGCAAATTTCCAGAAATTCATTCAAATGCTTATAAGGATCATCATGAGTTAGTCCATGGAATGATGGGAGCATTTGTATGGTGCTGGACTTAATCTCATAATGAGCAGCAGTGGTGTTGGGTAATTAGATGCATGATGGTGATGTATATGCAGTGGGTATAAAATAATCCTTAAGGGTCCGGTTAGGCACATTCGGGACATTAGGATCTGCCATCTCTAATAGCTCAATGTATGAATATGAATATTCAAGCCTAGGAACACGGGCAGAGGCCCTAAGTCTCCTAAGAGTCCTTTCTAGTTCAAGATCCAAACTCCACAATTCAGGGCGACAAGAACGACGCCCGTGCATACACTACCCACACACACACACAAAAAGTTCGACTCTGTGCACTAAGTTACGAAAGCAGAATGCTAAAGGAGAAATACTCACAGCGGTTCAACGAAAACGCTTTACTCGTCTTGCGGATGCTTGACGGGTAGACGTTGTCTCCAACCTCTATTTGAGCTTTGACTTTCGTTTTAGCACTTTGGTGCTTTGCTTGTGAGTGTTTGCTTCTGTTTACTCACTTTAATGCTGCGGTTTTTTTTTTTTTTTTAATATTTTAAAGCTCGGCTGCACTCCGCTTACACTTCGGTGATAGCTCCAATTTCAAATGCTCTGCACACTTAGCAACATAAAAGCATAAAATCCTAAACTAAAAATTAAAATAAGAATGTAACTTTAAATTAACTAATTTCGCTAGAAGTCCCCGGCAACGGCGCCAAAATTTGATGGGGCGTTGAACAAACCAAAATTAAATACTAAACTACACCAAATTCTTTTAGAATAATGGCAAGTCCAGGTATCGATTCACAGGGACAATTGTGAAATTAAACTAATTTAATTGTTAAATTCATAAATTAATTTTGATAAAAAGATTGATTGTTCATAGCCTAATTTAATAACAAATAAATTAAACTAAGGAATTAAATTATCACTAATAAATGAAATTGGATTTACCAAATTGGGGGAAAAACTAGGGCAAAGAGTCCACCACTAGCCACGTAATTAGGGTTTCCAATTGAAATCAATTATGCTATGGTTTGAACGGATTAATGCTTCGCAACTACAAACTCAAAGCATTTAACAAGAAGATCATCACATTCAATGTACGAGCACAAACCATCTCAAGTAGTACGAATCGTTCACTTTAAACTAATGTAGTGACACGACTCGTCCCTCGTAGTATGGTTCGTCTCATACCTTGAATGTGAAAGAAATAGAAAACTCTTGTATGGAAGACATTCAACAATCACAGAAAGCCGAATACTTGAAGAAATAATGAAAATTATATAAAAGAAACTTCTAAAACACCATACAAATGTTCAAACCTTTACATAATTAAAAATCAAAAAGAAAAACTAATTGCATGGCTAGGGTTTCATCAAAACCCTAGAAAAGGAGACTAGCCACTCATGGAGGAGTGGAATGAGGTAGAAGGAGAAGGAACCACCATGGGAGACATCCTTGAAGCTTTAAGTTTCTCTTCCCTTTCAAACCCTAGCCTCTCTCTTTAGGTCAAAACAAGTTCAGAACCCTATTCCAGCATTTTCCTTGCCTTTTTATACTTCTGAACTCTTCCAAACAGGTTTAAAATGTCGGGCTGACTTTCCTAGAAAAAGTCAACGCACGTGCGGGAAAAGTCTACGCACGTGCGGGAAAGTCAACTCTCTTCAAATTCTGTCTTTTTGCCCATTTTATGCTCCGACTATGTACAACCTGATTGACATTTAATACACATAAAGTATACAGTTTGACCAGCAAGTGAAGTTAAAAAATTCTAATTAACAGCCTCAATGATGTACATTTCGGCCTTAATCAGCGACTACCATCGATTAGGGTTCATTGGCAATTATCAACCACCAACACCTTGCTTCGCCCTCATCGACAGCGAAAAAGATGAGTTTTCGATGAAGAAAATGAGTAGATTTACATCAAATCCAGTTAAATCTAAACTAAAAATAGTTGTTGGAGTACAATTTTCTCTCTATATCTGTCTCTCTCTTTCAATCTCTCAGTTTTTATACTTTTTCTCTACTATACACTTCTATTTTCCTATTTTAATAGAAAAAAATTTCAAATTTTGATCAAGTTGTTTTCGAGTTTCAATTACATACGAGGAAAAATGTAAAATTTTTCAATTTAAATTATTTTGCTATTTTATAACATGCTTTAGAACTGTAAAGTTTTATAGTTTCATAACATATTTTTTCAGATTGATTAATAAGGATAAATGTTTAATAGAATCATACTTTGAAACTGTAACAATTTTACAGTTTCAAAGTTTACTTTTCAGTTTGATATTGGAGATTATTTGCTTAAACCCTACAAAAATTAAAAAATAACATATGTTTTTTCTATTGTTGTTGTTTGTGGTTGTTATTTTTTTTTTCTTTCAGTTTATCAATATTTAGTATATTTCGTTATTTTTTTTGCTCTAATTTCTTCATTTATTCTTTTTTTGGGCAATATTCTAGACATTTCATTGAGTCTCCAACGAATGTTCTGAAGATTCCTGTAACTTCTAGTGATGTTCAGAACACTCCGACGATATTTTGGCGAATTTCTGACGATATTTCGACGACATCCCGGTAATGTTAAATATTCCGACAAGTCTTCGATGACCACCTGATGGAAATCTGACAATGGTAGGATGTAGCAACATCTTTAAATTTTTTTTTTTAGAAAAAGGATTTTTTTATAACACTAAAAAATATGTAGGACTAATTGATGTAAGTGTTTTGTTTTGGGACTAAATGAGTTTTAAACTTTGTATATAAGACCTACCAATAAATGCCTCAAATAAATTTAAGTTTCGGACTCTATTTTTTTAACTTAGGGGTGGTTTGGGATCATTTAAATAAGTACACTTTTTAACTTTTTATGAAATATGGGTTGGGTATGAATTGGATTTGACGTGATGTGGTAGAGAGATAATGTGACTTAAATAAAATGATGTGACGTATAGGCAAGTGTATAAATTATTAAAGGATCAATTTAATTTTTTTTCATAAATAATTTCCACACAAAAATTTATAAAATCAACATATTAATCACAGTGAAGTTCATGATGAATCTCAAGGGTCCAATTGACCTGTCTAATCCAACAAGTTTACTTTTTTTATCTACAATTCTTTGGGTACAAATGAGGGTTAGTTTCATATTTGATATCTATTATATTATATAGAATGTATATTTTTTTTTTGAAGATAGAAAAAAAATTTATTATAGAAATATGGAGAGATATAAGTCACACTTGTATCTCCACAACTTTTCATTTACACTTTATCACAGATTTACTTACACCCCATATATTTTTGAAATTTTTTTCCTTCGTCCAACTGTGATGTAATTCTCCCTCTTCCTTTTTCAAGAACATTACCTACTGTGAATCCCAAAATAGTTCCTCACATGGACTGTTGTAGAGATTCAACGAAGATAGTCCCATAAACTTGCAAGAGGAAAACATGGTTGATGCCACCCAACCGGAATTACTGGTCGGGGACACTCCGATGATGAAGTTAGAATCCATGAATGAAAAATATAAATCAAGAATTGTAGGAGTGTTGTTATGTGTGAAGTGTAGAGGAAAAGGCATACCTCCTCTTCTGGGATGCCCCCTTGTGGCTTGCTTTTTGTTCTCCTTTCGAATACGAATAACCCCATAGTTCGGACTCCCGTGGTTCTAAATCTGATTTTACAAAGTACAATGTGAAATAGTGAAAACACAAAAGAATCCAAATTCGACAATTCTTTTTGAAAAATCAATGTTTGAATCAAATGCTAAAAATGGACTGCTTTGCCAGATTACAGAGTCGCCACCTAAATATTTTTGAAAAATTTAGGAAATCCAAGACTCGTGCCAAAGGCCATTAGTCCGTTATCACCGAAGTGTCTCGGCTCAGGAACTTAGGTACGAGAGGGGAAGGTCATGAATTGAGCACCCCACTCGCCCGATCAAATATCAACCTTTACTAATCATTATGTAATTTTTATTTACATTATATGCTCTTGTTCTGATTTATTAGGCTAAGATTACTATGTGATGCACACAAGGTATAGACTAATTTGCAAGAATTAGAACATTTGATTTCCTATTTTATTTGAAATAGTTTTGTGAATTTGCTACTTGAAAAAGTGGGCTTAAAATGGACATTAATCAAACTATCCCAATTCAAGCAACTTGCCTTCATCCACAGGCATTCAAACAGTTATATCATTTAAGCAATTAGTCTCATAGAAGTATGCTTTGACATCGTACACCCACATTCATGCGATATGCTAAAACACAAAATTGCTCACCTAGTACTCCAAGCCAAAACAAAGCAAAATAATTAGAAAAAAATATGCATGTTCCTAATTAATGGAATATGACTAATGTAACGCACACATTATGTGTTTCATAGGCTCAGCTATGAGCATGGCATATGATTTCATTCATGACATGCGATAGAGCACATATTCAAGTAATGATATTGAACATTGATATTGGGTTAGTATGATGAGCCGAGCCTTGGATGCATGCAAGACAATAGATGGAAAGCATAAGAATACTAATTTGAAAAATGATGTTCCTATACTAACCATCGTAAACAAGTAAGTAAAAAGGAGAAAGACGTGGGGTTGGAAGGCATACAACTTATTACATAATTGCTCTCATACAAGAGGGTGCGAATCAAAGTCTGAAAATCCAAATTAAACTAATTATTACAAAACCGAATGAATAAGTAAGCGAAGAACTAACTAGCTAACTACTCTATTACAACAAGGATAACCATGATAAGTAAACTAACTATTTAAGCTAACTAACTATAACAATTACAAATAAATAATAATAATTACAACACTAATAATTAACAAGACTAATTATAACAACAATAATAAATTAATTAATTACAACAATGCACAGAGCATTAATTGACAATAATAATGTAAGCAAGGATGCACAAGGGTTGCATGCACAATGTCCAAGAACAGCTATGTCTGCCTAGGCTTGCTCTGTTTCACCTTCAGCCAGCCCTCTGTTTTTGGCAAAAATACTACTGACCAAACATTGATGACTGACCGGCCCTCAATGAAGCCCGATCGGGCCTCAATTTCATGCAAAATTTTGTTTTGTGCTCTGAAGTGAAAACAGTGCAGACAGAGTGTTCTGAACTCTGTTTGTCCCTCTCACACTTCTCTGTCATAGGAAAACTTCGAGAGAAGGTTGGAATCGTTTCCAAAACCATCAATGAGCAAGTTGATTGCTTGATGATTTCAGATACAATTTGGACAAAAATCAATAAATGCAATGAACAACAACCACCATTCCCTCCTATCATAGAGTGAACTCGAAGAGAGAGGTAGAGACGCTTCAAGATTCATCAAAACATCACGAATTGATATAAGACAACCCTTGACACAATGGATTCGGCATAATGTCTGACAAAACCCCAAGCAATATAACTCCTTCTCTTTATGTGGGTTGGTTTATTTTAAGCCAAATTCATTAGTCTTGACCATCCTTTAATTCGTTACGTCCACTAGAGATTATATCCACTAAGTGAGAAATATGTCAAACGAGAGGTGATTCTCAACATAAAAAATAGACTACACCGTTGGCAATCAACCTCCGTAGAGATTAAACCATTAAGTATAAATCGCTAGTTCACATTTTGAATAATCGTCAACCGGTTGAAATCATTCTCAAATGAAAGAGATGATTGGCAAGTTGATTTATTAAAATGAGGTTCTTAAACATGGAAGTTAGTTAAAGAAAAGCTAAGAACAATATACAACAAGCTATGTATGCAAACTTATGAGACAACAACCAAGCTAATCAAAGTATGAACTATTTAAACAACCTAGAATAGCCCCTAAATAGCCCTTAAGAGATGAAAAACAGTGGCTCAAAGTGTATGAAAAGAGCCTAAAAAGCTAATCAACAAAGAGGGAAAACAAAGCTAGGAAACAAGAACAAGGAGGGTGGCTAACCCCTCCAGGTTTGAGACTTCGAAGCATAATTTTTAGCCTCTTTTAAACTCTGAAAATCAATTTAAAAAACAAAGAAAAAGAGTGTAAAAGTAAGGATTTGAGCTATAGGTCAAGGTGTAAGAAAGAGTGTAAACTCTCTCTTCCCTTTTGGTAGCTCTCCAAACCCAAACTCAAACACTTGGAAGAGAATCAAAACAACATAAGACTACAAGAACTAGATAACAATAGATAGAACAAGAAGTAAAAGAGAGGATGACAAGCTTATACCTTTCAAAGGAGTGAGCTTTGCTTATGAATCAAACTAAGTCTCAACACACTCTCAAGCTTGAATTATGGTGTTTAAGGCTCAACCAAGGTTCCTAGGCTAAGGTGTGAAAGTGTATATGGTGTATGGATATGGAATCAAGGTGATAGGCTTACTTAAAGGGTTGCTTGCACAAGAAGAATGAGAAGAAGGAGCTCTCAAGAAGGTGTAGAGGCTTTTTAGAAATTCTTCAACTCTCAAAACAGAGATATATGGTCGTTTTTATAGAATTTGAGCAAGAGGAGTCATAAATATCTTCAAAAATGAACAGCTAGAGGGCTCTTGCCCGGAACAATGTTTCTCGCTACTAAGGCACGGTCGGCCCTCAATGAGGTACGGCCGGGCCTCAATGTGTTTCCTTGTTTTTCTGCTTCAGACTTAACATAGGGTGGCACAATGTGTAAAAATGGATTTCTTGGGTACAAGCAGTAGGAATATGAGAGGTTGGTATTGTTTCGAAGCTTTAAACATGGCCCTTTTGTTGAGACCTTGAACCACTCACAACACCACTTTCATCATCGAGTGTACGGGCAAAGCGCTTGAGCCTTGCAGGCAGTCAAAAATTAGGTGTCTACAGTTGCCCCTCTTTGATAGAGCTCGAAGTCATAAAGTGACGTGAGTGAATGTTAAAGCCAAAGGCGACCTATTTGACAAGGATGCAAGGCTCGGGCAAGAAATCAAGACATAAATGAAAAGATTGAAATCGAGGGCAAAGCGCAAACAAAATACATCAAATAACTTATCATCATGCAATGAAACAATGTAATGAAACATAACGTAAATGAAACAAAGAAACAACACTACAATCTAAACAAGAAAGCAACGTTTGAATGAAAATGTAAATCAAAGCAAAACAAATCCCATCGTGTCTCACACGGAAAAAAGTGAATAAACAGATGCGTCTCCCGTGAAAAGGACAAATAAAACACAAACCAACCTACATCTCACGTAGAAAGGATGTAAGAAAATGCAGACCTAACTATGCCTTGCATAGGAAAAGTAAAAGGCGATGAAACCATCGAGCGCGCCCGAGATCTTAACTGAGATCCTAACGCGTCTCAAGTGATAGGAGGAAGGGTGGTGTGAACAAACAAGCATACCTAATGTTTTTAACAGAGGCAAACAATCTTCACGTGTTGCACGCGAAAGGAGGAAAGGTGGTGTGAACGCCGAACGCACTCGATATTTTTAACCGAGGGTACAATCCTAACACAGCACACGCAATAGGAGGAAAGGTGGTGTGAACACCGGGTGCACCCGATATTTTTAACCAAGGGTATAATCCTAACATGTCATACATGATAGGAGGAAAGGTGGTGTGAACACCGGGCGCACCCGATGTTTTTAACCGAGGGTACAATCCTAACGCGTCGCACGCAATAGGAGGAAAGGTGGTGTGAACACCGGGCGCACCCGATGTTTTTAACCAAGGGTACAATCCTAATGCGTCACACGCGATAGGAGGAAAGGTGGTGTGAACACCGGGCGCACCCGATGTTTTTAACCAAGCGTACAATCCTAATGTGTTCCACTCGATAGGAGAAAAGATAGTGTGAACACCAGGCGCACTCGATGTTTTTAACCGAGGGTACAATCCTAATGCGTTACACGCGATAGGAGGAAATGTAGTATGAACACTGGGCGCACCTGATGTTTTTAACTGAGGATACAATCCTAACATGTTGCACACAATAGGAGGAAAGGTGGTGTGAACACCGGGGACACCCTAGTTTTTTAACCGAGGGTACAATCCTAATGTGTTGCATACGATAGGAGGAAAGGTGGTGTGAACACCGGGTGCACCCGATGTTTTTAACCGAGGGTACAATCCTAACGCGTTGCACGCGATAGGAGGAAATGTGGTGTGAACACCGGGCGCACCCGATGTTTTTAATCGAGGGTACAATCCTAACGCGTTTCACGCGACAGGAGGAGAGGTTGTGATTGATAAAAGAACAAACAAATCGCATAAGCGTGAATTAGAAACATGGATTCTACACAGAGATACATAAAATCAAAACAATCAAAGCAATATAGTTAAGTGAATGTCAATTTGCCAATAAGTTAAAACAATGGGCTTCAATCTGAACACAACACACCGCCTTCCAATTTGATGGTAAAAAGGATAATGATTTTATTATGGCACGAATGATTTTATCTGAAACTCTTCTGAATGAACCGTACATACAATATCGTTTGTTTACGAAATAACGAAATGAACTACGAGGCAAAACAATTTACAACCTAATGGAACAGTTTAAAACAAATTAATAGTTTTGAAACAAAACAAATCAACTTATGAGTTTAAACTTTGAGTTAAACAAATGAAATCAAGTAAATCAACCCAAGTAAATCAAATTACACATCTACACAATGAAACAAAATAGAATAGAATGAACAAAATTTCTCTCTTTATATTTTACCAGCTCATTTTTTTTTATCTTATCTTCCTTTGTTCATTTGTTCTTCTCTTTGCTTTCATTGTTTTTCTTTTTCTCTTTCTTTTTTCTCTTTTTTTCTTTTCTTTTTTTTTGTTCATTTCTTTTTCACTGTTTTCTTTTTGTTTGCTTCTCTATTTTTTTTTTCAACTCTTTTTTGTTGCTTTTCTTTTCTTTTTTTTTTCTTTTTTAGATTAAAACTTCATAATACAAGAAATAAAATAAAAGAAAAAAAACTGAACTGAGTTTACACTGAGAGCTGGCCGGGGCTCAATGAAGCACGACCGAGTGTCATGGCAGCCGGCCAGGCTTCGATAGCGGCAGGGGCAGTTTCAGGCATTCTGCGCAATATGTTTCTTTAAAACAACCTCAAACTCTTATTTTCTCACACCCTCTCATCCGAAACTCCTTTTCGTCTCTGTCTAACCTCCCTCTCTCTCTAGATTTTCCCTTTCCTTGAAGTACCCAACAACCCTCACCATTTTTCCTTTGAAACCCTTGCCCTCCTTTATACTTTGAACTGAACAAAACTTGATTTGGTGGAGTTTGAGCTTTTCCCTTGGTTTTTCTCACATTTGCCCACACTTTCTTTCTATTCCCCCTTGATTTTCCAAAACTTTCTTCACTTTCTCTCTCCTAGGGTTTGAAATTTGGGATTTTCACCCGTTGCCTCACTTTTTCTTCATTTCCTCCACTTTTCTCCATGGCTAGTGACGAAGTTCCCATCTCAGACCCTGCCATTGGTGTTGAGGCCGTCTTAGGCACAGATATAGAGGCCGAGGACACTCTCGCGTTGCCTCCCCTCATTGATAGGCCATTTGATGCGGCCACTATCGACTACGCACACATGTTCTGCCCCTAGGCGGTATTTTGAGATTCGAGGGCCTCATCCTTGGGATAGACAGGGACATCTTACTACGAGAGCCCATGGAGCACTTGTCCACCGATGCCTCTACGGTAAGCAACTTTCCTTTGTTTTGATACATTATCGAATCTCACAAATAGATCACTAGTTAATGCTTCATACACTCCTCATTTACAGGTGATAGCCAGGAGGATTGGAGGCTACAGATCCATCTCTGACCCCGACACTAGTATGAGAGACTGCCCGTAGAGGTCCGCGTACTGGTTGATGCTGCCGACTTTGGGCTCTTCTGCTCAGGGCTCATACAGATGAGGGCTGAGTCACTGTTGTACGAGGCTCTAGTAAAGAGATGGTGGGACACCACGGACTCATTCCACTTCTCATCAATCGGGGAGTTGACTCTGACCCCATACGACTTTTTGATACTCACTGGCCTGCGGGTCGAGGTTGGCGGCCCAATCCCATGTGATCCTGACATGACGCAGTGGAGAGTCGCACAGCTTCAACATCTTGGAGCGATCCCAGACATCACTAGTCACGGGATGGTGAGGTATAGTTGGTTCCATAATCATTTCTCTGAGTTCCAGCTAGCTACTTCAGATAAGGTCGCCTGGTACACCCGCGACTTCCTCATGTATCTCCTAGGTACTACCCTGTTTGCGAACAGGGAAAATACCGTGGGGTTATATCTTTTGGGGGCATTGGTGCACCTACCACAGGTGACAGAGTACGACTGGGGTGGCACCGCCCTGGCTATCTTATACTGCTATATGAGCTTTGTATCCCGCCGCAAGGCGAATTCACTTGGCGGCTACTGGAGGGTTTGGGAGGTACACTTCATATTTACTTTTTCTGTTCAGCTTTATATTCTGTTCAATTTTGCATTTCCTGCTCATCTTTGCTTTTCCTGTTTGTCTACTCATTTGCTTATCTACTTTGTTCATAACTGCTCATCTACTTTATCCATGTCTTTTTGCTTGCAACTCTGGGTTTACACATATTTCACCTCTTTGGTTCTGGTCCCGGTAAGACCGATTGAGTTGTCAGTACCCCATTCCAGGTACTACAACTCCTGATTTGAGTTGTTAGTAGACCGAGACTTCCCCTACTTTCGCCGCTTCTTTGACATGATCATTGCGGATCAGGTAACAAAAATATCAACCTTTAACTTTTATATACTGTAAGCATACTGAACTATTTCCCATACTACAAGGTCATTCTCATACTGTTGCTTCTATACCGCAATGTCATCTTCATACTGCACTGTCATTCTCATACTGCTTAGATTTCTGACATCTGACGTCGCTTCCACAGGTCGACTAGCATCCTTGGGCAACCATTCCCCAGGCATCGAGGACAACCTATGTCGCTGCATGGCATGTCTCCACCATGTGAATTCTATTTGAGGGCCCCTTTGGCAGGGCTTACTACTTGGGGGAGAGGCTTATCTGCCAAACACGAGGCGTCGCTGACCTCGACATTCCACATCCTCCTCTTCTAGTCATGAGGGTAATTGATGAGCTTCAGAATGGTCCTCAGATCGACCTCCTAATGTTGGGAGAGGATAAAGATCGACATCACGAGCTCGGCGACTTCACTACCTTCTTAGATACTCGGGTGATGATGCCTCTTACCCTGGGCGTGGTTTGTGCTGTTCCGGAGGTTGCTAATGCTGCTGCTGCGGCTGCGGCTTGCGATGCCCCTGCTGAAGATGCTCCTGCCATTGCTCCCATTCCTGGATTTCCCGTGATTCCCACTAAGATCATGTGCATGCGTCCAGATGGAGTGATCGAACAGATTCCGCTTGAGCATATCGAGGAGAGGGACCGCAGGCAAGCGTTCGCTCCTGGCATCGAGCAGGTACACATTTCTTTATGCCTCCATACACTTTATCTTGTTTTGTTTTCTACCATTTCTATTCATTGTTCTCTATTACTTCTATCTACATCTCTCAAATTCTATTTCTTTTGCAGATACCCTGGGCATATGTTGATGACCTCCTTCAGACGACCGACTGCTCCTTATGGTACAAAAGAGACAGACCGCTTTAGTCACTCATGGGATTGAGGCATACTTTGTCTATAGTTCACTGTCGTTGCCATACTGTTTATATTCCTGTTAGTCCATACTGATACATGTACTCTTTTTAGCTTAAGTTGGCGCCAACAATACCCGCAGGATCTTTTTCGACTTAAAGAAGAAGGAGACGGGGCCCAGTGAGGGCCTGAGGGAGAGTCGATTGAGGGAGAGGTCGAGTGAAGCAGCGTTCACCTTCTAAGGAGTCTTTTGATGGGTCTACAACCCCTGAGGACAAGGGAGAGAAGGTTGATTTGTAATCCAATAACCCCAGCGATGATAGTGATGCACCTCCTCTGCAGCCGAGGAGGAAGAGGGCGAGGATGGGTTACTGATGAGGATGACAATTTTGTTTTTGTTTTTTGTTTTGCTTTGTAGTTAAAGACTAGCTTTAGATAGACCCTTTTGTTTTTGTCTTTTTAAAGGATTTTCTTTATTTTGCTGCTTTGTAAAACAATGACCGGGGTTGGACCTGCTAGTTTATAAAAAATAAGTTTTTTGAATGATCTCCTTGCACAATGTGATGAATGGCATGTGATAAATGATGTAACCTTTGCGTGGTAACTTCACACAAGACTTAAAACAATGAATATCTGCTCTTGCATTCATTCTTGAGTCGGATAGCAACCCATAACTGGAAAAAATGTAAAATACAACTCGATAACAAGGAAATGAAATGAAAACAACTCGAAAATACTAAAAAACACTTGGTACAAGCAAAACAAGACTTAAAACAATAGCTGTGGTATGTCAAGACAAAGGCCAACTTTTCCTGCAACTGCACTGATCTGAGCCATTATTTAGATCCGACCCGGCCTGAATAGGCACAATCGGGCTTCACTGAGGCAGGACCGGGCCTAAGTGTGAGGTCAGTTAGTGCTGTCCAGCTGTCATGCACTGCTCCTTCTCATCCTCTATAAATGGTGCTCACATACTATTTTTCTGGCAGAATAGCAAGTCTTTGATATTTTGCCCCCAATATGGAGACATTGTGTAATAATAGGCTCCAAGACTGGATAGCTACTTTGGACGGCTCAGAAAATGTGAATTTTTGCGGCTTTGGCCTAAATGCCCTTTTTCCTCTAAGCCGCACTCCTCTTTTCTTTCCATTCCTCCATACCGCTGTTCGATGTTGGAACCCGATCACTCATGTATTTCAATTTGGATCGCAAGAGGTGTGTCCGACACTCGAGAAATTTCGAGCTTTAATGGAGTCCCGACGCAATGAAAAAATCGTACTGCAGCCCCGTTTTGGCCATGCCCAAGCTTTGGGACAGATGTGTGGGTCAACATTACATGAGGCTCGATCATTGGCACATGATAGGGAGCTAGACATCCCCAGCTTAGTTCATCTATTTTCCACAATTGGAGACAAGAGTGACCTTCTTTGGCGAGGCCACCGACAATATGCTCTTTGTTTATGCCTTCTTGCACAATTCCTCTTTGCCCCTAGTTTCGGCAGAGCTAGTGTCTGGTTGATCGAAGTGGCCCAATGTTTACAAGAGGGTAAAAGTTGCATGGGTTTGGCACTGGCCGAAGCTGTAATGGGTTTAGATGCTTTTTGTCAATAAGAGACTACCCAACTGGTAGGGAGTCCGCTACTTCTCCAGGTATTATTTTCCACCCTTCTAATTTATGATTCTTACATCACTCAACACTCTTTCTCTGTTTTTCTCTCATAGTCTTTCTTACTTTTCTCTTATCTTACATATCTCTATTCTTTAATCTCTCTTATTTTTCATCCCTCCCCAAGTATGGCTGATGGATAAACTGTAAGTAGTGGACCCTTGTCCCGAGTACTTAGCCCGAGCTTACTTCTTTCGCCAACGGCTGGTGGATTTTACCTCAGAAGGTTTATGGTGTGATTGGATGTGCAGTCGGTCCGCAGCTAACATAACTTAGCATTGCCCCTGGCTTAATTTAGCTGAGATGAGCTGCAGCATGTCCCGACAATCGGGTGCAGAGTTGATTGGCCTCACACATTGCGTATTCTATTTTCCTCTCCGATTCCGACGCCAATTCGGGCATGATCAGATACGTCCAGATGAGGGAGTGGAATACATAGCTTCATTTCCGTTTCATGCCTCGTACCTGCCCCTGTATCTCGCGGCCTGGAGAACGAGAAAGATTCTGGCCCCTGCCATTAGTTTCAGTTACACTCTGTCTGAGGAGTGTTTGGCTTGGCTTGAAGAGGAGGTAGAGATTGGACAGTCTTTGGCATAGAGCCACCTGACTTGGCTGTGCCCTTAGTTTTACTGCTTTGATATTTTCTTTTCAAGTTTTAAGATGTAAAAGCAACTTTTATCTAAATCAAAGAGTCGAAGAATGTACTTGTGTTAAAATCAATAAAATTAAAGTTACAAGTACTGAAAATTTTCCTTTCGGTCCAACAAATGATCCAAGTTGTAAAAGGGTAAAATTTTGAACAAAATCAATTTTTATTAAAACTTTTCAAAACAATTTTCAAAAACGATCACCACCTGACACGCATAGAGTCCATTCTCAAGATGTACAATCCCGAATCAAAAGAAATCATAACTGTCCCTGATTGCATATCATTTCTGCTATGCACTGTAATCAGTTTTTCTTCCCGAAATAAAGACCATAACCGAACTAAACAGATTATGAACAAAGATGACCTGATCAAGAAAACGGATAGGACAGTTGAATTGAGGATAGTTACGGCCGAACTTTAGGGAGAAGTTGTCTACCTATCCCAAAGATGGGAATCAAGCCTTACGTACTTCGGTTCAGGTTCACTCGAGTATTAACTCTCTCCTTTTGCGCTCTAACTTTTGCCAAAGTCGCCCTTTAGGGTTTTTAACCTTGCGAGCTCAGTTTTTTTTTATTTCTAATTTTTCATGCTCTAACTTTTGCCTAGGTCACCCTTTCGGGTTTTTGGCCTAGCGAGCCTCTCAAGGGTAGTATTTCTTCAACTAGTCCATATTGAAAGGTTACGAGAACTCCAAGCCATCTAAGTCCATGAGAATAACCGCCCCTCCAGACCAAATTGACTTGATGATGTAAGGACCAGTCCAATTGGGTTTGAACTTGCTCCTAGGGTCATGAATGGGAGCCCGGTTGTCTTTCATCACCATGTCTCCCTCCTTGAGATTCCGTGTGAAAACCCATATTTAAATTATTCTTAAAAGAAAATAAATTAATTAATCAATTGATTGTATTCAGAATCTACCTAAAATATATAATAGGACAAAAAAATTAGTTTTAAATTAACCCGATTCTATCACTAACAAAGACCTTATTAAGAATAAAAATGTTGTGGATGTTCAATAATTATTGTTATAAAAAAAAAAAAAAAAAAAAAAAAGAGAGAAATTCGTGGCTATTTGCATGGTGATATGGGAACCCTCACCCACCATCTTTTCTAGAGTTTAGGGAAAGCCATAGAATTTAGGGAAAAGCTTATTTCTTAGAACTTGGAGAAAGGGTGTAACAACCCAAATTTTTAATTATTCTATAGAATTTATACTAATATTATTTAATCTTGGTTAGGACAATATGTAATTTATTATATATTATTATGCGTAATTTTATAAAATAATATAATTATTAAAAGTTTAGGGGTCAAAATATAAATAATAATAATATAGATAATATTAATAATAATAATAATGAGTGTGGTATTAAAATAAATAACTAATTTTCTATTAGTATATAATAAAGTGTAATTTAATTAGAAATTAAATTATTTATATAATTATATTAAAATACTGGGTCAAAGAGTAATTATCTTAAATATAAATATTAGATAAGAACGAATCTGAGGCAGATACGGCAAGGATTGGACTCGGCCACGTGTTGGCCCCCGAATGGTTTCCCCTCCCTATTTATAGGAGGCGCTGATCAACTGGAAAGAAAAAAAAAAGAGTGAAAAGAAAGGAAAGAAAGAAGAAAAGAAAAGAGAGGAGAAGAAGGAAAGAATGGTGAAAGTTAAAAGGGTCTTTGATAGTGGAAAGAAAGAGTAAGGTATTGAAGTTACGGTGAGTTATATTATACCTTGAGTCACCAAAATGTATTTTACTTATGTTTTGACTTACAATCCTTATTTTATACAAGTTATGTTTTATAAATATTTCAGTTACATGGTTTATTTTCGGAACCTTATTTGTGAAAAGGAAACTCATCGATATATTTGTTTATATTTTAAAGAATATTTGGCAACGACCTTATAAACAATTATGTTTTGTAAGTACTACCACGGGAGTCCCACGCCTTTGGGGACTTAAATAACCATTGGCCACTGTTTGGTTACTTTGGGGTCCTCTGATCCATTGACCTCTGTTTTGTGCGGACCAAAGTGTTGTGCGGAGCTAAGTGCTACACTATTGTGGGAGCCACCTCTAGAATCCGTACGAGCCACCTCTTGAATTCGTACCTCTGTTTTGTGCGGACCAAAGTGCTGTGCGGAACTAAATGCTACACTATTGTGGGAGCCACCTCTAGAATCTGTACGAGCCACCTCTTGAATCTATACCTCTGTTCTGACTGTCACTTTTGTGACCTCTGTTCTGTTCTGTTCAGTACCGTGTTTATGGTCATTTACTTACATAATTCATGTATTTCAGTTTCTGCCACTTAAATGATTTGTTTACATAATCTCAGTTTT
Source organism: Camellia japonica (assembly GCA_030407325.1). Taxonomy (NCBI): domain Eukaryota; kingdom Viridiplantae; phylum Streptophyta; class Magnoliopsida; order Ericales; family Theaceae; genus Camellia; species Camellia japonica. The sequence goes on along the minus strand of JAPPVO010000029.1, from coordinate 139,243,061 downwards.
ATTACTTAAAGGATTATTTGTTCCGACTAAATTATCTTAAATGCTTTGGCCTAACTAACTATCCATAGTTATTTTGTGTCTCTTATACTCTTGGTATAATATTTCTCACTCTACCATGTGCTTATAGTTGTTTACCAATTTTCAGGAAATAGCTTTTGGAAAGTCTTAGATGCGGGGCTGCGGAATAGACACACACGGCATTTTTATGATATTTCTCTATGTAAATAACGACCTTTTTGGTCAATATAATTTTGTAATAAAAATAGAAGCTCCGATGATTATTTTGGTACCCTTATTTAAATATTTCTTCCGCTTGCGTTTATTGATTTGTTTAAGAATTGGCCGTAGGTAACTTCAGTTACTGGCCATCACGATGATTAACCCTTGGGTACGGGGAGCGGGTCGTGACAAAGGGAATGGATTTTTTTAATGAAAAGAATGTGTGAGAGAGAGGGAGAGAAAGAGAGCTAGCCTCGGAGAGAGTCTTTAAATTGCATCTAGTAGCATGCACAGAGAGTTCATATTTTCTAGGCTAAGCATAAACCATATACATCCAAATAGAGGGAATTCTTGTGGAATAAGAGGAGGAGGTTGAGGTTGCATATTTTCTTATCATTTCATTATTCCATTTCAACCCTACAACTAAGTAAGAAAACCTTCTCAATGCTCTCATTTTTTTTTTATATAATTGAAATTTTCAGATTGTATACATATGATACATTGTCTAACCTGTTTTGAATCTGTCAGCATGTTTACCTGAATTTTTAGATAATTTTATACTCAAAATTTCGAGATGATTTCTTCTAAAAAGTTGTTGATAATGATGTCTAGTTCAACCAAGAATTTTGGTAACAATTTTTGAGCTTTCTATGAATTTATAAAAATTGTTTACTAAATCTGAAACTGTGTTGAGAATAATCTGTTTTGAATCTGCCAGCATGTTTACCCGAATTTTTAGACAATTTTATACTCAAAATTTCGAGATGATTTCTTCTACAAAGTTGTTGATAATGATGTCTAGTTCAACCAGGAATTTTGGTAACAATTTTTTAGCTTTCTATGAATTTATACAAATTGTTTACTAAATCTGAAACTGTGTATAGAATAATCTGTTTTGAATCTGACAGCATGTTTACCCGAATTTTTAGGTAATTTTATACTCAAAATTTCGAGATGATTTCTTCTACAAAGTTGTTAATAATGATGTCTAGTTCAACCAGGAATTTTGGTAACAATTTTTTAGCTTTCTATGAATTTATACAAATTGTTTACTAAATCTGAAATTGTGTTGAGAATAACCTGTTTTGAATCTGCCAGCATGTTTACCCGAATTTTTAGACAATTTTATACTCAAACTTTCGAGATGATTTCTTCTAAAAAGTTGTTGATAATGATGTCTAGTTCAACCAGGAATTTTGGTAATAATTTTTGAGTTTTCTATGAATTTATACAAATTGTTTACTAAATCTGAAACTGTGTTGAGAATAATCTGTTTTAAATCTGCCAACATGTTTACCCGAATTTTTAGATAATTTTATACTCAAAATTTCGAGATTATTTCTTCTACAAAGTTGTTGATAATAATGTCTAGTTTATCCAAAAAAATTTGGCAACAATTTTTTAGCTTCCTACGAATTTATACAAATTTTTAACTAAATCTGAAACTGTGAGATAGATTTTACTATGTATTTGAGAATTTATTTAAAATTCTATACTAAGCCAAATATGGTAATTTCTAACTAAAAGATGAGACTTGAGAAGTCTAGTTTCATGATAAATTTTTAGATTATGGGGTTGATCTCTGGATTAATCTAAATGAATAATGGTATATATAAAGTTAACAATTGACGGTTAATCCCAGTTGTTTGGGGTGAGTAGTGGTTTTAAAGAGTGTACGGAATTAAGGGTTGACGGTCAATACCGGTTGTTCAGGGTGAGCCCTGGTTTTGAGAATTCTTACGTAAATTGTGTTGCGAAACTCTAAGATGGCACGAGACTTATTTGAACCCTTTTCGGTATTCGGTTTTGGAATAAGGGTGGATGTGCAGGTGGCACACAGGGAGGTTACTTACCCCTGGCAGACTGTTTCCTTGGGGCAGACCACGGATGCCACTACTTGGGTATATAACTCCTGACGTGGGCATTCCTGGTAGTTACGGTTGGTAACACTTAAATATTTGACCAAGGGAGGGTTTCAAATTAACCGTTGCCATGCTTAGTGGTTGGTAAGTTAAATCTCTTTGGTGAGATTTCGAGTGTCACCTAATTTATTAAAATTACTGAAATTATTCTAATGGTTGTAATTTATGTGCACAATTATATTGTTATCTCATGTTTAGAATCTTATTATTTTTCTCTTAAAAAGAATGGTAGGTTGGTTATGTTTTCTTACTGTGTTGCAAAACTCATGGCATATATTTTGTTGCCTTGGCGTTTCATGCCAGATTATGTCGAAGAAGGGACTGAGGCAGAAATTGGAGCTGCTGCCACTATCGAACCTTGGCTAACTTAGAGTCAAGATTTTATCAAAATAAAATTCTGTTATCCTTTGTATTAGGATTTAACTATGTTGTGACGTTGTGTGTGAACTTGTAGTTTTATTTTGTTGTTGGACTTTGACTATGTAAGAACTTAAAAGTTCCTAATTAGTAGTTAAAATTTTATCTAGCAAGTTATTGTTATTTAAATCTTATGACGTTTCAAAAAAAAAAAATTTGGGGCGTCACATTCCGGGACTTAACTTTCTTATTAAAAACCCTAGAAATTCTACGCTGGTAGCCCTAAACATGATACAATGCTCTTAGTCTTCTCTCATCAAACAACATTAACTCTTCAAATCTACTTTGCTGCCAATCTGCCTCTGCTATTTGACACTCAGCCATAACTTGTAACGAGGGCACTTCAATTTCGATCGGCAAAACAGCCTCCATCCCGTAAACAAGAGAATAAGTGGTCGCCCATGTAGATGTTTCGATTGAGGTCCTGTAACCCCAGAGCGCAAATGGCAATTTATCTGGCCAGTCCCTATAAGTTTCCACCATCTTCTGCAGAATTCTCTTGATATTTTTGTTCGCAGCCTCGACGACTCCATTGGTTTGTGGCCTGTAGGTTGATGACTTATGGAAAGTCACGTTATATTTCTCAAGCAAGTCTATCACCTCTTTCTTGAAGTGCAACCCATTATCGGAGATAATCTCATTTAGAACTCCATACCGACAGATGATGTTGTTTTTGATGAACTTAGCCCCAAACAACCCTTTTAGCGCGGAGTAAGACTAGGCCTCTACCTATTTCGTGAAGTAGTCGATTGCTACTAAGATGAATTCATGTCCGTTTGACCCCTTTACCATGATTGCACCAATAACATCTATTCCCTAAACAGAGAATGGGCCATAATGAAGTCATGTTGTAAAGCTTTGATGGCGGAATGTTCATGCAATTGGCATGAATTTGGCATTTGTGATAGCGCCGAACAAAACCAATCGCCTTGCTTGGTTAGAGTTTTCCAAAAACACTTTTCAGAAAATTTTACTTTCTTGTTTTCCGTGTTTTTTTGTTTTTACTGAATTTTTTTAATATTTTAAGCAATTTTTTTAATTTTTAGACATACTTAACATAAATATACCTAAAAAGTAAAAAATTTGTGAAAAAAACCTTTTAAAAATTCACTAAATACCAAAAATACCCAAAAAAAAAATGAGAATTCAGTACATTTTTTGTATTTTTATATATTTATTAATTTTTTAAAATATTTTTTCATAAATTTTTTACTTTTAAGATACATCTTAGTAAGGTGCATGTAAAAAAGTAAAAAGAAAATGTTTAAAATTTTAAAAATATTCACTAAAAACAAAAAAAAAAAACGAAAACCAAAAAACTCAGTTTTTAAAAAATTTAATCTAAAAAATTCAAACCAAACACACTGAATACAATCTTCTTCCATGGTTGACCAATAATAGCTTTGTCTAAGGATTTTCTCGGCGAGCATCATACCTTTCATGTGGGTTCCACACTCTCCTCTGTAAATGACCTCCATAAGGCGCTTTGATTCCTCTTCCTCAACACATAGCTTGTGCATTCCCCGATAACCTCTGTTATACAACCTGCCTCCACAAATGATAAATTGGATGGCCAGATGCCATATTCCCCTTTTGTCCTTAGTATTTGCTCCTGGCGAATACACTTCATTTTCTAGGAAATTCCAAATATCATAATGCCAGGGGTTCTTGTCTGAAGCCTCATCTATCACAGCAATGGTTTCAAAGGCTGACGTGTACTTCTGTTCAATAATGATCGGACGCATCCTGACTTCCAATGGAATGTCTACCATAGAAGATAGAGTTGCTAGCGCATCAGCGAATCGATTGTTCTCCCTTAGCAAATAGGTAAATATAAACTTTTTAAACCTCAGAATTAACATATCCAAGACTTGATAGTAAACCTTCATTTTCTTCTCTTTAACCCGCCAATCTCCGTTGGCTTGAGACACAACCAAGTTTGAATCCCCGATGACATCCAACCTTTTTACCCCTAGTTTTAGGGCAGCTTCTAATCCAGCAATATACGCTTCATATTCTGCTTCGTTGTTGGATACTTTGAACCGGAGTTTGAAGGCTAAGGGTATGTAGGAGTTATTAGATGTTATCAGCAACACACCGATTCCATAACCGTATAGATTGGCTACTCCATCAAAGTACATCGTCCACATTTTCTCCTCTATTTGCTGAATATCTTCATCTAGGAAAAAGTACTCCACCGCTTCATCCCCCTTTACTGGGTGATTTCCCAGGAATTCCGCTACAGCTCTCCCTTTAATCGACTTGTGTGTACCATATGTAAGATCAAATTCGGAGAGAAGAAGCAACCAATGGGCTAGCCTACCCGTAAGCGCTGGTTTCTCAAAGAGATATTTGATGAGATCTAATCTCAAAACTAGGATTACAAAGTGAGCTAGCAGATAGTGCCTCAACTTCCGGGTAACCCATACCAAAGCTAGACAAGATTTCTCGAGGGGAGTGTAACGGGTCTCGTAATCCAGCATTTTCTTACTCAAGTAGTAAACGGCTTTCTCAAACTTGGCCTCGGACTTCTGAGCTAACATACATCCCATGGTTGAGTTTGTCATTGACAGGTACAAAATCAACAATTTTCCTGGCTCTAACGGTGATAACACAGGTGGATTCTGCAGGTACTGCTTGACCTGTTCAAAAGCGAACTAACAGCAATCGTCCCATTGGAACTTATTTCCTTTCTTTAGGAGACCAAATAGTGGTTCACAAGTCAAGGTTAGTTTTGAAATAAAACGCCTCATGAATTGCACTTTATCCAGAAAGTCGCGCACCTCCTTTTTAGTCCTTAGTGGTGGCATTTCTAAGATGGTCTTGATTTTGGAAGGATCTATCTCAATTCCTCTCTGTGTGATTAGGAAACCCAGCATTTTTTCTGTTGTTACGCCGAAGGTGCATTTTTGCAGGTTCAACCTCAATCTATACTCTCTAATCCGCTGAAAGAATTTCTCCAAGGCGGTGTAGTGGCCTTCTCGATCTTTGGACTTGATAATTATATCATCCACATACACCTCAACCTCTTTGTGGATCTTGTCGTGCAGAATGGTAGTTGCAGCCCTTTGATAAGTGGCCCCAGCATTCTTCAAGCCAAACGGCATGACTCGGTAGCAATAGGTGCCCCACAGAGTAGTGAAAACGGTCTTCTCCCTATCCTCGGGTGCCATTAGAATCTAATTATACCCGAAAAATCCATCCATGAACGAGTGCAATGAATGGCCCGCGATGAAGTCTACCAACTCATCAATATACGGCAGTAGAAAATCATCATTCATACTAGCCTTATTCAAATCCCTAAAGTAGACACTGAATTTGTGTAACAACCCTGACCTTTGATTAATGTTAATTCATGATTTACTAATTCCAATTATTAATTAAGTGAAATTCTGAATTAATTGCATGTGTAAATGTTGCATTATTGCGCTTATATCTGTTTATCGTAAAAATATCTATTGGTGTTTCTATTTCGGTTTATGAATTGAAGGCCTGATCGGCAATCGAATACGAAATTGACTTGGTATATGTGTTATTTAAGATTTTTAGAATTTTATGGTAGGTTTAATCAAAATTCGATTCGGAGTGAAACTAGAATAATTAATTAGCCACTAATGATATTCTTTAATCAAGCCTATATAAGGCCCTTAACTCTAGAGCACATACTACATTACACTCTTATTATCTTTCATGAGCTCAAAATCGTGAGAGAAAGGGAGATAGAGTAAGGGAGCTTGAATCCAAAACTAGGAGGAGAGGAATTCCTTGACAATTGAAGGAAATTAGAGGAATTGCTCAAGAACTCGTTAGGATACAAGAGATTAAAGAGTCTAGGTCACGCACCGTGAACTATTGACCCGTTGGTTGCTCTCAAAGTTATCTGTGCAATAATTAGTGAGTAATAACTCTGTAAAGTTATGTTTAACACTAACTATTTTCTGATGATATGAAATGATCAGTTTTCTGAAATGGTATGTTTTGTATGAATAAATGATTATCCAAGTTTCTAAAATGTATTCGTGGCATCTTTGGTATCATATGATATGCGTCTCTTTATAAGTCATCGGAATGCCTTTATGGCCATCCCTTTGTGGGTCATTGGAAATGTCTTTGTGCACATGAATCATCGGAATGCCTTTATGGCCGTCCCTTTGTGGGTCATTGGAAAAATCTCTGTGCACATGAGTCATCGGAATACCTTTATAGCCGTCCCTATTATGGGTCATCGGATTTACTAGCACTAATAGATGTGACACATATGATTATTTTTGAACTCTGATTTCTGAATACGAACATGGATATGAATCTGTTTTTGATTTGAGATCTAAATATACATATGACTCTATTTTTACATGGACATCGTTCAGTAAAATCTTTACCTTGTTATTATTCACTGGGTTACCGCTCACTATTTATATTATGTATGTAAGTAATAAGGCACGTGACCAGACCCAGAGTTGACAGCCTAAGACTCTCTTTTGTCAGCCAACCATCGTGCCTCCCGAGGAGGTTCCTTTTGAGGGGTCCATGTGTGACAACCCTCACCTCTGATTAGCGTTAAATTGTGATTAAGCATGATAAGTAATTGATTATGATGAAATCCTGAATTGATTGCATGAGTGTGTTGCTTTAATTGTATTTCTATCTGTTTGTCATAGAATGATCTGTTCATGTTTTATATTGCGAATTGCGAATTGCGAATTGAAAGCCTTATCGGCGACTGATTCGGAAACTGGTTAGTGTTATATGCTAATTAGGATTTATGTAATTTTATGGTAGGTTTAACTAAAATTCAATTTGGAATGACTAAATTAGATTAAATAATGTTGAACTAATTAAATCTAGGTAATTACACTTTTGCTATTAAGTGGGCCACTTTCAAAAGCATTGTTTGGGGCTTGATTTATGCATTTGATACATCATCTCATCCATCTCCTAGACTAAAACTGAGAGAGAGAGAGAGAGAGAGAGAGAGAGGGAGAGTAGGAGAAAAGTTTTGATTCAACAAGAATTGGCTTGGAAAATTAGAAGGATTGAAGAGCATTTGCAAAATTAGGCTTCCATACTTAGAATTCAAGGCTTAAGGTAGGGAATTCTTTCTCTTAATTGTGAATTTGAGTTGTTTCTTGCATGGTTCATGGAAATATTGATGTTTAGAGTCAAGTTATGGCCTAAAGAGTTGAATTGAGAAGCAATGTGTGCATGCACGTCCATACCATTGAGTTTTGAGATCATTTACGTGAGAATTTCCACATGCATGTTCATATTTTGGTTGTAGTCCATGAATTCATCATGTTCTTGAGCTCAATCTTGCATTTGGTCATGCTTTGGAGCATTGAAATTCATAAGAACTCATGCATGTTATGTTCTTGCATTGTTCTTCAAGTTTACGTTACAAATTGTGTTCAATTGTCACACCTTTGGGCTTGATTTTATAAAATGATCTTTGAAACATGTTGTATTATGGATTTCTAAGTGTTTTCCAGAAAATTAGCCCAGAAAAATCGAATTTGAAGCTTTAGAGGTTGAGTTTTGTGCTTAAGGATCAATCTGGAAATTCCATATTTTTGATCCACGCTCGAGCAGAGGACTTTACGCTCGAGCGTACACTCTGAGTACATGCACTTCCGCTCGAGCGTCGAGGGTCACGCTCGAGCGTGAAATGCATATGCCCAGAAGTTCATGTGTTTTGCAGTCCGCTCGAGCGGGGTAATCTGCGCTCGAGCGAGGGTCTGAGTCTTACGTCCATCGAGCATGAAAAGCGTGCAACTAGTACTTTTTCATGAGTTTGCAGTCCGCTCGAGCGAGAGAAGTCACGCTCGAACGGAGCCTCTTTGTCTGCATGTCCGCTCGAGCGAGGAAGGCCACGCTCGAGCGAGACCCTTGTTTTCAATAAATTTTGAAAAGTGTTTTAAAGTACATTTTTGCATCCTCATTCCATCCTAGGCATTCCTAAGCCAAGTTTAAGGCATCTTATTGAGGTTAATGTTATAGAACTACACCAAGTCAAGTTAAGGAGCTAAGTTATTAATCCCAGTGTGTAACTTAGTGTGTGTGTTCGTTTTGCAACTGTGTAGGGTTGGCACCCGAGGACGCTGACTAGCCTGTCTATAACCCAGTACTCTGTAAGTAACAATGTTGTAAAGCTATGTTCAATTACAATTATTTTCTGAATGATTAACTGTATTGCTTTCTAGAATGATATTGTTTACTGAATGAATGTTTGTCCTATTTTACAAACTGTATTCATGGCATCCATAGCAATTGACTGTTACTGTTACTACTACTGTTACAGAGATCTCTATCAGTTCCTATCCTTGGAACTACTGTTACTATATTGATGGCCATCAACTGACTGTTCGGTCTATTAAGACCTACTGTACTGTTTTGCTATTGGACGTACCACGTATGGCTGTTATGATTTCTAAATGACTGATATGGAGCATGAAATATGAGCCACTGATTGAATAACTGATTTACTGATGCAAATGACTGTTTTAGTTAAAGAAAGGACATTCATTCTTAACCCCTTTACGCATTTGTTATTCACTGGGCTTTAGCTCACTGTTTATATTTATGTGTAGGTGTCCAGGCACCGGACCGAAGCTAGGAGTGTCAAGTTAAGCTCTCGTTTTGTCAAGCCAACCATCGTGCCTCACTTCGAGGTTCTGAGTTCGTTCAAGCTAAGGTTGTTTTGGGGTGTTTCAGATTCACCCTTTTGTCTCGGTTTTGTATTGACTGAATAAGACTCGACTGTACAATTATGGTGAAGGGATTTGATCCCTAACTTGGATGATTGTGTATATGATGTATGTATATATATATATATGTTTTGGTTATGAATGTGGCTTGTTCATATAAGTCTTTTTGCATTCAGATCTTCACAGCTTATTGGACATCTTTTTATTTACTGTTTGGCTTCCGCCAGCCCCTTACTCTGTATTACTGTCATTACTGCTAAGCAAGCCTTTGGTAATCACGGATTACTGGCCGGTTGCGATGCTAAACCCATAGGGGCGGGTTTGGGTCGTGACACCATGTCAAGGCTTTGTTCGGTTTTGTTTTGTTCATCTGTACTCGGGCTAAGTTTCCTTTTGACTTTCTCCGTGTAAATGAGTGATGTAAGACTATTGTATCTATGATGTTACATGTATATATATAAGTTTGTTTCCAAAATTTCATCTCATATACGTCAGCTCAACTCAATGGACTATATAACTTTATATATTGCTTCCGCAACCCCTAAATATATGATATACTGTTAAGAGACCTTCGGTAATCCAAGGATTATTGGCCAGTTACGACGCTAAACCTATAGGGTGGGTTTGGGTCGTGACAGAGTGGTATTAGAGCACATGTTATACCGCACACACGAGTCCATACGAGCTATAGGATGTCCTAGAAAAGAATTAGGGACATTTCATCTGCATGTGTGAGTGTGTGCTAATCTTTATAAATGTGGAAATCGAATTTGAACTTAAGCAAATGAAATTGGAAGTAATGAATAAGATTATTCCTATGTTTATTATTACCTTATCTCTTTATAGTATCATGGAAATTGCAAAAAGTAATGATACAAGTGAATCCTCAAAGGCTAGCATGGAAATGGTCATAAGCCCGAATAGCTTGGGTCATGAGTGTAAAGTTAACCAGCCTCAAATCGATGGCATAGGCAGTTCTCACTAGACATACATTGATCGCCGATCCGGTATCTACTAACACCATCAGAATCCACTTTTTTTGACTTTCCAAGATTACATATAAGGGACAATTATGGTTGGCACCCTTAGATGGTAACTCCTTGTCTGTAAAAGATATCACCGGCGTAATGTCCCCAGATGTTACCACCGATACCAATTGGTCGGCAGTGGCATCAATAGGCAGTTTAGTTCGGTTTATTACCTCTAACAGTGCTTGTCTATGCTCCCGAGATGCCATTATCAGCCCCCAGATTGATATGTCAGCCTGAATCTTCTTGAGCTATTTCAAGACCAGGTTTTCTTTAACATCCTTCTCTTTTGATCTCTCAACATCCTTTCCAGAGGTCTCTGACTGGTCTAATGCTGCGGGTTTGAAGTACTGACCGCTCCGGATCATATGATTGATCTCGTCAGTATACCAAGTGTCATCCGGGGTATCAGTTTTCCAACCTTCGTCACTGTATGCATGACTTAGGTCGCTGTCTTCCCACCACTCTCTCGCAGTCATGGCCGAGCTAGCACCAAGTTCTATCTGGAGTATGTTAACATTACGCGCCCCATCATCATACCATTCTTCCTCCACCACAATCTTGGTTTCTGAATCCCAATATTTTCTAAGCTTCCTCAACATCCTTTTCCAGTTGCTGGGCTCCTATTTAACCTTTTTAGTAGCTTGGGCATCACCCTCCATTATCTCGGGTTCTTCTTTCCTTTTTCCTTTGCCCTATTCCAGAGCTATCTTCGTCTGGATCTCTTCTATTCTTTCCTTTTGAAATTGTTCCAATGCATGTTCTTTCTCAGTCAGAGGTGCAGCCTCAGCCTTGTCACTAGTAATAATTTCCTCTTCCTCCCCAATCTCTCTTATCTGTTCCTCTACATCTGACCCTTCTTCACTCAACCATCCGTTGTTTGTTTCTAGCTGGCTCGGGTCCCACCATCCCACTTGAACACTGTTTGTATCTTCCTCTTCAAAGAAGTACAAATCCTCCAGATCCTCCTCCAGATCAGCCAAATCCTCTTCTAAGTTAGCTCAGTCATTTAGGTCTTGTTCGGGCTGATCATTCTGATGTTACCCTAACTGGCCTTCCCCGATAGCATTGATGCTGAGAAAGTCCGGCAGTATGACTACTAGCTTCGGCTGATCGATGGCCACAATGTATAAACTGGGATCGTATTCCTCTGCTAGCGAGACCCTATTTTCTATGACACGGGTATCAGGCGACCCTGTCTTCAGTGCATTCTTCTCTTTCTCCATTTCTATTACCACGGGCCTGGATTGGGTTTGTGATGTTAAATCCATCATGCACATGTCTATGCTTTCTGGAATAACCACCTCCGATTTTGGTAGATGGGATGAGGTAATGTATGTGCTAGGGTTGAAAGTGAGCAATAGCGTATAGATGTGGTTAATGTTTTTGGGCAGGGGGACTTGGTTGTGTGCAGGAAGTGGATTGGTTGTTACGTTTGGTTTAGCGGGTGGGGCAATGAATTTGTTGTCAATGAGATCCTAGATCTCATGACATAAATGGTAGCACATGTCCGTGGGATGGTCATGTTGTTGGTGGAAGATACAATACTGGGTAGGGTCATGTTTGGGTGGCAATGGGTTTGGAAGTGGATAAGGATTAAGAGGCTTGAGATGCCCTTTTTGCATTAATAGCTTGAGAGCGTGGGTTGGGCTCATATGAAGGGGAGTAAAAACTCTTCGATTCCAAGGTGGATCGGTACTTTGTGAAAGTTGTGAGATTATGGCAGTAGCAAAAGGATCAACCATCTTGGCCGTTGAAACAACAATACTGACATCCGTAGGCCGTGGAATAGTGCTACTGCTAGCATTGGTATTCCGAGAGAATGGCCTTCTTACGGGTTCACTTGTTCTATGGATGATACCCTTTTTTAATGCACTCTCAATCTAGACCCTCAGGTCATGTAAGGAAGCAAATGTGGACAATGGTCCCACTATCATTCTCTGGAACATGTCTAGCTCAAGGTTCTAGACCACTAGTCGGACTTGTTCTCTTTCGGCAGGCCTATTTGTCATTCAGCTACCTTGGCTCTCCACTGGGCGACAAAATCAATGAATGATTCTTTGAGGTTTTAGGTAGTAACCTCAGCTCACTAATGGTTACTTCTATCTAGGTGTTATATGAGTACTGATTGACAAACGCCACAAATAACTCTTCTCAATTCTGCTTTGTTGAGTCCTCCAATTTAGCATACCAGATGGTCGTCATGTCAGACAGGGTTCTCCCAAACAACGAGAGCTTCTGCGCCCAAGACAAACCCATGGGCCTCAATACGTCTGAAAACAATCGGACATGCACAATCGGATCCTCACTCCCATCGAATCTGTCGATGCGGGGCATCTTAAATTTCTCCTGTAATTTGACCGAAGCCTCAATGTACCTATCTTCGATATCTAGAATAGAGTTGAAGCACTGGGATTTCTTCAATGCTTTCTCCAATCTAGCAATCTTAACCAAGGTTGAATCTATTTCATTTATATCAAAAGGAAATATTCCTACTAGAGGTTAAACCGAAGGCCTATAAACCGGAGTTGGGGGAAACATTTCCTGAAGATCTGGGACTAGTAGATTTTCAAACGGTGGGGGTGGATCAGGATTTGGCTAAGCAGCCGGGCTCGGATGCACGGTTGATGCGGATGCTCTAGTTTACAATGTCCATGGTTCTTTGGAAAGTCGTCATCATGGCAGCAAATTCCTTCCCGTTCTGTGCTGTATTCTGTGCCATTGCTAGTCTAGGTGAACTATATGCTAGTGAACTGATTGAGTGAGGGCAGATAGGTGTTTGCAGGGTGCTTTCTATTGATGCTATTGACTGCCTGTTCCTTCTTGGTCAGGTGACTGGCGGAAGTGAGACTAACACTAGCTGACCACCAACGAGGTCTTGAGCTTTACAAAGCCTACCAAAACGAGTCCACACAACTTGGGGAATATCGGGTCTTTCTGAAGCTATAATGATAAACTACCCAGCAAAAAGAAAGAAAGAAAAACATAATCAAAATCGGACAGTACTTCGGCCTCGATTCACAACAGTCAAAACACATAGCTGTACTATAATCCCTCCTGAACTCTATTCTCAAACTCATATTGATATGAACCATCCTGTACAGTTTCACTGTAAAAGCACATACCAAGTAAAACAATCAAAACTCCCTTATGAAAGGGTAGGGTTACCCTGTCCTAAATTTCTGGCATGATCCAAGCTGCAATATTTCAAACAACGAGTTTCACAACATCGTGCAAATGGGTGGCATCCTGTCCTAAGTTGGAATAGTCACTATAGCTTCACTATATGCAACTAGGTCAAATGGTCGAAAAGGTACCTCAGTAAGATTACCTAATATACCTTTCACACCTAATACTGAGGAGTGAAAGGTGGATCAAGCGGTACAACGGTAATCTAGATCCAAGGGTTGTGTTTCCAACATGGCAGAACCTATGATCAGTCAGCCTTTTGGGCAAGCCTCCAACAAACTGTCCAGGAATAGCACATGGAAAACACAATGACTTAAAGTAACTATGCAAATGCAATGCAAAAAACATATAAGTGTAGATAAAATTTCACATCATGAGTTTCAAGTCAAGTTCTCTAAATCTTCAACAGAGTCGCCAGAAACTATGGCTTGCTTTTCGTACTCCTTTCGGATACAAATAGCCCCATAATTCGGACTCTGGTGGTTCTGAATCTGATTTTACAAAGTGCAATGTGAAACAATGAAAACACAAAAGAGTCCAAATCCAGCAACTCTTTTTGGAAAATCGATGTTTGAATCAAATGCCAAAAATGGACTGCTTTGCCAGATTACAGAATCCCCACCTAAATATTTTTGGGAAATTTAGAAAACCCAAGACTCGTGCCAAAGGCCATTAGTCCGTCATCACCAAAGTGTCTCAACTCGGGAACTTAGGTACGAGAGGAGAAGGTCATGAATTGAGCACCCCACTCGCCGATCAAATATCAGCCTTTACTAATCATGATGTAATTTTTATTTACATTATATGCTTTTGTTCCAATTTATTAGGCTAACATTACTATGTGATGTACACAAGGTATAGACTACTTTACAAGCATTGGAACATTTGATTTCGTGTTTTATTTGAAATAGTTTTGTGAATTTGCCACTTGAAAAAGTGGGCTTAAAATGGACATTAATCAAACTATCCCAATTCAAGCAACTTGCCTTCATCCACAGGCATTTAAACAGTTATATCATTTAAACAATTAGCCTCATGGAAATATGCTTTGACATGGTACACCCACACTCATGCGATATGCTAAAACACAAAATTGCTCACCTAGTACTCCGAGCCAAAACAAAGCAAAATAATTAGAAAAAAATATGCATGTTCCTAATTAATGCAATATAGCTAATGTAACGCACACATTATGTAATTATAGGCTCGGCTATAAGAATGACATATGATTCCATTCAAGACATGTGATAGAGCACATATTCAAGTAATGAATTTGAACATTGATATTAGGTTAGTATGATGAGCCGAGCCTTGAATGCATGCAAGAAAATGGATATAAAACATAAGAATGCTAATTTGAAAAATGATGTTCCTATATTAACCATCGTAAGCAAGTAAGTAAAAGGGAGAAAAACGTGGGATTGGAAAGCATACAACTTATTACATAATTGCTCTCGTACAAGAAGGTGCGAATCAAAGTCTGAAAGTCCAAATTAAACTAATTATTATAAAACCGACTGAATAAGTAATCGAAGAGCTAACTAGCTAACTACTCTATTACAACAAGGATAACCATGATAAGTAAACTAACTATTTAAGCTAACTAGTTATAACAATTACAAATAAACAATAATAATTACAATACTAATAATTAACAAGACTAATTATAACAACAATAATAAATTAATTAATTACAACAATGCATGGAGCATTAATTGACAATAATGATGTAAGCAAGGATACACAAGGGTTGCATACACAATGTCCAAGAACAACTCTGTCTACCTAGGTTTGCTCTATTTCACCTTTAGCCAACCCTTTGTTTTCTGCCAAAATACTGTTGACCAAACATTGATGACCGGCCGGCCCTCAATGAAGCCTGGCCGTGCCTTAATTTCATGCAAAATTTTGTTTTGTGCTCTAAAGTGAAAACAGTGCAGATAGAGTGTTCTAAACTTTGTTTGTCCCTCTCACACTTCTCTGTCATGGGAAAACCTCGAGAGAAGGTTGGAATCATTTCCAAAACCATCAATGAGCAAGTTGATTGCTTGATGATTTCGGATACAATTTGGACAAAAATCAATAAATGTAATGAACAACAACCACACATCCCTCCTATCATAGAGTGAACTCAAAGAGGGAGGTAGAGATGCTTCAAGATTCATCAAAACATCTCGAATTGATGTAAGACAACCCTTGACACAATGGATTCGGCATAACGTCCGGCTGAACCCCAAGCAATATAACTCCTTCTCTTTATGTGAGTTGGTTCATTTTAAGCCAAATTCATTAGTCTTTAACATCCTTTAATGCGTTAAGTCCAAGATGATTGTTACGTCCACTAAGTGAGAAATATGTTAAATGAGAAGTGATTCTCAACAAGAAAAAGAGACTACACTGTTAGCAATCAACCTCTGTAGAGATTAAGCCATTAAGCATAAATCGCTAGTTCACATTTTGAATAACCATCAACCAGTTGAAATAATTCTCAAATAAAAGAGATGAATGGCAAGTTGATTTATTAAAATGAGGTTTTTAAACATGGAAGTTAGTTAAAGAAAAGTTAAGAACAATATACAATAAACTATATAAGCAAACTTATGAGACAACAACCAAACTAATTAAAGCATGAACTATTTAAACAACCTAGAACGGCCCCTAAACAGCCCTTAAGAGATGAAAAACAGCTTAAAGTGCATGAAAAGAGCCTAAAAAGCTAATCAACAAAGAGGGAAAACAAAGCTAGGAAACAAAAACAAGGAGGGTGGCTAACCCCTCCACTTTTGAGACTTCAAAGCATGATTTTTAGCCTCTTTTAAACTTTGAAAATCAATTTAAAAAGCAAAGAAAAAGAGTGTAAAAGTAAGGATTTGAGCTATAGGTAAAGGTGTAAGAAAGAGTGTAAACTTTCTCTACCCTTTTGGTAGCTCTCCAAATCTAAACTCAAACACTAAAAAAAAGAATCAAAACAACACAAGACTACAAAAACTAGATAACAATAGATAGAACAAGAAGTAAAAGAGAGGATGACAAGCTTATACCTCTGAAAGGAGTGAGCTTTGCTTATGAATCAAACTAAGTCTCAACACACTTTCAAGCTTGAATTATGGTGTTCAATGCTCAACCAAGGTTCCTAGGCTAAGGTGTGAAGGTGTATATGGTGTGTGGATATAGAGTCAAGGTGATAGGCTTGCTCAAGGGGTTGCTTGCACAAGAAGAAGGAGAATAAGGAGCTCTTAAAAAGGTGTAGAGGCTTTTTAGAAATTCTTCAACCCTCAAAACAAAGATATAGGGTTGTTTTTATAGAATTTGAGTATGAGGGGTTATAAATATCTTCAAAAATGGACAACTAGCGAGTTCCTGCCCAGAACAATGTTTCTCGCTACTAAGGCACGGCCGGCCCTCAATAAGGCATGACCGGGCCTCAATGTGTTCCCCTGTTTTTCTACTTCAGACTTAGCATAGGGTGGCACAATGTGTAAAAATGGATTTCTTGGGTACAAACAATAGGAATATGGGAGGTTTGGTTTTGTTTCGGAGCTTTAAACGTGGCTCGGGGTGTAATTTTAGCCTGGCCCGGCCCGGCCTGACCCATTCGGGCCTTGTGGGCTCCCGCTAAAAAATCGAGCCAGGCCGATCCGGCCCATGGGCCAGAAAACTAGGCCCAGACCCAAGGGTATTCGGGCTTTGGTCGGACCAGTAGGCCGGGCCCATGGGTTCGAGCTTTGGGCGGGCTTGGATGGGCCTAAACAATAATTATTATTTTATTTTATTTTTTTCACCAAAATTTTATTATTTTCCATTAAAAATAACACTAGGCATCGGGTGGGTCGGGCCTTGGGTCAAGCTTTTGGGCGGGCCACGGGTCGGGCTTCAAAACAACGGCCTAAGGCCTCGAGCTGATCTTGGGCTCGGGCCTTAACGGGCCCACCTCGGGCCGCAAGCGGGCTTTGGGCCGCCCGCGGGCCATGGGCCAAAATTACACCCCTAAACGTGGCTCCTTCGTTGAGACCTCGAACTATGCACAACACCACTTTCATCATCGAGTATACTAGGCAAAGCGCTCGAGCCTTACGGGCAATCAAAAATGGGGTGTCTATACCCCTTTTTATATAGATGGGGGGTGTGATATTTGTTCGGGCTGGACCCATTGTAGGCCTTGTTTGGGTTAACCCCAATAAACTGATATATATTTTTTTCTAGCTCCCATAATTGCCCCAAAACTTTCATTGTCTACGGTAGAAGAAATAAAAGTTTTTATTGCTGAGTTACGTTGTTTAAATAAATGTTAAGTGTCTTAATAAAGAACACTTTGAATAAATGAATAAAAATGAATAACTATATGTATATAAGGGCGAGAGTGTAGGCCGCGATATTATAACCCCTGGGCATGGGTGTAGGCCACGGTATTCTGACCGCCGGGCGTAGGTGTAGGCCGCGGTATTCTAACCCTGGGGCATGGGTGTAGGCCACGGTATTCAAACCCTGGGGCATGGGTGTAGGCCGCGGTATTCTAACCCCCAGGCGTGGGTGTAGACTGTGGCATTCTAACCCCCGGGTGTGGGTGTAGGCCTTTGCTGATGGCACTCCGTGCCAAGTGCGAAGATTACGTTGTATTCAGAGACTTTTGCTGATTTTAAGTGGTGATCAATAGCCAACATGGCAAGGATTTTGAATAATGCATCCCATGTTAGTGATGGCCTATACCGAATGAGGTAGACTTGTTAATCACAAATAAATGGAAATTGGAAAAAGACGATAAGATAGAAAAGCATTAAAAAGTATCATTCCTCTGCTTGCAAGGAATTGCCAAGTAGATTTTGGGCTAATTATTTAATTGCCGAGTAAATTTTGGGCCAATTAGCATTGCTCAATTTGTAAGGAATTTCCAAGTAGATTTTGGGCCAACTATTTAATTGCCTAGTAGGTTTTGGGCTAATTAGCATTGCTCGGTTTGTAAGGAATTGTTGAGTAGATTTTGGGCCGAGAAATAAGCCGAGGTCAAATAGTTTATGTAGATTCTGTGTCCCATTGCTTGTGAATGAAAGTTGTTATTCAGAAGAAATTCGGAATAAAATTACCGAATGATGCGGGTTGTTATATAGGCAGGAAGACGCCAAAATTGTTGAATTAAGCATTGATCAAACTCCAAGTTGGGCGGCAAAAAGATTGTTTGAGCTGCAACAGAGATGAGGCAAAGAATTAACAAATTTTGGGTATGGAATTGACAAAATCAGACTATACGCATGTGTCCAGAAGGCTCCAAATATTTGGAAACAACTATTTGCTCATTATAATCGGACGCATGATGGCATCGTTGTAGCCAAAATGGATCGGAGGGCTCAGATCAATAGGTTGTACTTCAACCGCGAAGCACATGATAATTTCTTATGTTTGTCATTGCCAACTCTGGTAATCTCCTTCGGCAAAAATGGATGAATTTCTGAGCAAACTTCGACTAGCTTGTACAGCTACATTCAAGCTCCGATTTTGACTCGGTTTGTTGCGTTGGACTAGTCTCAATGAGTACTTCACATTGGTATAATCAAAACTTGATTTCAACAATGTTGAAAATTGTAGTTGGTTAAAAATATGGGGTGTTGCGCAACTATCGGCAAGCGTCGGTTAATTTTTGGCTCCTCTGGTTAGTGGCTTTGGACTCCTTGAGTCAACGCAAATCCTTTTGTATTGTTAGATGTGGATTTCGGCAAGCCAAGATGCTAGTTCTATGTCGATGCCGAGATTAGTGCCAAGGACTATTGTTGCTGAAGCCAAGATATTAGTGCCAAATATTAGTGCCAAATATTATTGCCGAGAAGTTAGTGCCAAACAAGTTGCCAATGCTAGATAAAATGCAATGTTGATATTAATATGCTCTTGATAATGTGTCAAATTGCAACGATAATATACCGAATAAGTTATGAATTGATAATATGTGGATTTGCAGCGTTGCTAATATGCCAAGTAAGTTGCCAAATAAGCTGAACAAGTTGTTGAAACTCCTTGCTGATAATATGCCAAATAAAAGTTGCCGAATAAGTTGCAATAATGTGCCAAATGTGCCAATACTGAATAATGGTTATTTTGGCTCAGATTTTAGTTGCCAATAATGTGCCAATTAATGGTTACTTTGGCTCAGATTTTGGTTGCCAATATGTGCTAAATAATGGTTGCTTCAAAATATGGACTTTCGTGCCGAGTTAGAGATATTTCTATGTGCCGAGCATGGAAATGAATGCGAAGAACTACCGACTGCCGAGTGTGTAATGTATTGCCCCAAAACTGGAGCTTGCTTAGAGCTGTGTGAAAAGGAGCGGGAGTTTGTAACTCAAGCAAATTTCGTTGTAATGTTTGTACCAAGTTGGCTGAGTATGCATGCATAGCAAAGGTGCCAAGATGATGATCGACTGATATACCCCAATTGGAAAACGAAAAATTGACTAAAATGTCCCAGTGGGCAATAAATGGCCAAGGTAACAAAATGAATGATCCAGGAAGATGGAGGATTATTTCTTAGCCCTAAGATCCTACTGCTGAAATTGCATGCCGATCGGATATGATTTGACCGTTGATTTTGCATTTAATGTCCCCGATTGGCCGATGTATTGATCTCAATATGCGACTCAAAATTTGCAAAATTGGACTTTAAAAATGGATTCTACTCGGCAAAAACTAGAGGGTAGTCGCCTCCAAAGTTATCGGACCACCCGATTAACCCGAACACCCCAAGATGTAACAGCGCACCTTGCGCCGAGAAGCGCACAATAAATTCTTATGTCATCTTCTTCATGTAACATATAGTGAAAAGCAAATTGTTTTTTAGCTTCAAACTCCTAACTTCGAGCCTTTGTATCTCCCTCGTTTTAAGTCTAATTTGCCTCATTTTTGCAGTGTTGAATCCATCTCTCAACCTAGTGTTCATTCCACTATTCAGACGCCTCATTCCACCTTTATTGGATGCCATCGGACCTCCAAAAGTTGACCAAAAATAAGATTATTCTGTCACTTCTTTTTTTTTGCTTCTTTTTTTTTTGTGGGTGTTGTCCAGCTCTTGTCCTTGATTAAAGTGTGGCTGGCGGAAGGAAGGTGTTCGGCAAAAGGTTCTCTTGGCAAAATACGCTCAGTGGAAGAGTGTGCTTGGTGAGGCTCACAATGGGTGTTCAAGTCGCACTCGGTGGTGAATAACTGGCAGCTCCTTGGTTTGTTGGATTGCGAAAACACTTGGTCACCATCTCGACAATTTCCTTGGTTTACCAAAACAAGGCATTACAAACATTGATCTTTTGGCAACTCGACAACTCAGCAAGAGGAATTCGACTATTTGCTATTTGCATGTTTGATTGGTAACTCGGCAATTCAGCAAGATGAATTCGACTATTTGCTATTTGTTACATGTTTGATTGGAAACTCGGCAATTCGGCAAGATGAATATGGTTTTGCTGAGTTTGGCAATTTAGTCGTTCGTCTATTTGCGGCAATTAAATGACCGTGCATGGAGTATTGAGCTCAAAGCTTGCAGAGCAAAGTTGCCGAATACAAAAATGAATTACTAGAGGAGTTGAATAGCCTTGGTGTTTTATTTTTCTTGCCGGATAACTTCCTAGAAAGAAGGCATTGCCGTTAAAGCTTCAAAGCATGGTCATTGAATTCTAGAGAGACTATAAACCCAATTGTAGAGCTATAGTCTATCTTGCTTTCCACTCTTTTGTTTTTTTAATTAATATTGACAATCAACAATGATTTTCCAACAATTAATGAGGACGTATGTACATTGTGCCAAGAAGCAACTCAAAATAAGTTTTATGAGACAATAAATAAATAAGGACCCAATGGTGGGTTCAGTCAAGCAATCTTTGTTCTATTTTCTGAAAAACTACTTTCATAAAAAAGAATGTAAAAACCAATTTTAGAGAGAGAAAATCAAGATACAAAAGTAGCTCCATAAATTGTGTTGTTTTAAAACTTTTCCATCAACATTCACAATAAACAAATGTTTTGACAAAGTGTGTAAACAAATGGTTTGACAAAGCTTGTAAGCAGACAAATATGTATATACAATTCAAGAACCCATTTGCAAATAATTTTAAAAATAAGTTTAGTGAGAAGGTAGATCACTATCACAGTGTTGCTGAAGTTTTACTTACTATAACATGTTCGCAATTTACTTTGTTGAACTCTTTCAAACGATTCCTACAGATGGTGCGAATTGTGAGTTCCAGAATAATCCCTCACATGGACTATTGTTGAGATCCAACGAAGATAGTCACATGAACCTGCAAGTGATAAATATGGTTAATGCCACCCAATTGGGGTTACCGGCGGGAACACTCTGATGATGAAGTTAGAATCCATGAATGAAGAATATAGATCAAGAATTGTAAAGAGTGTTGTGTGTGAAGTGCAGGGGAAAAGGCATACCTACTCTTCTGGAATGCCCCCCTTTTATATAGATTAGGGGGGTGTGATATTTGTTTGGGCTGGACCCATTGTAGGCTTTGTTTAAGTTAACCCCAATAGACTGATATATATATACTTTTGGCTCCCACACCTACTCATTGTCCCCATTCTCACTCATTAACTATCATATTCAATAATTGTTATAAAAAAAAACAAATCCTTCATCAAATTATCTAAAACTATTAATCAAATTTCCTCAATTATCAAATTATTAAAAAAATTAAATATAAAATTTTAAGCATATCACATTTACACTTACCATTAATTATTATACAAAATGTACAATCACATCTTTTCTTCTTCAAAAAAAAAAACCATTCATATAGCTACAACATCTAATGTGAAAACCGAAAAGAGATGCACCTAAAACGATAAACAGAGTACATCCAAGCCCATCTGGAATGGGCCAAATGAAGCCAAAGCCCACTGGATTGAAAGTCATTGCCAAGTAGACACGAAAGACAAATGAGGAGAACGATGAGTTAAAAAGAGTACTTACGCCGTAGGATGGAGCCAAGTATATCAGGTAAGTCAGCATGATCTCATTAAGTGGGACTACACTGTCCCCTTCTAAAAAGTATAGTAGGGAAATGAGTCCTAACAGAGTGATGATGAAGGGCTAAGCTATATAGAGAAAATATCAAAGAGAATAACTCTATAAAAAGAAGAGGAAGGTTGAAGGAGGAAGTATGTTCCAAATTACTTGAACTTAAAGAAACAAAGGACTCTTCATAAAAAAGTTAACTTGCTCGTTGGAGTGCTGATTCAGGCACCACCAAGCGGAGTTGTTCTTCTATTTTAGGTGACATCTCAAGGATCTCTCGAGAGCTTGTCTGGATTAAAAGAATATTCCAAAACTACCTCCCCACATCTAATAATTGTTGATTGATTTGTTTCATTTATTAAACTATCAAAATTTGCTTAATATTTTTTTTCATTCATCAAATTGCCCCCAATCATTAAACTATTCAAAATTTAAATATAAAATTACAAACACATCATATTTGGATCCACCCCTATATTTGTGATTTGGAAAAATATAGTTTTAACCAAAAAATTATACAATAGTTCGAAATACGCCATACTCTCTTACCAATAACCATTCATTATGCCCTCTCATATTCTTCAATCACTCAATATAAATAATCAATGCTTCACCATCTCTACTAATCATACTATCTTAAAACACCATGTGACCATACTCTCCAAACTACTAAATAATAAACCCGTTTTAAAAAACATTTTGAGAAGCCCAAAGCCCAACGTTCACTGCAAATTGGGCCTTTTTCAACTCGATCAGCCAAATTTAAAACCCAATCCGATTATTCGGGTCGGAAAAACCCGACCTTTTCGACCTGTCGCTGTTTAAACCCTACTGTGCTACTTCGCTTCTCTCTCTCTCCTTTCTCTCTTCACTCGCAAAGCTTCTTGCTTTTCGGAAGATCGCTCGTACTCTAAGGTCCAATCTCTCTCTCTCTCTCTCTCTCTCTCTCTCTAACATACTTCAATTCAATTCAGCTTTTTCTGGATGTGTTTTGTAATTTTTGTGCTTTTGTTTTCAGATCCGATATCAAAAAGCGATCGTTTTTCCCTTAAGAAATGGCGCTGGTGAGTCATTTCTGCTCTTCTTATTCATATTACCAGTTTGTATGTGCATGATTGTATAGACAAGCATGATCTGAGTTCTGAGATTAAACATATTGATTTGAATTGCCGTGTTTGTGTATATATATATAGTTGGATTTGGACAATCGCTTACTGTATGTGAAACGGAATTTTTTATTTTTTATTTTTTATTTTTTATTTTTTAAATTTTGGTGCTCATAAGGTTTAAATTAACCACATATAATTTTGATATCGATTTTTTTTTTATGTGATTCACTTTTGTTCTGTTTGGTTCTTGAGAAAATATTCGGAATTGGGAAAACAAATTGAAATATAGCTACAGAATGTATGGATTTATAGATATTTGTTTTATTGTTAGAAGTGTTTCATTTGGTTGAATGTGATTATTTAAGTTGGGTTTTGTGTCTCTCAAGTTTGTCGTAATTCTGAACTGTACAAGAGATATCAACATATTGCAACTTGTTGCTTTTGAATTTGTTGAATGTTGTAGTGGAACTCAGAATAGCAAACTGCAATATTCTACTTGAACTTAGAGCATAAATTTTTTCTTATGGGATAAAGCTATGCATTTACATCAATGCAGTATTTGAAGATCTGCTTATAGTTCTTTACTTTTTTTGTAGTATATATAGGAATGTAGCCAAAATTTTGTTAATTCAGGAAGCAAAAGTTGCAGTTTTAGGGTCGTTAGTTGCATGAAGAGCTGATCAAGCTTAGTGGAGTGGACTACATGAACTTGGGTGAAGCTCAAGTCAATTTAAAGCTTGATTTGAGGTTTCTAATCCTCTTTAATCTTTGTTTGGTTCATGACTTCGTTCATAATTTGAAGCTTGCTCATGGGTCTAACTGGATTATTGAGCTATTGCAATTTGAACATCGTGACCAGTCTTCTTTAATTTTTTTAATGCATAATGAGGTGTTCCTTGTGAGTTTTAGGATAATTCACCAAAATCAGAAATTTAAGTGATATATTATATATAAACCTAGAATATGTCCATGTTGATGTTAGTTATATATGTGAAGGGAGAAAGTGGCCATGTTAACACGTGCAATTCAGTGGCATATTCTCTATATATTTTTCAACTGTCTCTAATGACATAGAGGTTCTATGTCATTTGGATATCACAGTCCTTCTTGTTACGTCATTTACTGCATTCCCATTTGGTGGCCTTTCATAAATAATATGTCTATGGTTTGTGGTCTATATTGTAGATCTTGCATGCAGGGAAAACAAACAAAAATGCTTTCAAGATACTCATTGCTGCAGAGTACAGTGGTGTCCAAGTTGAACTTGCCCAGAATTTTGAGATGGGTGTGTCAAATAAAACCCCAGAGTTTATTAAGATGAACCCTATTGGGAAGGTAAAAAGTTACATTTTTTGTAATTTATTTTGAACAATCAGATATTTAGTTTATTTATTTTACTATAAAAATATCTTATTGATATATAGGTTCCTGTGCTGGAAACTCCTGATGGGCCCATCTTTGAGAGCAATGCCATAGCGCGATATGGTTAGACTATTTTTCTTTTCTTTTCAGGAAAAAAAAAAATGCTCTTATGGTTTTAGTTATGCTTACACTTTTGCCTTGGTTGCTGCAGTTGCTCGCTTGAAGTCTGACAATCCTCTTTGTGGCTCTTCATTAACAGAATGTGTAAGATATATTGTTTGCCTTGATTTTATAATTTTGTTGTCAAAATTGCTACATGGTTCAAATGATTTTCATTCATTAATTTCATTTCCATAGTTATTTTTTTTATTCAGCCACATCTGCAGGAGAGAAGAAACTTTCCGTTTTTTAGCGCTTGTGCTTATAATAATCATCTGTCATATTGTTTTTCTAGGCCCATGTTGAGCAGTGGATTGACTTTGCATCACTGGAGATTGATGCTAATATTTTGAACTGGTTTAGACCAAGAATGGGACACACTGTTTACCTTCCTCCAGTGAGTGATGTCTTCTCTTGTTTTCTGTTGATAGTATTTTGTTGTGTCAAAATAGCATGAAAATGAAGTGTCTCAGCATGATCAATTGTTTTATATAGCATTATAAATGAATCCATGTACTTATGTGGAATTTGAAATAAGTTTTTTTTTTTTATTGTTTTCAGCCTCTTTATGACTCATTTGTATTACATACATTGGATCACACATTTTGTTTGGAAGTGGAGAGAAGAAATTGATAAGTTAGATAAGGAACAGAAATTAAATAATATTTCTGTCTCTTGATGTTGTTGGGAATGGAAAGAAAGGAGAATTTGTGTACTGAGTAATATGAAATCCTGCCCCACTTGTAGGATTCAAATGTCCATTGAAATCTCTTCACTTATGGAGTGGACTAAAATTGTACTTGCTCTTCTTTATACCCTGGGGAGTTCTTGAATGAACGGAAAAAAAAAAAAAAAAGATTTCCTCTCAATTTCTTCCATAGGCAAAACTGCTTTGGTTTTTGGGGTGATGGGTGGGGGGTCTGGAGGGACAGGGGATTTCAATGTGTAGTCTCCCTGTTTCAGAAAATGGTGATTTTAGTTCCATGAGGTGTCCAAATGCTTTACAGGTATTGGAAATAATCTGATGTTACCACATTCTAGGCAATTAGGGATTTACTTGCCTGAACTAACAACAACATTTACAGTTTATAACAATTTTTTTTTTTATGTTTCATTACTTTAATTAAAAATTTTAATTATTTTCTTTCTTTCTTTTTTTGTTTTTTCATTTTGTATTTTGAGGGTGTGGGCCAGTGAAAGGTAGGGGTGATAAAGAAGCCGAACCGAACAGTTTATTGTTCAAGTTTGGTTTGAAAACTTTAACGAGTTTCAAAATTTGTTCAAGTTTGGTTTGTTAAACTTTAGAGCTGATCTCAAAGGAGCTTTTGTTGAGCCAAGCTCAGATAGTTTGGTGTTTTTACATAGTTTTGGACGTATCAAACCGAGCCGAACGAGCAATTGATTGTTCAAACTTGGTTTGAAAACTTTAACAAGCTCCGAAATGTGTTCAAGATTGGCTTGTTTACTTAATGAACTGAGCTCGAATGAGCTTTTAATTAACAGAACATGAGTGAGCTCGAGCTATTTGGTTCGTTGATCACCCCTAGTTAAAGGTTTCAATTTTCATTCAGCTTTTTAAAAAAAGTTCTTTTCAAAGTATGTATAATTTCTCGACAAGTGTTCTTTGTGCTTATCCTTTTATGTTTTTGTTTGAAGGCTGAGGAAGCTGCTATTTCTGCATTGAAGAGAGGTCTTGGTGCTTTGAATACATATTTGGCTTCAAACACTTACCTGGTCGGGCATGCTGTGACCCTAGCTGATATTATCATGACATGCAATTTGTATTTGGGATTCACTCAGCTCATGACTACGAGCTTTACCTCTGAGTTCCCTCATGTTGAGAGATACTTCTGGACCATGGTTAATCAACCAAATTTCAGCAAGATATTGGGTGAGGTTAAACAGACGGAAAAAGTTCCACCTGTTCAGTCTACAAAGAAGCCTTCCCCACCAAAAGAAGCTGCAAAACCAAAGCCTAAGGATGAGCCAAAGAAACAAGCGAAGAAGGAACCAGCAAAGCCCAAAGAAGAAGCTGGTGAGGAAGAGGAGGAGGCACCAAAACCCAAACCAAAGAATCCTCTTGATCTACTGCCCCCAAGTAAGATGATACTGGATGAGTGGAAGAGGCTCTACTCAAATACCAAGACCAATTTCCGTGAAGTTGCAATCAAAGGTATTCATCTTTTGCTTTTACACTTAATATACGATAAGCTATTTATAGAATATTTAAAACACTTTTTGGTAATTTTACAGGGTGCATCTCTTACATCCTAAGAAGTTTTTAGGAAGAAAGAAAACTGTAATTAGTTCGTTCCTGCCTGTCTTAATTTGACTTCCTCTTTGAAAAATGGTACCGTCAATCAGAATTGTAATTTTTGGTTTCAGCATGTTTTAATGGCGCAAGTCACTTATACAAGTGTCTGTTACTAGGACTAATATTCTTGAAGAAACTATGCATTTGGTTGTACTTTATTGTACTATATAACTATGTTTCTGAATTTTGATTTTTTATTTTGTTTGTGAGCATTCATGCATGCTTTATTGGTTTAAGCTGACAAAGTTGGTTAATTTACCTAAATAACAATTATGACAGGTGAACTTTACTTATTGTTCTATGATTTCTATTGCAAATTGGTCTGTCCAAAATTATGTTCTTGTGTCAGACATCTGGAAATTAATATTGATATATAGCACACTACTAATTTGGTCCTTTATGTCAAGCCATTTTAGCCAAGTGTAACCAGCTATGCTCCACCAACCTTTTCAAATCACCCACCTCTCGTGTCTGTTTGTTTTGAACTTTGTTTTATCGGAGTTAATGGAGCTTTTACATTCTTATGTTGAGTTGGTGCATCTCTGCTTGAATGGAATTTCATCTTCTTTTGCTCATTTGCGTTTCTAGTACTTCCATGTTGACAAAAGTTCTTGGAATTTAAGTTTCACAGTAGAGACAGTTTCAATCAAATTTACAAAATATTCATATTTTTGAATTGTTTGGAGGTTGACTTTTGAAATTTTATTCCTTGATTTACTTTATATGGATGTTTTGAAACTAAAACTGAATGTCTGAAGTGATTTAATTTGAACTGTAAACAAGTATTATATTGTTTGTGATTTCACTAGTTTTTCTGATTTCAAAACATGCTTTTAAAAGCTGAAATAAATGTTTGTAGTTTCCACCTAATGAAGTCCTATTTGTTGCAGGTTTCTGGGACATGTATGATCCGGAGGGATACTCTCTTTGGTTCTGTGAGTACAAGTACAATGATGAGAATACTGTCTCATTTGTCACCATGAACAAGGTCGGTGGATTCCTTCAACGTATGGATCTGGCACGCAAGTATGCCTTTGGGAAGATGTTGGTGATCGGCGCAGAAGCCCCATTCAACGTGAAAGGTCTGTGGCTTTTCCGTGGCCAGGAAATTCCTCAATTTGTAATTGACGAGTGCTATGACATGGAGCTCTATGATTGGAGGAAGGTTGACTTAACGGATGAAGCCCAGAAAGAGAGGGTCAATCAGATGATAGAGGATCAGGAGCCCTTTGAGGGTGAGCCTCTTTTGGATGCCAAATGTTTCAAGTGATTTAGTTTTATATCAGCTTAGTTTTTGTAATATTGTGCGTCCATCTTTGGATAGAGTTTATTTTTGTTCTATTTTGTGGATTAAAAAACATGAATAGTGTAATCTATATTTTTGTCATCTTATTTTTTTTTCTTTTTCTTCTTTTTCTTTTTTTTTTTTTGTTTTAACTTGTCCTGCATGCTAACAGATGGGTGACTTGTTTTGATTTTAATGATTGATAGTGTGGAAAATTTTTAATGGTTTTGCAACTTGATCTTCATTGGTTGGTTTGTGACATTTAAGATACAATCACTTGTGTAACGTTTACTAATGTTGTGTTTAGATTTTAAATTTGTGTAGAATTTTAAAATGCTTTTGCTTTTAAATCATCTTAAATATTCTGACAGATAAATGTTTGACATTTTAAGGTGTCAAAAAGATACAGGTAATAAGTTTTGGGTTCGGCTTCTTTGCTAAACACAAATTTTTTTGGAAACAAATGAAAGTAACAAGGAAGAAGTATGTTTATTGAGTTAGTGGGATTGTTTGTTGCAGCTTTTAGGGGCAATTATAACTTATTTTGATTTAAGAGTCTGTGACAGACTATTTGATACAGTTTTTACTTATAATTTATTAGGCCGAAATAGCTTAAATAAGTTGAAAAAAATTAATTATTTGAAAGGTGAGGTTGGAGTATTTTTAATTTTTATTTTTTTATTATTAATTTTTAACTTAAAAAAAAATTTACCAAACAGGGTCAGTGAAATTAATATCCAGATTAATAAGTCTAGTGGGTCAGTTATTAAATATATATATATAATTTTTAGAGGGTACATATTGGAAGATATTTTGAAAATAATAGCATAGACAGTAATTTTTGAAAAGTTGAGAGGCACACATGCTAAATCCTCCGCCGCCGCCTACCTGATTCCCATCTACCGCCTAACTAATCAATAATGACGTATCAACCAAGAAATGGTTATGGTTTGTTTATTGGTGGTTGATATGTGATTTTTAGTGGTTGAATTATTCAATATATACCATATAAATAAATAATACAATATAAAATCCATATTTTCTCGTTTTCATTCAGGAATGGCACAAGTCATCGTAACGGGGTAATAATTTCCCTGTTTCTACCCTCATATAAATTATTTATTTTAATATTATTAATAATTTAAAAAATATATATTAATAAAATCTAATTTTAATAAATTAATTAGTCTATTTGTCCTATCATATTAAAAATTAAAAAAAAAATAGTGAAATATCTCCCTTGAACTTTAAGTAATACGAAAGGTCTAATATATTTTTTTTATTAATTAAAATCCTTTAATTATAGTATTAGAAAAATTTCATCTCGTCACAAATTTTTTGTGAAGTTAAAATTTCTCTATAAAAAATAAATAAAAAAAATTCTCTGTGAAGAGTTGAAAATTTTTCTATGAAAATGTTAAGCAATTCTAACTATTATGAAAATTTAAATATTATTTATCTTATAAAATCCTAATATTAAGATATTAAACTAAAGGGAGATTTATTAAAAAATTATTTTTTAAGTGTTTGTATGTCAATTAGTCTATAAGATATTCTTGTACTCCAATAAGTCTTATTATTTAAACATTTGATCTATCAAATTATAATTCTCATATTTAAAGTATTAAATGGACATTTCTACCCTTACAAAAAAAAATTTGAACGGTGTAATTTAGTAATGTGAACATTCATATTTTACAATGTGAATATTCAGATTGATGTGTGAATGTTCGCATTGACATGTCAACATTCATATTGATGGTATGAATATTCACACTGATGATGTGAATATTCACGTCACGGAACATTCACACTATAATGTGAATATTATTAAGGATATTTTGATAACTATATTACTCATAAAACTTATTAGAATATAAGAAAATAATATGAATTAAATGAAATATAAGTAGGTAAAGAAGAATTTATAAAATTACCCCCAAACTAAAAACCCAATGAAAATATTCTACTCATATTTTGGACAACATTTTTTCATGAGCAAGGGTCCCAATATTGAAACAGAAGCAATAATGTGGTAAAAACACAAAATATTAAAAACAAGTGCGCATCAAATACAATTACCCGAAACACACGTCTTCCTTATCAATTGGCAAAATGGCGTCGGTAGCGTAATGTTGCAGGAAAGACAAACGAAAACAAAAACAATGATCCAAAATTTATAGGCAAAATACAGAGGGAGAGAGAGAGTTTTAGAGAGAGAAAGAGAGAAAATTAGAGAGAGAGATGACTGAGATCTCTGGAGGAAGATCGTTGCGCTTCCTGCTATTGTTCTCGTCAATTACTCTGCAATTCATTGCCGGTTCGTCTCTCAGATCTTTTACGATATCTTTTTTTATAATGTACATGCATGAAAATCTAGAATTTATGAAATCGAATTCACATTTTTATATTTCTTGTAGATCTTCGTAGAATATTGATTGTTATGTGTCCTTATTGTTTCATTTGTTGTTTTTATGTACCAAATAATGATAATTCTTTGGGAAATCTGTAGATTGCTCTGCATTTTGGTGTTAATTTATGGAAATGATTTGAAAGAAGATTTGAATTTAGCTTTTTTAAGCCATGTAATTGCAATTGTGTGCCTTCTCAATTGTTGATAATAACTTTTTTGTTAATAAAAATCAAAATAGAAGAAATTCATGTTGGTTCAGTTTGAGGAGAACCAAATCTCCATAAGAATTTATCTTGTTCCATTGATAATACTGTATGATATGAAATACATGATCGTGCATAACTAAACCTACAAGATAGATAGCTAATACTAAGCAACTTTTAACAACTAAGTAAATAAAACTAATTATAACTTCATAAAAATATAGAATGTATCATTCCTACTACCCCTTAAAATTAACCTGTCAAGGTTGAAAAAACATAAATTAATATTATCCACCAGGATCCTAAGTTTTTTCGGACTAAAACTTTACAAACATACAATTGACTTTTTACTCAATCAAGACTTCCACAAACATTGATCTTGAACATTGCAATGAAATATTCTTTTGCTACTTTGAAACATAAGTACTTATCAACTTTCTTAAGATCTGCCTTCTTTTTTTTTCATTCGTCTTTTTTGATTCTTCATAATAATTTAATTTTGTAATCGACCTTTTAATCTCATCTAGAGATTTATTAAACAACTTGATGCTCTTAATCATTTCCATCTCTTGTAAATCCTTGTGTACTGAATCCAACACATCTTGTGCTAAATTCATTGCTAAGGATCGATGGCTCTAATACCAATTGATACGAACCTTTTTGTTAAAAAAAAAAAAGAAAAGAAAAAATAGGAAGAAGAGACCACTTCGAGGGCGAAGACCTCATGTTGGTTCAATTTGAGAAGAACCAAAGCTCCATAAACTTCACAAGAAGTTAATTTAGAAAATCTCCAGCTCATTCTTTCATTGATAATGCCGTATTAAATACAAGATTGCGTGTAACTAACCCTAACAAATATATAAGTACCAAGAAACCAAATTAAACCACAAAAACTCATAACTCCTATTACTAAGCAACTTTCAATAACTAAGTAAATAAAATTAATAATAATTTTATACAATTATAGAATGTATCACTTGTGATTTAATATCCTTTAATAGCAATTTTATTTTGAAAAATGTACTCTGTTCTGTAACGATTGGAATTTATTTATGTGAAATTGAAATTGTTATGTTAAATTTATATAGCAATATCAGTTGTTAAAATCAAGGTAAGGAAAATTTTAAGCTATAGAAAAATAATTGGTATTTAGCACTATGCTTTGCCTATGAGTTCCTCAATACAAGGCTTAGTTGCCTAATGCAACTTTAATTTCAGTAGATCCCATGGAGTAACTGAATGAAAATGAATCTGATGGGATAGGACCGACACACTTCATGCATGGGCCTTGTCTAGTTTACTTAACAAATAGAGTCTGCATCTATTTTATAGGAAGTTCTTTTAATGTCACTATAGTCAATTTTTTGGACCTGAATGTTGAGGACGACTTAATTAATAGTCAACTTAGAAGAAGTGTTGGTTGGTTTGTGCCTTGAAATTAACTCAATGCTTTATTATGTTTCATGCTTTATCTTTTGAGGGTTTTGTTATTTCTTTTTTCAATCTTTCTAGAGGCATAAGTATGCTCTATGTATTAACTAAGAATGGAGTGTCTCACATCATTGTTAAGTATTAAATTCTTGTTTCCCTTGAAAAAAATGTAATTTTTAATTCCTTGCGTATTTCCGTTTTCAAGTACTTCATAGGGAACTTTGAAGGGCCTTGTGCTTTATTGCATTGAATATCATTACTTCATTGCTTATCCAAATAAAAGGTGAAAGTCATTGCTTCATTGCATGTTGATAATATAAATAATAAAGGTGTGCCTCTCTCTAATAGATTAAGCTTTTAGATGAGTTGGTGGTTAATAATTAAACATAGTATCAGAACATGCAATAGATATTGTGTTCGAACCTCACCGCCTACCTAATAATTAAAATACTTGCACATGTTTAGCCCGCTTACGAAGGGGAGCCTAGCCCACACATGAAGGGGTGTGTTGAGAATATAAATAATATAGTTGCCCACCTTTGTAACAGCTTAAGCTTTTAGATAAGTTGGTGGTTGACAATTCAACATTGCAAATTTCTATTTGAACCAATGCACTTAACACTAAATTTATGTATAGTATGCTATTTATTTTTGGCAACCTGAAATATGTGCATCTGTAAACATCTCCATGCATGTATTCATGATCTTATATATGTCAATAAAGTTTATGCTTATTGCTTCCTCTCCTAATTTTCTTTCTTTTGTTTTCTGTTTTCTCTTTCCTTTGTGATGGTTGTATATTTTGTTTCCTGTTTGTTTATGCGTCATTGCTCGTAATATGTAATTGATGTGTAGAATGGTATTTATCACTCATATAACAATAGCAGAGATGTAATAAGAAAACCATCATAAATTCATAAAGCTATACGGTGTAATATTTGTATAGCACAGCATATTAGTATGTCATGCTAAGGATAAGTGCACACATGCACATTGGCTCACATAATTATCTTGGTTTGTTAATCTTAACATGTTTGGTTTGTTTATCTTATAAGGCTTCACATGCACTTGCTTGTATTCATGTTTATCCTTGATTCTTGTCCTTTTAACAAAATACATATATATTTTTTAAGTGAGCATTTGAGGTGTTACAGACAAAATCATTCAACTCAACTCTACAATCCTTTTTCTCATATATTTTGGGGTCATTTACATGAATCTGTATTTTTAGTTTGTTTTATTTAAAGCCATTTCCTTAGTGGTCTTTCACATGTTTTGTCTTTTCAGGTTTGTCAAATGATTCATCAGGTTCCAAAAATGATACAAAGTCTGATAAGCAAGCCAGTTCCAGCACGGGGTCTAAGATAGTTATCGCATGCCTTGTGATCGTGGCAGTCGTGTTTTTATTTTTTTTCCTTTATAAATTGTGGCAAAAGAAAAAACGTGAAGAACAGTATGCTCGTCTTATAAAGTTGTTTGAAGAGGATGATGAGCTTGAGCTTGAACTCGGCCTTCGAGATTGAGCCTGTCTTATTTACAAATGAATTCTGTGTAGTTGAGGTGCGACTTTTATCTCATTTCAATATATTAGTTATAATTACATATGCTTTTTATTTTCAGAATGATTGAAGACTGAGTTTTAATTAATGGACATGGAGTTTCCTGTGGTGTTGTGAAAACCATTTAAATAGTTACTATTTCATTGAAACATTTTTATGATTTTATTATCATATGCTTTTTATTTTCAGAATGATTGAAGACTGAGTTTTAATTAGTGGACATGGAGTTTCCTGTGGTGTTGTGGAAACCATTTAAATAGTTACTATTTCATTGAAACATTTTTATGATTTTATTATCACTACATAAATCACCTATTGAGTCATGACAAAAACATTTAAATTGCAATCATGCGAGGACTGAGTTTCATAGACTTCTTTTAAGTTGTTGCCATCAAAGTTGACTACATAAATTTGTAAATAGAATTTTGGCCTTGTATACTAGACTGTAGATGTCAAATTGATCCAACTGGTTGTTAGTTTCAATGTGTCATATTTCTTGTAGACCTGTTTGTTTGTTTGTGTTTCATTTTCAGCTCTTCGTCCTTTTCATAAGATGGTGAGGAGAGGACGTATATAGTTTGCAGTAGATGTTTTAAATTTGCTGGCCACACATTTTAAATCTCTACCCATAAAGGATTGGGAGCTAGAGGGGTCAGATGACGAATGTTTTGTTACCATCTAGTGAAGATTTGTCTCTTCCCTCAGTATGGAGGTGGATAAGTTGATTTATCATGCAATCAAGGTTAATTTTGCTTCATTTGGACAGGCATAAGAGGTTTTTATACAACATAGTGGACAATCTAGCCCCATTCCTTTTGCAATAATTAGATTATAAGGTAGTGTTCTGCAAATTATTGCCAACCCCATCCAACGTTATTATCATTTTCAGTCTGAGGATTGCTTTGGATTCAGCTTCCCTTGTACCGGGGGAAAAAAAAAATATATATATATATAGGATAGCACCATACGAAGTTTAATATTATTATTATCATTATTTTTGGGGGGTGGGGTATAAAAATGAGTCCTTGCATTCTCTTTACAAGAGGTGGTTGTAGTTAATTCAGGGGAAGAAGAATCTATTGACAATGCATCAAGAAACAACACTTGCTTTTTCATCAATGGTCTTGATATCATAGACGGTGCTGGACTGTTCATCGTTGGCAAGATGGTTGTCAGTTGTCACGGAGATAATATATGGTCGATAGGTCAGGTGACTTTTTAGGAAAGACTTGGATCTGGTAGAGAGGAAGGCAGGCAGTGTAAGAAAAGAAAAAGTCTCGGTGCTTAGGCTGCATAATGAGCTAAAATGATAGCAATGGCAGCAGCATGGTTGACGGAACTAGAAAGTATATAGAAGTTAAAGATTGGGATTGGGAGGGGAGTTTTCAGATTAGTGATGGAACCTACAATTAGGTAGGGGAGAAGAGGATATACTGCATGCTATAGAATAATGGGTGGACTGATGTTTGATTGGCAGTTTCCAATCTAGTTGAATTGGAATTTTATAGGACAGCTTAGAATTTTGTCATGCATCATGATGTAGAATAATGGTTGGTTAATTGGTGACTTCTCCTTCAGATGAATGTTACCAGATGAGGATGCAAGCTTGGTAGCAAAGCAGAAGTGGCAAGCCTTCTTCCAACAATATATTAATGAATGGATTAAGAATGATCCATCAAGATTTGACTCGGTGGAAGTGTAGTGTTTGTGTGAATTTTGAAGGGAGGATGTTCTAATACAATGGTAGAAGTGCTAGCATGGTTTCAAAAAGGGAAATGTCGGATTATTATTCAAATTCTTATTGTTGTCACTCAGATGGGGTTAAGAGATGAGAGGAGAGTTTTTTTGGGTGTTTGGCCACGGTTGAGGAATTATTGGTTCAAACTTCAAAGTGAAGGGACTATAATGCTGAGGGTAGGACCACAAAGATATGGGTTGAGATAGGAATAAATAATCATGAGGCCATTTGTTTTATAGAATATATGGCCCTATAGGAGGAAGAGTTGTAAGGATTCGTGTAGCCAATTTACATTGTTCAAATGAGTCTGAGACAGGTTTCTAAAAGAGCTAGAATATCGTCTGTACAGAGACTTCAGTAATCAAATATATTGTAGGAAAGATATGGATTGAGTTCTCTGTTATCCGAATCTTACGACTCGCAATTCGATTAACATTTTTTGCAAAATTGATACGAATCTATGAGTGAATCTATTTTGCAAGTGAATCTCTAGTGAATCGCACGATTCACGATTCGATTAACGTTTTACGATTTATACAATTTTTTAAACTATAGTGTCTGACATATTTTCGACTTTTTTTTGCTCCATCTTTTTTGTAAAACTGACATAATACAATTTCTAATAGCATTTAATACCAAAATAACCAATATATATATACATGATTTGTTGATATTTTAGTGGTCATTGAGTTTTTAATAGGATCCAATTAGATTCAGTCAGACCCAATATGTTTTTAGCATTTCTTCTCATTGTTTTCCTTTAAAAAATCATAATATATTTTCTACAGATGTTTAAGATTAAAAGTAACTTACACCATGAATTATCTATTGCTATTTTATTAAATTTAAATATAGTTGAATATTATATAGGTGATGTCAATTACATCTTTTAAAATATTTTAGGCTTTAAAATAAAAGATCCTAAATAACTCTTTCTTATTATTTGGTCATTGTTACTTGGAAAAGTATGTATGCTTATTATCCAAATATCAATGTTGTTGTCAAATTATTATTACTTTGAAAATTGAGAGTTTGTCTTTGTTTACTATCTTTATTTTAAGAATAGTTGATAAGAAATATCTAAAAAATGAAAAAAGCAAAATAGTGATCTCACATAGGAACCTTTGTTAACTTATTACCTATTAAACTACATGATCATCATTCAAAACAACATTTTTATTGATTTAAGTTTAAATATTTTATATTCATAAGATATATTTAACATCCTAGTATATAACTATATTTTTCTAAGTAATTTAGAAAAAGTGACCGAACTTTTACATTCACGATTCGATTCACGATTCGGTACTAGGCCATTTCGATTCACGATTCGATTCTCAATTTGACA
The DNA here is from genome assembly GCA_030407325.1 of Camellia japonica. Classification (NCBI taxonomy): domain Eukaryota; kingdom Viridiplantae; phylum Streptophyta; class Magnoliopsida; order Ericales; family Theaceae; genus Camellia; species Camellia japonica. The sequence continues at coordinate 139,205,663 of JAPPVO010000029.1, read as the reverse complement.
ACTATGGTTGAGATAAGAAGAAACCATCATGAGGCCATTTGTTTTATAGAATACATGGCCCTGTAGGAGGAAGAGTTGCGAGGATTTGTGTAGCCAATTTAAATTGTTCAGATGAGTCTGCAACGCCACTCACTATGCATGGAGAACTTTACAATTTTACTATAGATTTTGAAAAACACACCAACTTTGTAGGCTTCTTAGATGAATCTAATTGCCAATTCAATCAAGGATCATGATGTCATTTCTTGTTTGCTAAGGATAAGTTAAGCCAATGACAAACTACAAGAGGACATCCTGCAATAGTTGAATGAAGATGATTTGTTAGAAAACCAAATTTTATGGTGATCTATGATGTGGCTCGTATATTGAGCTTATGACTATTGCATTGATGAGTTACTGCTAGTTAGTTGGCTGTTAAACATCTTGATGTATTTTTATCCAATTTCCTGCATATCTTTCCTTGTATAAGAAATTTGTTGCTGCTCTTATTTTCAGTGACATTCTAACAAAAACTTTATTCTTTCTTTGTAGTTAATTCCATCATCTAGGCCATTTTTTTGCCATTGCGTGGCGTCAGGCTTTCTGTGCAGGTGTAAATGGCAAATTACTATTTGGAGGTTAGTTCCAACGGCCAAGATTGGGATAGGTGATTGAGGAGTGTCATATAATGAGGTCAGAGGTTTCTGATTCCTTAATTGTAAAATTTGTAATATTACAATCAAACAGAATTTTTGCAGATTTTTTTTTTTTGTTGTTGTATTTTTTGTATTTTTTCAAGGATGCCATTTTTTATGAATTTTCAACAAGTCTCAATTTGCTGTTCGTGACGATGTCTCACGACTCGGACACGTGTGATTGAGGGTTACTTCTTAAAGGTTGTGTAATAGGCATAAGCACCCTATTGGGTGACATTGAGACTTGAGAGTTTATATATAATACTCAGCTCTACTCTGCAAAGCTTTATTCTACCAAATACCAATTCAGGGTTGACTATGCCGGATCCTATATCGGTAGGCTTGAATTTCTTTGATGGATATAAAGAAGCCATAAAAACTGCTTGTGCAGCTGCTTTTTTTTTTTCGGGGGGGGGGGGTGTTGGTGGGGGTTTGGTTATTATTATTATTGTTGATTTATTCTTTCCTCCTTGAGTTGAGATTGGGATGACCGCATTTGTGGCAAAGTAGACGTTGCTGGTTTGGGGAATTATTGGTTTTTTTGTGATAAGTGGTAGACCCATTTGAGAAGTCAAATTTGACAAAAAGCACTATGCTTTATTTTCAACCAATAATGATACACCCCTCTAAAATTAAAATTCTAATTGAGCTCTAGTGAGGGGAAAAGTCTTAAAAAATATATATATATAAAAAAAGAGTCAAAATATCACATCAGATGAGCCTTACATATACATTAGAACTATTAAAACTTAAAAACTAGTGTTTCAAAACATTTTTGTTCAACAACAGGAGCAAAGTTAGATTTCCTGATGCATTGACATTAGATGTAGGCTACATCATGAAACACAAGTATTTCAAAAATATTGCCATACAAGTATCAGGTACCGGTACGACTACACACAGGGGTGGAGGCACTAAGGGACTAGGAGGGTCACGTGCTCCCCCTAACATTTCAATTTTTTTTTTTTTTTTGTTTGGTTGTTGTTATTGTAAGTCTTAGCTAAGCATTAACACACCCCCAAACCAAACAATGACATCCCATATCCTGACTTTTAAAAAAAAAAAAATTGGGTCCTAGACTCCTAACTAAACACTAACACACACAAACACTGATAAGCACTAATACAGCCCCTCCTTCCCAAATTTCCAAAGTCTCGATTTTTTTTTTTTTTTTTAATTTCTTAACTTGCTAGGCAAGGGTTAATCTTAAAAGAAACAAATAAACTTGTTGGGCAAGGCTTTCAGCGATAGCCGGCAGGATCTCTAAAACTCTAAAAGTGTATGAAATTCTTTATTTTTTTATTTATTCATAATACTTGTTAAGTATCTCCGTATTTTCTTTATCTTTCTTTGTTGTTTTGCAATTTACTGACTCACAATTCACCAAATTGGGATCACACAACACAGATTTGGGACCACACTACAACCTTGGTGTGACACTTGTATCCTTTAATCTATTGGAGGGTATATTTAATTCCTTTATTTTCTTTCTTGGGAGTCTTTGGAGTTGTTGTATCTTAGTTTTGGAGGAGTACAAATCGATTTAAACTTGTTGGGATTGTTCTTTTATACTTGTTTACGTTGATAAGTTGTTTGGGAACTTAGAAATCTTATTCTGGTTTCGACACTTGCCTTTTGTTGGAGTCCGAATCCTCTCCAGCTACTCTCTCCGGCTGTTCCTCCAGGAGACGGCTCAGATAGAGCCACGTCACCCAGCAAGGAAATAAATGGTTCAGATCTATTTCTTTGAACAAAAAATTTCGAAACACACCCACACTAAATCATTTCATTTTCTCTGACACTCCTCTCGCTCCCTCACCTCACTGCACGCACACGTCACGGTCACATCCCACCTCTCTCTCTCTCTCTCTTCTAATAAAAAATTTTAAAAATTATTTTAAACTTTTTCATAATATATATATATATATAATTTGTAATACTATAAAATTTTAATTTCATAACATTAAAATTATTGAAAATATACCTTTAAAATGAGACTAATATTAAATATAATTAATAAAAATTTAAAATAAATAAAAAGTAATTACGATGTTTAGTTATGTTTTCAAATTATTATTTTTTAAATATAAAAATTAATTTGATAAAATAAACACACAAAAATCATATATTTTTGAAATTCTCAAAAACAATTTTCATTCCAAAAAAATCATATGAAAATAATGACTTTTAATTTTATTTTATTAACCAAACAAGTTTATAATTTTTTTAGAGGAAATAAAAAAAATTCTATATTTGATTTACACCTATGCATAGATTGAATTTGTGTTTTAAAGAAAATAAAAAATTTACATCTGTGCACAGAAGTCATTATTTTCATATATATATTTTTTTGGATTGAAGATTATTTTTGAGAATTTCAAAAATATATGATTTTTGTGTGTTTATTTTCATCAAAATAATTTTTATATTTAAAAATAATAATTTGAAAGCATAACTAAACATAATAATTACTTTTTATTTATTTTAAATTTTTATTAAATATATTTAATATTAGTCTTATTTTAAAAGTATATTTTCAATTATATTAATTTTATAAAAATTAAAATTTTATATTAAAAATATTATATATATATATATATATATATATTATGAAAATAAAATGAAAAAGATTAAAATAAATTTTTTTATTTTTTATTAGAAATGTGATAGAGAGAGAGTGTGATTTTAATTTTGAGTGTGACTTTAATTTATTTTTTTTTAGCAATGTGAGAGAGAGAGAGAGAGAGAGAGAGAGAGAGAATGTGTGTGTGAGTGAGGAAGGAAGAGAGTGTGTGTGTGTGTCAGTGGGTGTGGGTGTGTACTTTATTTTTATTTTTATTTTTTTGTTTAAAGAATAAATTTGAGCCGTATATTTCTTTGGAGGTAATATGGCTCTATCTGAGCCATTTCTCGAAAAAACTGCTGGAGAGGATTCGGACTCCTTTTGTTGTTGACCTGAAGGGTCGACCCTTGTATACTGCAGAATCTGGGGTTTGATTTGCTGAAATTTAGTGTCGATACCAGTCTGGGAGGTATCGACACCTTGTCCTCTGCACACATTAGTGTCTTAGCTTTTCTTCCTAAGTGTTGACACCTCTGTCTGAAGGGTCAACCCCTGTGTGTAATTTTCATATTTTTTGGTCAGTTTGGGCCTTATTTTTTTGGAGTTTTTGACTTATTCTTTTCATTTGACTTTGGGGCTATTGTTCTATTATTACCTGGATACTATAAATAGGTTCATTTCACACTTTCCTCTTCTTTTCTTTCTCTTTACACCGTGAGTTCTCTTCTCTCTCTCAACTTAAACCTTTTCACTCAGATCCTTAGATCTACTCACCTAGAGTGATCTTTTCACTTTGGTCATTTGATAAAAATTGTAGATCTCGTCAATGGCTTTCTTTTGGTCTGAATAGTTCGTGGTTTCGTCGCCGGTGATTTTTTGATTGTTGTCTCTTTGTTTCAAGAGGTAAAGGTTTCTAGTTCTCCTTCAATACTCTCATTTATAGATAGATTTGTGGTATTTTCTTTATACAAATACAAATTTTATATTTTTTATGCATATTGTGATTAATTATGAGATTGAGGGTTAGGGTTTGAAGAGTTGGGTTTACTTGTTGGGTTATGATTTTCGGTCATGAGTTTGGGTGTAAAAGTAATAGAAGGGTTGAAATAAAATGTGTTTTGTGAAAAGTTTTAATTTCTCTTAAAAACCCTAGTTTGGTCCATGAAACTAGATGATGGTTTTGTTTAAATTGAAAGTAGTATCATGAAATTGAGGCGTCAAATTACACATGTATAAATTTAATTGAAATTGTAAAGAGTTTGAAGATTTATGTAAAAGTTGCGATCGAACCCTCAATGTCGATATTTTAAATTATGTAAAGAATGCGATATCAATGATATCATATGAGTTTTGAGATGATTTGTGATGAAATGATGATGTGGAGGTTTAAGAGTTTGTATTGAATTATGCCGAATTGTATTGAATAGTGTCGAATTGGGGTTGTGTTGAATTTTGTTGTGTGTTATGTTGAATTGCATTGAGTTATGTTGAAATATGTTGAGTTGAGTAGAGTTGTGTTGAGTTGGGTTGTGTTGAGTTGAGTTGTGTTGTGTTGAGTTGAGTTGTGTTGTGTTGAGTTGTGTTGTAATTGGTACTCGCGTGGGGAGTCAAAAAGAAAAGAGGAAAATGTTTTTTGGTGTCTGCGTCTGTCCGTATAAGAGCTGGTAAATGTGGGGGTGGTTTTGAATTAAAGGTGCCCAAATGCCCTGTCTAGGGTTATCGCTGGACAAATGTGGGAAAAATATTTTTGGATGTCCACACAGTCCTGCCGTATAATAGCCGGCAAAAGTAGAAAAATGATTTTTGGGTGTCCACAAAGTCCTGCTGTATTGGAGCCGGCAAAAGTGGAGAAATTGATGATTTTGAAAATATTTTGGGTGCCCATTCCCTGCTGTATAATAGCTGGAAAATGTAGAGACAGTTTTAAAGTTGAAAATGTTTTTGGGAAGTCCACGTCTTGCCGTATGACAATCGGTAAGTGTGGAAAAATATGGTTTTTGAACAAATATGATTTTTGAGAAAATGGTTTTTGGGAGTTTATTTCCCGTCATATAATAGCCGGCAAAAAGTGGAGGGTGTTATGAATTGGGGTGCCACTATCCCGCCGTATCAAGTTGGCAAAAGGTGGAATGTGTTGTGAAATGCATTGAATCGGTGATGATATGTGTGACTTGTGATAAATTTATGAAATTACAATTTGATGTGTAATCTGGTATAGAAGAGGAATGCACATAGAAATTATTTGAAAAAAATGGATAAGGAAATAGTAACTGGATAAGGGGTTAGTGATAATGAATTTACCGGGTTGTTTGTAACTATAAGGAAAGATTAAAAGTTTTGTTTTGTAATTAATGGAAAAATTGAATTAAAAGGGTTTATTATCCTTGTAATATGTTGAATTATAATTGATAATACAAATGTGGACGTGATGTAGTTGTGATATGTTGAATTTAGACAAGTAGGAGTTGAGTGTAAGAGAACTGTTATTGAATATAAAGGAGATTTGGATTTTTACGTTAAGGAGTTACAACTAATATGCATAGACCGGTGGGAATGGAGTGTATGAGGGCTGTTTTTGAGTATTAAGGGAACTTGAACTTGAGGTTATAGGGTTATAATAAATGTAATTAGTAAAAAGGGACAATAGAAATAAAAAGAGAAATATTAAGATGGAAATTAAATGAGGAATATTTTGGAACTGGTTAATAAATTTAAGGGGAAATTAAAAAAAAAAAAAAACCCAAGGTTTGGCGTGTTTTTCACATTAAACCCTAACATTTTAATTTTAACAATTCAAACCCTGAATTTTTATCTGTATCTCAATGTTGACCCTCTGTCTGTTTCCGTTTGTTTCTATTAACTTTTTACACTTATTCGATACACGTGTCACTTTTTTATTCGCCCATGATTATTATAATTATTTTATTCCAACACTTCCTCTCTTCTCATCCTCTTTTCTCTTCCCACCTTATCTTCTCTTCCTTCTATCATCAATCAGTCTCATTTTTTTTTTTCTATCAGCTCTCTCTCTCTTTCTGATTCCAACCCACAAACTCAAACCATGATCCTTCAAGAAAAAATGATTCAAATTGAATTCTCACTAAAATTCCAAAATTAAGCCCACACAACTCTATGACACAACATAAAACCCACAAAGATAAGGACATGATTGAGGTCATAACAGCTTAAAAACATACATATCCTTCAAAAGGGTTAAACCCAGATGAAGATTACGATAATCTCACAAGTGAGGTTAACTCAATTGCTCAATCAATCTCAACCACACACCAAAAACCCAGACCCAGCTAAAAATTTCACCAACCCATGAAGCGAAAATACAAGGATTTGATGACTCAGAGTAAGTTGTATCACTTCTCACATTTACAAGAAATCTGAAATCTATGTGGTTAACACAAGCTTTGGTGACAGATTCAATGGTGATAAAGATTCAATGGTGACAAAGGGATTTAGTGTGGCTTCTCTCTCTTGGTATCACGGCCCTATCTTTGCTCCAGATATGAATCCGAACAATCTCATACTCACAAGAACCGCTTGGAAACACCAGAACATTACTACGGCCAAGAATGCTATAGTAGCGGATCTGATGACGACGACTCTATTCAGAGCAGCGACAATAGTAGGAGTGGCCGATGGACCACATTGGAAGCAATCGACGACGGAGTCATAGCAGCGACGGTAGAAGTCATAGACAGAGCGATGGCAAATCCAACCACACAGAGAGAGACGATGGAGAAAAGAGTGAGAGATAAAGAGAATGGAATAAAATAATTATAATAATTATGGATGAATTAAAAAGTGACTCGTATATCAAATAAGTATAAAAAGTTAATGGAAACAGACAGAGGGTCAACATTGGGACACGGGAAAAAATTCAGGGTTTAATTTGTTAAAATTAAAATGTTGGGGTTTAATGTGAAAAACACGCCAAACCCTGGGGTTTTTTCTGTAATTTCTTCTAAATTTAAAATGATGTTTTTCCTTAAACATATTTGTTTTCAAAAAGAATTTATGGTCTTCTGATAATAAGGGATATTTTTTTTTTTTTTTATGCTGAAGGTTTTCCTCAAATGTTCAAGTAAATTTTGCAGAAAAGGTACTCTACGTATAATATTTTCAAATTACAAAACGTCACCTTACTATATGGTATCACCCTGCATGCATGATCATTTCTATCTATAGGATGGTTATTGTTTTAGAACTATGAGATTCCTACTGGGCAATTGTGCTCATCCCTTGTTGTTTCAATTTTCTTATAGTAAGAGAATTCGGAATGATTGGTTGGAGAGTTGAGAAGTTCATGTATCTTTTATGTATAATTTCATAATAGATGTGCAAAAAATGAATTTTGTACATTAACGTTTGTAATTACTTATTTGTAATTCGGCAGTAGAAGTTGACATGTATTATTATTGTTGTTTTCATTGCGAGAGACAACTTGTGTCATTATGTTTCTATTACTCAAGGGTAATAGATATATATATATAATAAAAAAAAAAAAGACATAAATTAAAGACTTTTGTAATGTTTCCGGGTAATTAAAATTTGTAGCGTGACACTTTGTGTCTTCTCTTCATTGTTTACAAGTAACTTTATTTATTATTTTTACTTTTAAATAAAAATTATGAGTATTAATTTATAGTTACTTGTTAAGTTTTGATTTTGTAAAATAATATATATAGATATATATTTGTTATTATTTGAGAGGGAGATTAATGATCTGAGATTGGGCCGTGGAATTAGCCGGACAGATTGGGCCGGACGAGGTTGGGCCAAGGCATTTGGCCCCGAGATTGGGCCGTGATCTTGCTCTGTAATGGCAAAGGCCTTGTGGAGCCGAGCTACCTGATTTCGTTGGCACGGAGGCCGGTCAGGTTAAGGTCCAGTCAGGCAAGGGTTCCACAACTCGCGCGTTGCTCGGTTGTAATACGTGCGCCCTTAGCTCGGCATGACCAGTGTGATCAATCTCCATCTTAGCTTCGCCGGAATGCAGTCGAGCACAGCTGGAAATGAGCCCGGTTGAAGGAGCACTACGACGTCAAGTGCACTTGGGCTTGAAGTGCAGTATGGCTATTGATAGCCGAAATAATGTTGTCCGGCTGCCGACTTCCAGCAGAGTGTGCTGGCAGTTGGGTTAGGTGATGCTCAGCAAGACTTGTGCTGACAGATGGGATAGCAGAGCCACGTGTCGAGAGATCACGGGGAGTAGATTTGGGGCGCAGAAGGTATATAAGCATGTCTGCGCCCCCCATACGCGACAGACGAACAATCTTGTAAGAAATTCTTACACTCAAACACTCTCCTCTATCTCTCTCTCTATCGCAAGGTGTGTGCTAACTTGATCGTCGGAGGGGTTTTCCGGCCACACACCGCCAGGTAGCTCACCGCCGTTGTGCTCGCAGGTGATCGGACAGAAACGAAGCTTGGAAGAAAAGAGTACGGGCTCGCCGGAATATTTGCTCCCCGTATATTATTTATGTTAAAATAAGAGATTTTGAAATGCTAAAATTATGAATTTTGATTGGTGGTGATTTATATGAAAATTAGGAATTTTGGTTTGTTGTTGTTTGTTTTAAAATTAGGGATTTGATTTGTGCTAAAATTAAAAATATTAATTTGTCTTAATATTAATTTTTTGTGTTTAATATTAGCTCGAAAATTGTTATTATATTATTGTTATTGATTGGAAAAGAAAAATTTTGAGATTATAATTAATAAGTGCCTCCCCTATATTAAATTTCTGACTCTGCCACTGGCTGCACATGTACCGGGTACGCCAAATACGCACTGGGCACGATTTATACGGTCTGGAGAAGTGGGTACGCGGTGGGTACTCCATGAGTACGCGGTTGGGTACAGCGGGGCAAAAACAAGGGCACCGGAGCAATTATTTTTTGTACATTTTGACAAACTTAATAATTTTAGGGTGTTTTGTAATAATAAAGAAGATAAACAAATTAGGTTTACAAATATCTCTGTATTTGTTCCTTTTCTTCATCATATGGTCATGGTGGTTCTTGATCTTGACTCTCATTGGAAGAAAGGCGTTGGCAACTCAATTCTCGATCGACGACAACAGCGCATGTCGGTAACGGAGCTCGAATGTTTCGGTGAGTTCATCATCCTCGATTCTACCTCTTCTCTTTCGATTCTCTTCATCTTCTCCTTCGATTCTTCCTTTTCTTCTTCGATTTTTTTTCCCTTCAGATTGTTGTTCCTTCTATTGTATCTGATCTCCTTTCTTTGATTCTCCTTTTTCTTCGTTTCTCCTTCGATGATTCTTCTTTTGTGATCTGTTTTTTGCTTTTTTGTTTTAACATTTTTTGCTTTATTGTGGTAGTAGACAATTAGAATTATATAAAATAAAAATAAAAATTTTAAAATCCAAGACAAATTATTGTGTTAATGGAAGATGTGTTATTGTGTTAGTGAAAGTTGATGTTTTAAGTTTCTTACCTAGGAAATGGATTATTTTTTATTTTATTTTTGTTTAGCTTCATTAAAATAGCTCGTGGACTTCAACTTTAATATTGGTATTGTTGACCAATGATTTATTTTTTGTTTTTTACTTTAGTAGTAGTATGTTTATGGTATTGAACTTTGATTTGCATGTTAAAAGTTTAGCTATAAATTAAAAATAAATAAATAAATAAATATTGGCGTATCCCAGCCATATTCGTACCTTACTTTTTTTATATTTTGGAGTATCAGCGTATCTATATCGTACCCGTTTTGATACCCATATCCGCACTTGTGCTTCATAGGATGTAGCGCTCAAGCTGGTTTGTTAGCATCAATAGGTAGCTTCATTTTAGTTCGACTTTCTTTGGTTTCATTATTAAAGATGTATGCACTTTGGCAGGGATGGCATGATTCATCAGATGAGGTTGTATTTTATGAGTTGAGGTGGGATCCAAGTTGCAAATGAGTTGATTTGGTTCTAATGTTTTTAGCCTTATTTGTTGCAGCTTAGGGAACTTGTTACCCAAAAGACAATTTAAGAGGGGTGAATTAAGTTTTTACAAATAAAATTAATAATACCTTAATAAAAATTATGACTAGCACAATAGATAAATATAGTTAATGAAATAAAAATAATTAAAACAAGTGTTCTAACAATTATGTTAGTTAATGATTTTAGCACAGTGAAAATGTGAAATATAACTATGTCAATTTAAATAAAATAAAGAGATAAGGGAGAGAGAGGCAAACAAATTTATAATGGTTCGGTTTCAACTCGGCCTACGTCCACTCCTCAAGCTTTACTTAATATTTTTCACTATACTATAGCTTCACAGGGTGCTAGCAACATTTTCACAGATAGAGCAATCTTCCACAGATTTTACACAGACTTTCTAAGTCAAGAACACTGAGTGTACTACATTGTTACAAGGTTGAAAAGAATGTGTTTTTGCTTTCACAGAAAGCTATAAGAATTATCTCTTAAAGATAGATATAAAAATGAAACTCTGATTTTTCTGTAAACCTCACATAGGATAGATGGGCTTAAAGTTATACGTCTCAGTGTATAATTTCTGAAAGATGATGTAAACAAAAATTGAAGAACACTCTCAAAGAATTTTTCAAAGAATAGATGTGAGTGATTATAGATCAAAGAATAGATGTGAGTGATTATAGATCAAAGAATATTTTTTGATTTTTTTTTGTAACTTGTTTACATTAGAGGCTTTGGTATATATAATGAAACTTATAGCCGTTTATAGCCGTTGTACTCCATCATTACTAATTTGAATATCTTCCACTCCATCATTACTAATTGAATATCTTCCACTTGAACCTTTTGGCATGCTGCTGTGCTAGGCTGTTTGAACATTTGTTTTGGGCTGTTTGAACCTCTGGTTTGGCATTATTTTTTGGTTGAAATGAACTCCTGATTTAAGCAAATATTAAATACATTCAAATAATATTTAGGATAAAAGTTTATGTGAGAAATAATGGGATAAAATAAATTTTGATTCTATTTTTCTCTTTCAAATAAATTAAAACATAATTTAAATAAATCATCAAAATAAATTTTGGATTCTATTTAAAACATAATTAAATAAATCATCAAAAGAAATTTTGGATTCTATTTTTCTTTTTCAAATAAATTAAAATTAAATAAATCATCAAAATAAATTTTGAATTCTATTTTTCTCTTTCAAATAAATTAAAACATAATTAAATAAATCAAAATAAATAAGTCTAACAGAACTGTTTATATCTTTTTTTTATTTTGAAAATCTATGTCAGATCGTTTGGTTTGGTGCATTTTTTGTTTACAGCTTGTGAGGTAAAAATAGGGAAAATTATTTAGAAGTCCTATTAGGGAGACTTGTGCTACATTTGGTCCCACAAAAAAACTTATGTTCCCATAAGTCCTGTGGGAAGTTTCTTGACATATTTACCCTCAATATTAGTTGTTAATATCATAAATAATAATAAAACCATATATAGGGAAATTGATATAAACGTAACGTAACGTGACACCTACATAAACGTAACGTGACACCTATACGTAACGTGACATCTACATAAACATAACGTAACGTGACACCTACATAAACGTAACGTGACACATCAAACAAATCATAATTCACCATTAGTCTCAGAAAAATTTGACAGTCTGCAGCAAAATTGCCATGCCATAAAAATTTTCCACTATCATTTCATTAACCAATAAACTTCATGTAATTATCTCGGCCGCACAAATGTGTATTAGTCGGTCATAGGAGATTGAGGCGAAAACAAAATTTTATGCAATATAGCTTACGAATGGAAAAAAAGGACAAGTGTGACGTAATGGTAAAGTTACTGAAAAATGATTATTTAGATTTCACATATATTATTGATAATTTTTTAAATTTTACAATTAATAATACAAAATAAAAATATATTAAGATTATATATCTATTTCAAAACAAACGGATTAAAAAATAAAAACTTATTAAGTTTGCGAAACGTAACGTGACACGTTTTGTTACGTTTATGTAAGTGTCACATTACGTTTATATAGGTGTCACGTTACGTTTATATAAGTGTCACGTTACGTTACGTTTATGTAGGTGTCACGTTACGTTCATATTGGTGTCACGTTACATTACGTATATATAGGTGTCACGTTACGTTACGTTTATGTAAGTGTCATGTCACGTTAGGATCTTGTGGAATACATTCTTATGAAAATAGGACTTGAGACTCTATAAGAAATTACACAGGACTTAGCCTAGCATAAGGTTCTGAAAAAGGACTTATAAATAAGTCTCCCTAAAAAATAGTTTACATAAGTTGAAAAAACAGTTGATTATTGAGAAACAAGAGAAGGGGTATTCTTATATTTTTTGATTATCAACTTTCAGCTTGTTATAAGTTGGCACCGTATCTCTTATTGCTATGGTGTTGTAGTGTCATCATGAACACCTTGGGCCTTTGTGTGTACAAATATATATATATATATGCAATTGTTTTGTTTAGTCTTTGAGATGCCAAGTTTGATATCATATGAAAGTTCCCAAGTCATTTTTTTCATTAGGTTTTGGAAAGAAATAAAAAAATAAAAATAAAAAACTTGTAAATGGGTTTTGATTAGAGAATTGTAGAACCACCTCACTCAAGCTTTTATGCATTAGTTGGACAACAAGCTTAGAATTAGAAGGGTAACAAGCCCAAATAATGCTGCAAATGGAGGAAAAGTTCCTTACCAAACAAAGAATCATAAATGAGAAACCTTCAAAAATATTTTGAAAAAATGGATTGGTAAAATGCTTTAGTTTGAGTTGAGTTGAATTGAGAGTTCAAAATACCATGGCCCACGGTAATTTTTATGTCATGAAACAATTTTTGGTACTAATTTTATGAAGAGCATAGCTTCTCTTACATTTGGACATTTGTAATAGTATGTTTGTAACTGGGGAGAAGTTCGACCTTTTTACAAACGATAATCCAATGCTTTTTTGTTTTTTTCCCTCATGACTAAAAAGAACTTTTCCCCTAAATTCATTAGGCTTGAGGCATTCATACATGTTGCGTAAACTAGTTGGAATAATTCCTTTGCCTTATGATAGCGGGAGTGTGTAAAGACTCGTGACTCAAGTCTAAGATATAATTTTAAGCTAGTTCTTATTAAAATTATGCAAATGACTTTAATATTGTGTTTGTTTGGGGGATTTGGGGATAGATTTAGAAAGCGAAAGGGAAAAAGTGTATGAAATTACATGAAATGTAAATATATTTTATTCATATTTCACCTAACTTTTCCCTTTCCCTTTCCCTTTCAAAATCCCCCCTCAAATCTCCTAACCAAACACAACATAAGAGTCAAACTACCGGTCAGTGTTTTGCCACAATGAAGTAGACTAGCGTGTGCAATCAAAAATGAAAAGTAATGGGCTTAAAATTAGAAGTTGACTATTTCATGGGAGTGCGACCATTGATGAGACTTCTTGGCTATAAAGAGAAATGATAAAATAACCATCACTTTTAACTACATTTCAAATTCCATCTTATATAACATAATTACAATCACAAATGTAATAGATCCCACGTGAGCTTTATCCATAACTAATGGTCATGATTGTACCACATAAGATAGGTATTTTAAATGTGATCAAACGAGATGGTCATTCTAACATTATTCAAGCATAAATGCTCTTCCCATGCCACGATTGTGCCGTGTGACAAGATGGAGATGGTTTGATCATATACAACGGAGACTACCAGAAGTGAAAAGATGTGAAAATGACAGTAGATGAAAATGTAAGAAAAGGGATAGACTTAAATTGACGTGGGCTAGTATAATAAATAAAAATATGAATCCCCTTAATTTGACTAACCAAATAACCGTTGATAAAGTCAAATAGAGAAAAATGATTCATATAACCAATTCCATTTGATGGGACATGAGATTTGGTTTGATTTGACTTGGACTTAAAACTTGATTTGGTTTGACTTGTCCTACAAAAACCTTTATTCTTCAGGGTAATAAGTTATCTAAAAGTCATTTTTGTAATAATCTGCAAAATATTATAAAAATTACATGCCTAATGTTGCTATCAGGAAATACATGAAGTAAATGTGGGCGTGGGCGTAAAGGGCCTTATTGGCATTATTTGTCAGAGTTGACAATCAAGCAATCAATCAGATACTCATCATCAAACAATTAAAAAAAATCTTAATTTTCATCTATAGGCATTATCGTCCCGTCTTGGCTCGTTTCAGTCCTGTACTGTCAAAAGGAGACATGCTCGGGCTCATACTTGGACTACTCATGCTTGGGCTTTCTTCCCTCAGTGTACCATTCAGCATAGCCAATTCTCTTAGTTGTTGCTTCTTATAGTTATCCAAAGATTCATCCTGGAGAGAGAGAGAAAGAGAGAGAGAGAGAGAGAGGAGTCAGAAGTCTACAGAAAATGTAGTACTAGTTGCTACTGGATGCAAGGTTATCCCGATCCGTACCACAGGCTTCAAAAGGTTTTCCAGTATCGCAATTGCATGATCCAATCGGGAATCTACTATATCCTCGGGAAATTCAGCCTCCACCAACAAGTGTAGCGGCTCATTAAGGTGCTCATATCCGGGTTTATCTTTTAATTTTTCTTCCTGATGAAAAAGACAAGGGTCTATCATTGGAAATTATAAGCACGTCACAAAAAACAGATGGACATTCATAGAACTATGTATTGGTTGTTAGACTTATTTAGGTTACATTTTTTTTCCATTTCTTCTTCCAATGAATTCAACCCACCATTGACTAGAAGATGGGCATAGATTGACTCCTTAATTGGAAAAAAACATTTAAGTGGGAACAATTCGAAGTAATTGCACTTTCATGAATTGCAAACCGGAGAAAGTGAGAACAATGTCCCATGCCACAACTTCCACATGTACATCAAGTTGTTCCCATTTAAATGCAATTTTTCCTATATTTTATTTTTTTCTTCTTTTTTTCATACCCTAATTGCTTAAGATTTCTCCAGTTTACTGTTGTGATATGTATGAAATTGGAATAGTTTTGAACTATTGATAATTTATTTTTTACCATATCAAACAAAACGAAGTCTTGTGTCCCAAATTGACCCACCCAACCCAAATCCAAGTTTTCCTTAATTTCTCAACTTATTTTCAGTGTCATTCTCATTATCTGGTAAATTATCTTGGAGTGATTCAGCTTGACAAAATTTCATGATAAGAAGACAATATTCATACCTTAATAGAGTCCTTCACCGAGCCCTGACCTCTTATATATACTCTACATTCTGTCATTGCTTCAACCCTTTTCAGAGAGTTCCCACGTGGTCCCAGAAGTCGGCCAACAAAATTATACTGTGAGAAATTTTGAGTTAGAATTTAGAACCCCAAGTAAAAAATGAAAACCCGACTTCCAATCAAGTAAGATAACATCTTTACATTTGGGAATTTGTCCACTGGAACATCAAGTCTAATAACTCTCTTCACAATAGGAGTGGTTGGGATTCCAGGTGCCCTGTGCCAACCCATATGGGAACCTTGAAACGGGGTGATTCTTTTGAGAAGTTCATTTTCCTGAAGCAACATTTATAGTGTAAATTTCCAAATCATTTTTTAGTAAAGCTCAGTCGGTTAACGACACTATAAATTAAATTTTGATATATTGATTTTTAGGAAATAAGTGTCAGGTACAGCCAAACTTATTGCAATAAATTGACCTGCATAGATTAGGTGAGCAGATCAAACAATAGCTCTTGTAAACTCTTTTTGAACAAGTCACAACTTTATAATCGAAACCTCAACAATAAATGGGTATTTTATTTGTAAAAACTTAAAAGGGCTAATAACATCAAGATCCATCAACTATTAATGAATATCACCTTACCCCCTCATCTATGAATATGCATGTTTTGACCCTTTCAATTATAAAAATACTTCACTTTCACTCCTCTAAAAGGGGGCACTGATACATTTTTATAGTTGAGGGGGTAAAGTGATATTCCCTAATAAGTGAAGGGGTATTGATATAATTAACGCAAATTAAAAATAAATAAACAACTTAACAATAGTAATGATAATTATGGTCATAATAACAGCAATTGTCATGACACTATTCAATTCTAAACCAATTAACAACGTTAAGTTATATAAATAAATAAAATAAAAAATTATAAAACTCCACAAAAGATGCAAAATTTCATTACCTCTGTGTGCACTGCAGACCACCTGTCCAAATCCATTGGTCCACCATTTGCTTGTTGACCTAGTGACCTAAATAGATGTTCATGCCCGATTCTTTCATGATCGACAAAATTTTGAGTGGATATCAATCTAGATGTCCGCATGATTTCTTCATTGAGATGAACGAACCAAAAAAGCAATTTAGTATGTGGTGAGGATCGTTAGCAACCACATAGGTAGACAATTTGGTGTATACAGCAAAACACCTTTAAAGTGAATTTTAGCTTCCAACAGAGACTACCAACACATTTGTTAAACATAGCAAAGACTGACAGAAAAACTCTTATACAGGTCAGAAATCAGAATCACCCAAGAAAGTTATGCTACTGGCTACAACGGCTTTCTTTCAAGGAAAATTCCTCATCAACCGTCATCCAATATTGTTTTGCCTATGAGGTATTAATCAATTATAACTTGGTATCAACCAGGTATCAGCAACATCTTCTGTGATGTCAGAATTTTGGCAGATTCAACAACTACGTTTAGCAGTATCTTGGGTACTGTTCATATTATATTGGGTACTGTTCATACCAAAGTTTGTCTTTCCTTGAATAATTAAACTCTTTGTAACACCTTTACTAAACCTCAAAGCTCTTTAAGTTTGGCCACCATTAGCCACAGAAGCTGATCATAATTAGCATCTAAAGACCTACTGAATTGCTGCCCTACATCCAGTTTGGTATTAGGAATTTATTGGGCATTGTTCCCCACACTCGTCATACGTCACTCTGATCTACTTTATTGACAAAAAAACCATCCCAACACTCTATCCTTTAGATCTTGTGATCTGATCTAGCACTCACGCCCAGTGCACCTTCCAATGATCAACGTTACTTGCATCAATTCCCAAAATCCTCATTTAGTGCCTCATGGACCTTGCTTAAAAAATAAATAGGGAGAAAGAATAAGAAAAAGAAGGAAGGATAAGAAGCTTGCTATACTTCCATCCTACCACAGCTACAAAGATACTATGCTCTTTTTTTTTTCAGTTATGACAGAATGTGTCCAGATATTTGAGGGAACATTTTTCCTCCTTCAATCCATGCTTTACACGGAATTAGAAAATAAACCCTACATAGATTGATGAAGTTCTGAATGCACTCTATTCAACAAGTGACACTTCCAAACACGGGTAACAAAGATATTACCTTCCTTTGTCTGGGTAGAAATTTGAAGACTGGTACATTGCTACTCCACACAAAGCCAGCTCCTCTAGAGGGTACCCAACAAGCAGGTGTTTAAATTTTATTGCACCATTCAAAAGAGAAACTCATCATACTGAATTTACCATTCCATACAAAGAAGCCACCCTTAAGGATCTTCAATGAACAAGTCACCAAAATTATGCTATAACTAAAATAAACAGTACAAAACCTTGTGCCCACCAACCATGTCAGTAGATTACAAGCAAACCAATATCCACAACTGCCACCAAATTTCCCTAGAAATACACTTATTTACCATTTCTGGTTGGATTCTCGAAGCAATCCTCCTCAACTTTCCACTGTTTAATAAAAATCTTCACCAGCCCCACTTGTAAGAAGAAACAACACCAATTCCCTCCTACTACAAACCATTCCCCCACCCCCCACCCCCACAACCCAAAAATAAAATAAAATTCAGAGAGATAGAGAAGTCCTACCATCATTCTTCACATTCCACTTTTAGTTTCCTCAACATTTTTTAACCTTTTAAATCCTCTGCCTAAATCATCTTTTTTACCCACTAACAAGTTCCTCCACCTTCCCTCTAACCACAGCCAACTGCATGGTCATGTTACATCCGGAATCCGGAATATCCACTTCACCCCTCGGTTGAACATTTTAATCATGTGAAAAGGTGTACCTAAGGACTGGTTTTACATTACTCCCCACCCCACCCCCACAGAAACAAAAACTTAAACCATCATATCCTATTTCCAAACTTGGATATAAGCTCCTGTACAATAACTATTGGGGTTGCCAGCAAGGGAAAGGTTGGAGGTGAGAGGGGGGAGAGATGAGGTAAATGAATGACTATTTTGTTGGAACTGTTGCACGTTGGAGCCAAAGTAACAAAAGCTAGAGGTATAAAATCCACATGAATCAACAAATCAAGATAGTGGTGAGAACTGAATCTAATTATATGCACTGAAGTAACAGAAAGAGGGTTAATTACTCGTTAAGGCATTTCGGCAGAAATGGAAATGCAACAAATCTAGAACGATGGGTTCCTTTAATTGTTCTTTTTTTATGTTTCAATTGGACTATGCCTGTTTCGACATAAAATACTTTTGAGGAAAATATTTTACTCATTTTCCAAAGTAAACAAAATATTTTTTTTTAACAATAACAACTTTCATGAAAAGCCAAAAATGACTCTGGTTTAAAATTTTGTAAGTCATTTTTGGCTTACTCGCTCGACTCCTCTTAACAGTTGGGGAAAAACATTGTTCGCAGCATTCATTGGGTTTTGAGGCAGCCGAGGTGAATGACTGGTTCTCCAAGTCCACAACTAATTGCAAGTTAGAGAAAGTGCAATCTGAGTATTGGGAAAATATTTTACAAACATCATCCAAACATAGAAAAATAGGAAGGAAAAGTATTTTTTGCATAAAATTGTTTTACATGCAAATTATTTTTTTAATGTAAAATATTTTATATTGAAACCAACATAGCCTTAATGAAAAATAAATGTGTCTCCAGCGAAATAATACAAAAAATGACATTAATCAAGATTACAAGGCAGGCTAGACTTCAAGCTCAGGCATGTACTTGTTACCTGGTACATATTTGAAATAAATAGCCAATGTAATTGACCAATATTTTACAAAGATTAGATCAACAAGAGATATGAATTTTGCTCTCCCACAATGTAAGATGCATACTTGTTCTTTGTTTTATCAGAGACAGCACAAACTGTGAAGGTATAGCCAAAACCATAGGATACTCCGTTCATTGCAGCCAAACAAGAGATAGAAGATTTGATACCTTGATTTAGAAGCCTGCTGCATACTGGAATAACTTGGATAAATGGCCCCAATTTTTGCCTCTCCGCCAACAATTCCGCCAAGTACCTGCCAATGTTGTAACAGTCAAATCACATATCACAAACTCAGCATACCAAATGGACAGATCATAAGTACTTAACATGAAAATAAATGATCTTCTAAAGCACTTGATTGATTACATAACAAATAAACATTAACAATGAAGGAAAGGCATGCTTTAAATTGTTTGAAGCACGTAACTAGTTTATTTTTTCTTAAATATTCTCATTTATATGCACACTTAGATATACTATGTTATCAAGTAAATAGAACGCCATAAAACTGAATCATGCAAATAATAATAATAATAATAATATCAAATAAATAAAGGGGTACTTACCAATTAGTCCTATTAACTAGACTTATTTACCTACAGGTCCTAACTAATAAATTTAACACTATAAAAATAAGAGAGTGATAAATTTATCACTAAAAATTTATTCATAAAAACAAAGAGACTGATAAATTTATCACTATAAATTTATTCATAAAAATAAAAGACTAATAAATTTATCGTTATCACTTAATAAATTTATCAAATAGGACTTAATAGGTAATAAGTCTCCAAAGTAGGACCTATTGGGTAATAAGTCTCCAAAGTAGGACCTATTGGTAGTTTACCCATAAATAAAAGAACCAAAATCTCTTATTGACAATAATTACTGGACCAAAAGATTACAAATAAATGTATCAATAGCTTCTTTATTATATTTTCCATTTCAAGATCAATTGCAAAACTGGCCACAGTGACACATACAAAAAGATTTTATTTATAAAATAAATATTATAAAAAAAAAAAAAGAAAAGAAGAGTGGTATTGAGTTCTGTCTGCGCAAACCCATGTGATTTTGTATTGTAAAGTTAACTAGTCGAAAAAGTATCAAAACCTAATAGTAAGTACTTTAATGTTGTGTCTAAGGTTGTGTTTGAATCTTGAATTTGGGAAGGTATTTGAGGATAGAAATAAAAAGTGATGTGAAAAGTGAATGAAGTAAAAGCTAATTTTTCACCTTTTCCCTCCACAAATCCAAGATCCAGACACAGCTAAGTCTCACCCAAAGGAGCTGTGTATTTAAGACAATGAAATCATATATTTGAAAGCTAGCAAGCATTACAAACAACAAAAACCAATAATGCTTAATACCCAGATTGCCAATCTGAATTACAAGTAAAAAATAAAACAATACAACTGAAACTCTTTAAAATATATATATATATATATAGAGAGAGAGAGAGAGAGAGAGAGAGATTAAAACCCAATTAAAGCCATGCCAGGCAGACAATAATCAAAATCCAGTAGAGGGATATGTATGAAGAGTTTTTCAATGGATGTAGATTTACAAAAAGATAAATAAAACAAATATACCAGATTTGGAGTAAATATAAAAAACAAAGACTGACCTTTCATGATCTAAGTGGAGAGAGGAAGACCTATGAAGGGAACCATGGATTCCTGTTGTTGGGGAGTACTGGAAGTAACTTCCATGTGGGATTTTATTGTCCATAACCCAGAAAGAAACAACAGTTTCAGCAATCAAGTCTGCCAAATGTGTGTGAAAAGTCCTCTGTAATTACACAATATTCACAAACAAGTATACATGGAGAGAGAGAGAGAGAGAGAGAGAGATTGGGAACCTGGGTTTTGAAGCAGAGACAGTAACAGAAGAGACTTGAGAGATTGGGGGCAGTGGAGAGACTCTCCACTCCTCTCCCCTTATTGGACAGTGACAGAGGACTGCTGAGAGAAAAACCCAAACTATTTATGAAGACTTCCTTCATGCTTTGAGCTGTTGTACATAAATTAATAATAAAAATAAAGATAAATTACAAACAATTCCTCAAATTTACTTAAATTATAAATTATTTTTATAGTTTTAAAAATTATATTATATCTTATAAGATTTTAAATTTTATAATAAATAAATCTTTTTATTAATAAATTATTAAATTAATTAACAGTTTTTAACAATATTAAAATTTATTTCAATTAATAATTTAGAAAATTTTATTATTGTATAGGTGAACAGTTAAAAATTTTACTTTTTTAATTAATTTTGTTAAATAAAAAATTCTGACAGAGAGGTGTTTGTAATTTTTCAAACCACCCAAATCACATGAGACAATTTATATTTTAAGCAAATCTCAATAGGTATATTTGTAATTTACTATAAAAATAATCAATAAAATCATTTTTTTTTTTAATATATATTTTTAAAAAAAAATTTGAGAAAGAGTAGTTGGAGGGACAGGGAGATATGCTGTTCTGCCCCTTGTGGAGTCAATACTAGGCTTATATTGATGATTCAAATCATTCAAATTATATAATTTGTCAAATAGATTATTTATCAAAAAAATCAAATTAATTGGACATTTGTAACTATATAACAATATCACATTTATTTTTTAAAAATTAAATGGTAAATATGATTTTGATAATAAATTATTTATTTTTTAAGCCTGATCATGTGGTTAAAAATGCCTGATTAACTTGGTTTTTATCATGAATACTCTACTCGACGAACCTTACAGTTTTGACGATTCAGATTATCAAAATAGACCCGATATCAATTCCTATGAGTAAGACAGATCAACTTGTTATGTCTTCAAGGCACAACAGTATCCCCATACCAGATCTATGGAAATCAATAATGGATTTCTTTCAAAATTATCAATATTTGGCAAGTGTTAAAAAAATATAGGTTAGGCTTACCTCCAGTTCTCATCTCGACTCGAGGGTGTTGTTCAAATCGTAGGGTTATCACAGGTTTTGTTTCGATGATTTGAACGGTTTGGTAAGCTCCTTTGTAAATATCATCCATAAAAAAAAAAAATAAATAAATAAAATTGTGATTCGATAATTGTGGCTTGTTTTTTTTTCGCAGTTGTTTCTAGAAAAATAAACGATAAATGTGTTTTTTAAAATAAGTCATCTTTTTTTTTATATAGATAAATACACTAAAATGAATATTATCGGATCAAATTAATTTTTTTCATGGACAATATACATAAAAAAATATATATATAAAATGAACGGTTTAAATTATCAATACGAGACCTATAATGGATTCCATGAATCCAAATAACACCCTCTCCAGTGAAGGCAAGCCCAGGCCAATATATATTTTTAAAATTTCATTTTAAGGTAAATTTTATTTCACTATAGTGCACTGTTAAGCCTAGGTGTTTAAGTAAAAATATAGAAATATCATTATATATAAGTAATCTCATATAAGCCATAGACATTTTCATTGTTTGTTTATTTTTTTAAGCAAAATTCACTTTTAAGCCCTTGTGTTTTATTTTATGTGTCATTTACCTCTTTAATAACTTGAAATGAGTGTATAACTCTCTCATATTCTAATATGTGTTTTACATTTGTTGTTAACCCATACAAAATGTCTACCCTTTTGTGCACTATAATTTACAAATCATAAGAAAGTTATGTAGGTGTTTTATCAAATGATAATAAGGTAATCTACAAATAGACCAAACCATTAAAGTATGAATACATTTTTATAAGCAATTTTAATTTACTGTAAAAATTAAGCAACTATACCAAACAAACATTACAATCTCACAAAAAACTATGACATAAATTTTATAATTTTTATGTTGTCTCGCACAGTAGAAAATATATTTGATAAGCCTTCATTTGGGAAGTGGGTTGTTTTTTTAGTTTTTTTTTACTATTTTAACCTTAGGCTAAAAAGTCTAGTTTGGGAAGGACTTTTGACTTTTTTGTGAGAGAAATAAAGTAATGATTATGGATTGAATATGATATTTTGTTTTAGTGAGTTAATTTTTTTTTTTTTTTTTTTGGTGACTATTTTAATCAAAAAAAACTTTCAAACCAACCTCCCAAACGGAAGCTAATAATAAACTTTTGCCAAGGGCATAATTGTTGCCATGTACTTATTATTTATGCAATTGGGTTGATGCAAATATATGTATGGTCTTCTCTCCATGGGATAGGGTTTTTTTAGCCTTGGCTAGGTTTCATCACGCTATGAATTTATTTTTATTTTATTTTTTTAAAAACGAAGAAAAAATAGATAAAGATGAACAAAACAAATGACTTACTGAAAAAGAGAGGACTTGGTTTGGGATGGGGTTGATTTTTGAATTTTGAATTTTTTTACTATTTTAATTTGGGACTAAAAAATTTCATTTTATATGATTTTTTTAATTTTTTTGACTTTTATGAGAGAAAAAATAAAATGATTATGATTTGTATGTAACATTTTGTGTGACACTCTAATTATTTAATTAATTTAATAAAAATAAATAAATAAAATTAAGTAAAATAAAATATTTGACTTTACAATTATACACTCTAAAATGTAATCGAACTTAAAATTAAGAGGCATAGTTTATCAAAATAGTATTAATATATTGTTTGGGGCCAAATCAAAACAACTATTAAATTATATGTGCTAAAATATAATTAGGGGATCGTTGTGGCCTATCAAAAAAATGATATATAATATAATTATTTTAGGAGTTGGGCCAAAGTGTAATTACTTTACAAATAAATTACACATGACATCCCAAACGTTCAATTAATTTTGAGTGATGCTATTAGCGCCTCATGAATTATTTTAGAGCCCCCATTTCTTTGGGCCCCCATTTATAAACTTTGAAACCTTCAAAATTTACATTCCCCCCAAATAATACCAAAATTATCCTTATGAAAACATTTCACCCATTGAATGCACACCCCCCACACCCCAAAAAAACATCTTCCAAAAAATCCTAATAAAACCGTCAAATAAGAAGAAGAGCCAATTTGATTATTGTCTCTACTGTCTCATTCACTATTGTCACAGTTGGTATGCTCTCTGTCTCTCTCTCTCTCTCTCTATATATATACATAATTTCTTAGTTTTCTCGTAATAATTTATTCTCTTGCAGGAAAAAATTATAATAATTGGTTTGATTGGTTTTGTTGATAAATATTACAAAATTGTGAGTTTAGTAGAGAACTACGCAACAATATTATCAAAGTTACTCAATGAAGAAATAACTTTTGAACCTGATAATGGATTTGGGTTACTCCCGATAATTTCTGTAAGTGTTCAAATTTTGACCATTCAATATATTAAGAAATTTCTATGTTCGGGTCTGTATTCCTGAACTTGGAAAAATGAAAACTTCTGCAAGCATTAACAATTTTGACCGTTCAATGTGTTAAAAAATTTTCATGTTCGGACCTGCATTCCCGAACATTACTTATTTGTTCGGAAATGTCTTCTCAAACAAATAAGTAATGTCTGGGCATGTATTCCTAAACATGAAATTATGAAAACTTCTGCAACCGTTAACAATTTTGACCGTTCAATGTATTAGGGAATTTTCATATTCGAACCTGCGTTCCCGAACATTATGTTCGGGAATGGCTTCCTGAACAAATAAACAATGTTCAGGTTCGTGTTCCTGAATTTTCGTCATATGTTCGGGAGTTCAGTCCTGAAAAAATGATAAACAGATTTTATTATTGTTGCCATTTTTTTCAAGAAATATACCCTTATAAGGCCAATATCCTCTAAGTTAAGAACAACATCAAAGTTATGAATCTCCTTTAAGCTTTTATTGTTGTACTTCTTTCGTTTTATAGAGTTGTGATTACTATAAAAACTTCCATTTATCGTCATTGCCGGAGAAGTGTAGGCAGTTAAATGGTTGCCACTATTACTATCAGAATATTGCCGCTAAAGGGTTTTCAAGGTTTTGAGGGTAGGTAGATTTTGAAGATGAGATTTGGAGAAGATATATGGGTGATAATGGATGTGAGTGATCTCATAAACCCTAATTCATGATGTAATTGGTGTGTAGGTTTAATTGTGAGATGAGGTGTCTCAAAATTAATGATGTATTTTTTAGTAATTTTATTTAAGGTTATTATTGTAATAAAAAAAAGTTATTTAAATTTTGGAGTATTAAAAATTGAGAATTTTGAGGACAACATTTGTTGTAAAATTACGTATTTTTATAAATAAAAATAATATATATTTCTGAATTTTTCTGTATAATTATTTACATTATTTTAAATTTAATAGTTTATATATTTTTATACTAAAAATAATTTTGACTTTATATTATTTCCTAAATATTATGATATTTTTATTATATTTTCTTTCTATATTATTCCTAGACCGAAATATACTAAAAACATATTTTCTCTACAAAAGGATGCGTGCCCCCAATTTTCGTGCTGTCCACGCCTTCTCCCTTATATATAAAGATGTTCATCTTCTGCATCAACATCATGTCCCAAACTCTCTTCTTCTCTCTCTCTTGGCACTTCTCTCTATAATTGTTTCATAAAACTTTGAGTTTAGTCGGGAATATTTAGTCGCAGTGAATGGAAAGTAAAAAGTTAGAATTAATATTAAGGTAAATTGTATTATATTTTGACTCACATAAAATATTTTACGTATAACTTGAATTAATACAATTTATTTTATGCAATTCATGTTTTATACATTATATTAATATTTCAATTACGTTAATTATTTTTTGAACCCAATTTGTTTAAATTGGAACACATGGATATGATTGTTTAAATTTTAAAAATTATTTGACAATAATTTTATAAATATTTATTTTTGTAAGTACCACCACGGGAGTCCCATGTATTTGGAGACTTAAATAACCATTGGCTTCTGAACGATCACTTTGTGGCCCGTTGTTTGTCATGGATCCATTGACCTCTGTTCTGATTGTCATTCCAGTGACCTCTGTTCTGTTATGTTCTGTACCGTGGTTGTGATTATTTGCTTACATGATTTTCGCATTTTGCTTATGTTATTTAAAATTGTCATGTATTTCAATTACCAAACTAATCTCTATTTATCCAAATAATTATCCATAGTAATTTTTATACCCTTATGCTCATTGTATAATATTTCTCACTCTGCCATGTGATTATAAGTGTTAACCACTTTTAGGTGACGTGTCAGGATCAGTGCATGCGGTAAGCACAAGACATTTTGTAGTCTTATAGCTCTCGTATTGTAATTGAATAGAAGTTCTAATGTATATGTTCTTGTTATACTTAAATAAAGATTTTGGTATCCTTTTATTTTACTCCGCTGCACTGTTAATTTGTTATGATTTCAGTTATTGTTTTGTTGCGACGCTGAACCTTTAGGTACCAGGTTTTAGTCGAGACATTTTGTCTTATTGACTTTTTAATTTATTTTATATTTTTGTGATTAAAATAGCTAAAAAAACCCTCTAAAATTTACATACTAAACGAAGGCTAGGTATTAAGTATCGTTAAAAAAAGAAAGCAATGGGGGTTGATAAAAAAATAAAGAAAGAAAGCAGTATATAAGTAAACAAAAATATTAGAGATCTTAAAAATTTTATCAAATTTTTTAATCAAATGTCTCATGTGGGATCCACACCATGTAGATTCTATGTGGGTCTCATATTTATGTGAGACAATTAATAAAAATTTTAGTAAAACTTTTGAGGTCTTTAGCATTATTTACAAGTCAAATTAACAACGACAAATGAAGTAATAATTAACTGACGTGTATTTTTAAGGGGATGTGCTATTTTTTTCTTCATTGAAGTAGGCCAAAAACACCAGTGTCCAAACATTTTTTTAAGGTTATGTTTGACATAAATTTATTGAGTTAAAATATTCACAAAAATATGAAATAAGTTAAAAAATTAATATGATAAAATGTCACATTCAAATAATAATTATTTTATTTTTTATCTCACAAAAGTTAAAAAATTCAAAAAATTCATTCCAAACAAGTTTTTTTTAGTCCCAAGTTAATAGTCAAAAAGTTAAAAAACCGAAAAGGCAACCCACATTCCAAACAAAGGTTAAATGATTTTTAAAAAAAAACATTTAAGCCAAATTTATAAAAAATAAAAAATAAAACATTATTCATTTCATTAAAGACACGCCAATATTATCAATATTGTACTTTCAAAACATAATTGATGCATTTATGGTCTCAAAAAAATAAAAATAAAAATAAAAATGAATGCATATACATTTCCAACAATTATTCTAGTGTACATATTAATTGTTTAATTGTTTTTTCAATTATGGGAAATGATGGTGTTTAATAATGAGTATCCATTAACGAAGGTGACATAATTGACCAAATTTATCACTTAAAATATTAAGTCGTTTTCATATGTATTTCATTTCATTTTCAAACCTCTCAAAATTGAATTGATGAACCTTTAATGAACAATAGTTATTTTTGTGCTCCCAACCCCAGTGAAATCTTTCTTGTTTCTTCTTGGTCCATATATGTAAAAAAATTTAATTAATATTTATAGTTACATAAAATTAGTTTACTATCTGTATTCAAAAGATAAGGCGACAAAAAATAAATATCTTATTTTTTAAAAAATAAATTCATATTTGTGTTCGACTGTGGAAACATCACTCTGGTTAGTTTCGAGTCTTCAAAAAACAATTTTGAATTTTTTTTTTCATATTTTGTTATTTTTAGTTATTTTAATAAATTTTTAAAATTTTTAGATGTACCTAATTTAAATCTATGAACAAAATAAAATATTTATGAAGAAATTTAAAATTAATTCAATAAAATATTTTTTGTATTTAATAAATCGGTGGTACTATATACACCAATTAGTGTACTAACTAGTGTACCAATATTAGTTATAACATTATTATTGACTCCATTCATTAATCACATTACAAATACCAAAAGCCTTTTAAATTTGTCACATCATCAATTGGTACACTAGTTAATACACTAATTGATTCATATAACATTATTCTTAATAAATTTTCCCCCACAAATTGTATACATTTTTAAGGGTATTTTAGATTAAGTAAATCTAAAAAGTGAAAAAAAAAAATAAAAAAATAAGAACCAAAAATTTGAATTAAAAATTTGAAAATTGTTTTCAAAAATTTGAAACAAAAAAGAGTGTTTTTTTTTTTTTTCTTTTTCCCCACAATGATTTATACATAAAAGTGAAAAAATAAAAAAATAAAATCATAGTGTGAAATTTGTACTAATCCCATGATCCAACTGCAACAAATACAAATAAGATACAAATAAGTCATATATATTTTTTCATATACATAAATGTATATATCAATTTGGAAAATTTATAAAAAAACTCATAGTTTAACGCTGGTAACAAAATAAGTTTTAAATTTTTAAATTTATCAATTTACACATATTTTTTTAAGTTTATTTTTAATCTAAACCATCTATTTATTTCAATTGAGTAAAATCGATAGGAAAAATTATTTATTCATTAAATTCATAGTTGTTTTAGGAATTAATTATTTTAGTCAATTTTTGACGAAAAAATATTTAAAAAAATAGAGAAAAATTTGACCTTTTAACCCTTTAACTATTTTAAGTGATTTCCAAACTTGGCCTCAACCTAAGTATATATAGAATATCTAAAATATCATTTTTCATTAAGTTTAACTAGCCTATTACTCGTGCTATACACGGGATAATTATAGATATTTTATATTTGTTTTAGATTTTTTTTAATATATAAATTATGTTTTTTAAGATTTTTTTATAAAAATAATTTAACAATCTTATCACTAACCATAGTTTATGGGAGAAGTTGAAAAGGGTACTGCAGTAACTATACATGGATTGTATCTATAATTATTTGTATGACGGGATTTTAAATGCTGATTAGGGGATTTTGACAAAATCAATAATGGAGGCATGTCAAAGGCATGTGGATTAAAAAAATTTAATAAATGCTGATCAGGGGATTTTGACCAAATCAATAAATGTAGAAATTTTTTTAAAATAAAAAATTTAAAAAATTTAGATTGGTATATTGAAACTCTCACAAGCCTTGGGGGTTAAAAATATTCTTTTGTTTAATATATAGTATAGATAATATATAATATATATATATATATATAGATTATAAGATGAAAGAAATAAAGTGCTATCTTATTATAATAGATGAGATCTTAAAAAAAAAACGTGTAGACATGAATGCCCTCCTATTTTATTGTGTTTACAATTATCTATATATGTGAATTGTGATTTTTAAATGTTTTTTTTAAATGTCTTTTTTTTTTTTCATTTTTTATATTATATTAAAGTTTAATATTTTGATAATAATCATATGTGTTGGACTTTTCAAAGAATTAAATGTCTTTTTCTATTATATTATATTAAAGTTTAATATTTTGATAATAATCATATGTGTTGGACTTTTCAAGAAATTTTTTTTTATGTTTGTTCTTAATGCATTAAAGTGTTATTATGAGGGATAATAATCATATGTGTTGGGATTTTTCAAGGAATTCATATGTGTTGAATTTCAAAGAATTTTTTTTTATGCTTGTTCTTAATGCATTAAAGTGTTATTATGAGGGTAAGACTTGGGAGTTTGGAGATGTTAATAAATGCTAAGATTTTTTTTTAAAATCAAAAAATCAAAAAATTTAGTTTGGGAGATTGGAGCTCCCACAAGGCTTGGGGTTAAAAACCCCATTTTACTTAATATATAGTAAGTATAGATACCTAAAATATAATTTTTTTGTCAGTTTTATTTAATAAAAATAAATAAATAGTTTTAATTGGAAATATATCAAAATATTAAAATTTAAATTGATTTTAAATTGATAAAATTTTAAATTTATTTTGTTATCTGATGAAATACTAAGATTATTATTATTATTATTTTTTTTGTAATTTATCATATTAACTTTTATCAAAATATAAGTTTACTCATAGCTTTCATAATATTTAAATTTGTTAAAAATTTATTAAAAGCGGTACTCTAATATTGTCATCAAAGTGATATCAAATAAAGAAAGTGACAGATTTTTCATCAAATTAAAAGAATGTTTAAATTTTCATCAAATTTTTTAAATTGATCGCTAGTAAATGACCGGATATATGACCGGTGTGCGATTGGATTTTGATCAAAATTTACTCTATGCCGGATGGCTGACAACATGACGGGTAAAATGGATGAAAACAATTGAAGTACATAATTAAATTTTTATTCAAACTTAATGAAATATTTGATAAATAATTGGAGATTTTCTTAAAAAAATAAACAAAAAATAAAAATAAAATAATAATAATCTAGTATTTGGGTTGAAGCAGAGTTGCACATATAAGACTGTATATACGACCAGAGAGAGGGTCTCTTCAACTCAGCACAACCCTTTCTACATATATTTCCCTTTCTTTCTGTGACTTTCTCATGCATGGCGATTTCGGATCGAATTCGAAGCTAAGGCACGTAATCACCTCCACTCGATGCGCAGCACTCGCAGAGAAGATGTGATTTCAGGGACATTTTTGAGGGTTTGAATCATCCAAATTTTTTCACTTGCTGTGTATAATCGAATTTCTAGGGTTTGCTTTCCAAGTCAAGTTCACGCATGAAGGGCCCTCTAGATCGAACGAAGATTGTAGTCCGGCACTTGCCTCCGACGATGTCGCAGTCGGCGCTCATGGAGCAAATCGATGCCCGCTTTGCCGGACTCTACGGCTGGCTTTCTTTCCGCCCCGGCAAGAACAGGTTAGGATTAGATTGTTGCTTTGCTTTAATTTACTACAACATTAGATTTGTGCTTGATTGGATTGTTGGGTTTCTTTAATTTACTACAAAATTCGAGTTTTGCTGGATATGTATGTTAGGGTTTACTGGATTAGACTTTATTTATTTATTTATTTTTATTTTATTATTATTATTATTATTATTAATAAATTTTTTTTTTTTTTGGGGGGGGGGGGGGGGTTTGTTTAATTGAAAGGTTTAGGATTTTGGATCGGTTTATACTCTACTTCACAGTTAAACTCGTATGCATGTTGGGTTGAGGTTGGAAATACTGGCATTGACAGGGTTTGGAAACTTTTCATTTTGGGGTTTGTAGGGATTGTTTTGCTTCTTAGTATTTTACAGTTGTAGGTGATGTTAGGATAAGTTTGAACAGGTAGCCAAAATGATATGAGAACTAGGTGGGAAATAATCCGAAAGTTTTACATGCCTTCGGGTGAATGGTCAAGATATGATACGTGGGGAAAATGAATGGATGATGGTGGAAAATGTGATTATATATATTTTTTGAATAGCCAGGGAAGTGAATGAGCTCGTTATCATGGTGGTTAGCAGACAGCCGTCAACTTATATTTGTTTGATTTGATTTGATTTTTTGTTTTTGGGTGAGGGGGTGGGGACTGTCTGGCTTTGATTGCATTTTTATTAAAGAGCTCATAATTTCAAGTATTTTAAATGGGTTGATTTATCCTGAGTCTAGAAGAAAGGAAGTGGAAAATTATGTCTCGATGATTCTCAAGTTAGTTTTTCCCGATTTGTTTTTGGTGACCCTTTATTATATGTTGTGGTGTTCTGAGTTTGAAGCGAGCATACCCCAACTTAAATTGGGTTTTCCTATGCTATCTATTTAGGGAAGCCACATAATATTTTTTGAATCTACTTGCCGCAATGTTCATTTAATATGTGTGAGGATTAATTAGCAGTTTTTGATCGTTGGTAGAAGCCCTTACCTACCACCGATATGTGTTTCTGGAAGAACACTAATCTGTATGGGAAATACTTTTGTTTGTTGTTTGTCCTTCTAAGCATGGACGAATGTACTATAAATGTGGAATATTGTTGTAATAATTACATACCAATGCTTGAATCAGATTTTTATTACTAGGTGCATTCTCTTATGTGATTTGTATTTATTAAACTGATTTTGCAGCCAGAAGCATCCATCCTATGCTAGGGCCTACATTGACTTCAAGAAGCCAGAGGACGTTATTGAGTTTGCTGAGTTCTTTGATGGGCATGTTTTTGTCAATGAGAAGGGTAATCCTTGAACATATACTGTGAAGAGATTTGACGAGACACGTCAAATCTTGCCACCAAATATCTTTTGAGAATATTTGTTTATTCAATCTTAGGGTTCCTTATATCGATAAGGTAGTGAAGCTTTCCCTTTCCACTGCCAGCAGCTAATAATAATAATAATAAAAGAAAGGAAAAAAAAAAAAAATCTAGAGCCACTGCGTGATATGATTTTTTTTATTGGGTACTATGTGTAGGGGTGTAAACGGTTCGGTTTGGTCGGTGTTAAGAGTATATACCATACCGAATCGATTCTTTTGATTTTTATGATTGAGAAATCGATACAAACCGTATGCTATAGTTCGGTTTTATCGGTTTTGTTGGTTTGATGTAGAAGAGAAATTTACATCATATTTTAAAAGGTTTTATAGTAGATTATAGAATTTGACATTGAAAATAAATGAAGAAAATATATGAAAATTGCTCTATAAATATTTTTCTCACTAATTTTTATCACAAAAGTGTATATTAGTTACTTGGATAAACTACCAATAGGTTTTAATAGTTAGACTTAATTCTCATCAAGTCCTATTAAAAATAAATCTTAATAAAATTGTTGTTAAAAATAATTTTTTTGTGACAATTATACGTCGCTAAAAATTGACAATTAATGACTTTTTTTTTGTCATGATTTTTATAAATTGTCGCTAAAATTTACAATTAGTGACCTTTTTTTATAATAAATTTTTTCCGTAGGATCTATTAGACAATAAGTTCACTTATTAGGACCCACACGTAAGTACCCCTAGTTACTTCTCATATAATCTTCAAGAAATTATAATATAAAAATATTTAAATATAATATTCAGTCGGTTCGGTTTGCATCGGTATAAAAAGTTTCAAAACCGAAATAGACCGTATGTTATGAAAAACAGTCTGAAAACTAAAATTTCGGTCGATTTCGAACGGTCGGCTCGGTTTTATCGGTTTTTCTTACATCCCTAACTATGTGTGTAAGTTTGTTCCCCTAAAATACCATGTTCTAATGAGGCGCTCCCTTCCCCCGGTCACAGGTACTCAATTCAAAACTATTGTTGAGTATGCTCCTTTGCAACGTGTTCCAAAGCAGTGGTCTAAAAAAGATGGGCGTGAAGGGTCCATATTTAAAGGTATCAAAATGGTAACTTTGTATGACGATTGCATGCAACTTATGCCAACATTTCCTTATTTCAGTTGTGATTAATTTTCTCATTTTTTCGACGAGTTCTAGATCCGGAGTATTTGGAGTTCCTTGAAGTTCTTGCGAAACCTGTTGAGAATCTTCCCAGTGCAGAGATACAATTGGAGAGAAGGGAAGCGGAACGTGCTGGTTAGTTAGAACTTCTTTGCAATAGATGTTGTCATTCATTGAACCCATGTTGGAGAGAGAGATAAAGAGGCTGTAAATGGCATGAGAAAGAAATTTTAACTTTGTCTTTCCCACATCTTCTTTTTTAGGTGCCGCAAAGGATGCTCCTATAGTCACACCGCTGATGGATTTTGTTCGTCAGAAAAGAGCTGCCAAGGGTGGAACTCGGGTAGCGATTATTATTACTAGCCTTTTATTGATATACACATAACTTATGCAATCAAGTAATTTTGATACTTCTGTGCAGAGGCGGCGCAGGTAAACTAATGGGGTCAATTAACCCCATTGGCTAGTTCAATTTTTTATTTTATTTTAATGTTAATCTTTTATAATTTTGTGCACCTATTTGTCATTGTTGCTGCACCCAACACAAATTTTATAGTTTTTGAAGGGAAAATCCACCTCTTCTTGGTTTGTTCCAATTATTCATAGAACATATTACCCTAGTATTTGGATTTTTGGTTCAAGTGTGAATTTTTGGTCGAATTAATGTTGGGTTTCTCATGCTTTTGCACCCTTTAGTCATTTTTTTGGTTCAATAACAAGGATATTATGCGAGGCAATTTTAGAAGTAAATATTTTTGTATTTCTTGACAGAAATAATGTTTTAGGATTTTTTATTTATTAATGATTTCAGAATTAGTATTTAAGGTTTTGCAGGACCCCAACAACAAAAATTTCCAGAGCTGCTACTGCTTCTGTGACCTGCTGTATAGAGTATTTTTATCCATGTTTGTCTTGTAAGCACACAATTGTGTAGTGTGAAAATCATAGAGTACAATCTGCACGTTTTGAGTCAAATTGGTGTGTATCTCTTAGGATTTGGTGTTAGGGTTCACGGTTATTCTGACACAAATTTGAATGAACTAATTCGCACATTTTGATTCTTTGAATTAATTAATTGAAAATGTAGCAGTCCATGAAGTAAGGCAGTTCTTACAACCAAACAGGTCCTAAAATTTTTATTGACTGATCTTAAAAAGCACTTGGACAGTTTTAAACATACATTTTTTTTGGTTTTTTTTGGGGGGGGGGGGGGCGCAATTTCGAAGAAAATTAAATTAAATTTAGGCCAAAGAATAAAAAGTACTCCCTTCATCCCAATCTCATTTGAGAATCTCAACTTTTCGAGGGACATATAACTAGTGCATTCAAAGCCAATTAACTGATTTCTCAAATTGGCCATTTATAAGGGATAGTTTTGGAAATTTGTAAAAGTTTTATGCTTTGACTTTTTAAAGAGGGCTATATTTTAAGACATCCCAAATTTGAAAGGAAGACTAACACTGTGGGATGGAGGGCGTATACTGGATTTATTTTTATTTTTATTTTTATTTTTTTGATAAATAGGAGTATATTGGATTTAAGCATATTTATTCATCGTTCAAGTTTTTTAAAATTTGAAACTCTAAAGCTTTTGCAACTTCCATTGTCCATAAATAGTTAGAGACTTCTAAAAATAAAAAGTACTCCCTTCGTCCCAATCCCATTTGAGAATCTCAACTTTTCGAGGGACATATAACTAGTGCATTCAAAGCCAATTAATTGATTTCTCAAATTGGCCATTTATAAGGGATAGTTTTGGAAATTCGTAAAGTTTTATGCTTTGACTTTTCAAAGAGGGCTATATTTTAAGACATCCCAAATTTGAAAGGAAGACTAACACTGTGGGATGGAGGGCGTATACTGGATTTATTTTTATTTTTATTTTTATTTTTTTGATAAATAGGAGTATACTGGATTTAAGCATTTTTATTCATCTTTTAAGTTTTTTAAAATTTGAAACTCTAAAGCTTTTGCAACTTCCATTGTCCATAAATAGTTGAAACTTCTAAAAGAGACAATAGGGTTTTATATTCCTTCTTTTTTAACATACATGCATACATAAAAAATGAACTATTTGCTTTGATCTTTTGTGGGGCGGTGACGGAGTAGGTGGGTTATTTGAGATGTGTCCTGTTGTGTTTTGAGGCAGTTTCAGGCCTTCGGGTGAATTTGAGGAAGTCGGAGATGATCTTGGTGGGGATTGTGGACAGATTATTAGTTTTAGCGGTGGTGTTGGGTTGTAAGGAATCGGCTTTGCCAGCTAATTATCTGTGTTTGACTCTGGGGGCAACGTTTAAGGCCAAAGGGGTATGGGATGGAGTGGATTCAACGCTGGCTGGCAGGTTGGAAACGGCAATATCTTTCCAAGGGGGGTAGGCTGACTTTGATTAAGAGTGTGCTGAGTAGCATTCCGACGTACTTTATGTTTGTGCATGTTATTCCTGTGTCAGTGGCACGGCGTATAGAGAAGCTCCAACGAGATTTTCTATGGGGCAGTGGGGGAGATGCTTTCCATTATCATTTGGTGGATTGGCGGCGGATTTGCCAACCAAAAGAGGTCGGAGGATTGGGGGGTTCGGAGTCTGGTTATGTTCAACAAAGCTTTGTTGGGTAAATGGTTGTGGCGTTTTGCATTGGAGCCGAACCAAGTATGGAGACAGGTGGTGGCTAGTAAGTATGGTTTGGGTAGGGGGGAATGGGGGTCAGGGGAGGTGGTTGGTTCTTATGGGTGTGGTTTATGAAAAGGTATTGGTTTGAGTCAAGTGGAGTTTTGGTAGAGGGTGAGGTTCTGGCTAGGTGATAGGCGGATGGTGCATTTTTGGAAGGATAGATGGTGTGGTGAGGCATTGCTGACGGATCAATTTCCTTTGATTTTCAGAATTGCAGGGGAGCAGGAAGTTATGGTGGCATCATATTTGCGGGTTGGGGATGTGGTGGTTTCGGATATTCGTCTGTGACGGCCGGTCTAGGATTGGGAGGTGGATCAATTGTTAGATTTATGAGATTTTTTGTATGGGTTGGAGGAGACTGGGGTAGGGGAGGATGTTTTGGGGTGGAATGTTGTGGGGACCAAGGGGTGTTTCTCTGTTTCGTCTTACTACTGGAGCTTGGTGGGGGAGGGGAGGCGGGATTTCCCTTGGAGGAGTATTTGGGTCCTGGGGGTTTGTTCTAAGGTTGTTTTCTTTATGTGGACGGCGACTTTAGGACGGAATCTCACGATTGATAATCTAGTGCGACGCGGTCATTTTTTAGTCAATCGGTGCTATATGTGTTGCGCTGACGCGGAGTCGGTGGATCATTTGTTTTTGCATTGTCCGGTGCAGTGTTTTTAAAGGCTCAAGGCGAGGGTTTTCTTGAAGTAAGGCGCGGGTTTTATTGAAGCAAGGCGCACAGTCTTAGTAAAAAATAGAAAAATTAACATGGACTAATCATTCATAGTACTAATACAGTTTTTTTTAAAAATAAAAAGTAATCAAGATTCAAGACAAATTATAGAATAATTCTCAAAGCCATGAAAGTGCATATTACATAGCATTCCAATTTTCAAAGATAAAATAATCCATATTCAAAAAAAAAAAAAAAAAAAAAAAAACATATACACTAAATATCCAAAACATAAATATTCAACAAATACTAATATATGTCTTAACACTTCAAAACATCAATATCATTAGGAAGGGTAGGTTAGGTCAGTCAATCATCATCCTCAACATCAATGGCAAGCAAACTATCATCTTCTTCTCCATCAGTTGATTTATATCCCTCAACATCTTCCTCCTCTGTGTCATCTGAGCCCGCCTCCTCCTCATCTATTAATTGAAGTGGAGTTAATCTTGATGATTTAGATATCTTCAGTTGTGCCTTTGAACGTGAACTTGTTGCTCTACTTGCATGACTACTTTCTTCTATTCCAGAAGCTCTAGCAACAATGGCCCACGTCAAGCCATCGTCATCATCAAACACTGGCTCATTATCTTCATCTGATTCTCCATCCATCCTCCCAAGCAACCACTCATTGCTTTCATTAATATTTTGCAAAGATATGGGATCAAGAGTGTTGTGCATGTCATATCTAAATCCCAATGTTCTATTATATTTGACAAGCTCTAAATCATTGAGACGTTCCAATCTATTTCTTTTCTTGCTATGAAGCTGCAAGTATTAAAAAGATATTAAATTCTATATAATGAGAATAAAAAATATTTGAATTCACCAAAAATTAGTTAGAATGTTAAATACTCACATGTTCAAATACACTCTAATTCGTTCACAACCCGATAAACTACATGTTAGACTAAGGACTTTTATGACAGAAGTTTGCAAGTTTGGGGTTTTAGACCCATATGATGCCCACCAATCAGCTGCAATGATCCCTAGTTAGAAATAATTGTTACCAAGTATTGAGTTTTACTAGAAGTATTATTAAAAATAAACTTTGTGAGTCTATAATATAGTACCTGGTGCCTTTGTATTTCTTTGTCTAATTGCAACAGGTTTGCCAAAAAGGCTCTCAGCCTTCGTATAAATACTCATCTCATTAGTGATCAAATCTTGAACAGTGACATCCGGGACCAACCTTTGCATGCATTCATAAAACCCATTCATCACTTCATGATCTTTTTGCACCTCTAACGCTTTTGGGTAAAAGAATTCTGGGTTAAGAAAGTGTGCAGCTGCATGTAAAGGCCGATGCAATTGGATATCCCATCTTTTGTCGATGATTTTGAAGATTTCATTATATTTTTCTTCTTTATGATCAAACGAACTTGCAATGCATTCTTTTGCTCTATCCATTGCTTCATAAATGTATCCCATGGGAGGTTTCTTCTTGGTATCAACCAATCTAAGCACTTTGACGAGAGGACCCGAGACCTTAAGGGCAAACACAACAGTATTCCAAAATGAAGGTATCAACAAAGTTTGTGCCATTCTTTTACCTTGTGGCTCCGTTGCCCATTTGCTTGAGGTTCAGTCTTCGGAGGTGACCATCTTTCTCAAATTGTTTTTTTGTTGATATATCCTAGACAAAGTCAGAAAGGCGGTTGCAAATCTAGTTTTTGCAGGCTTGATCAAATTCTTCAGATTTGTATAGCGCCTCATCATGTTTAGCAACGTAGGCTGGTTGTAAATGTAGCCATGTACTGCAATATCCCTTTCAAATATCTTTTTCAGTCGGGGTATCTTGAAAATGTCTTTTAACATCAAGTCCAAGCAATGAGCAGCACATGGCGTCCAATACAAGTGTTCATACTTGGCTTCCAAAAACCTCCCTTTGATGTAACAATTACAAAGAATTATTATTTTAAATTTTTTAAATTTTAACTACAAAACAAACTATGAGCAAACAATTTTGAAGTAAGGAGGAAAGATTCTTACCAGCCAACACATTAACTGCAACACTATCAGTGATAACTTGCACAACATTTTTTTTTCCAACTTTCTCCACAAACTTGTCTAGTAATTCAAGTAGCTTTTGCCCATCCTTTGAATAGCTAGAAGCATCAACCGACTTAACAAACATGGTTCCTCTTGGACAATTTGCTAAAAAGTTAATCAATGTCCTCCCTCTCTTATCAGTCCAGCCATCAGCCATTATGGAACACTCGTATTTTGCACAATACTCTTTATGATTCATCATCAAATCTTCAGTATGTTTCACCTTTTTTTTGAGTTGGGTAATCCGCACTTCATGGTAAGTTGGTGGCTTCATACCGGGACCATATTGCCCAATGGCTTCAATTATTGGTCCAAAACTCTCATAATTTATTGCATTAAAAGGGATACCAGCATCATACATACACCTTGCAAATCTTTGCACTGCCCGAGCTCTCATTTCTTTTTTGTAAGGGTCATTCTCATCAATTTTTGTTTGCTTCCCTTTTGCTTGGTCTCTTCGATTTTTCGCCACTGATTCAGGATTGGGTGTAAAGTAAACATCCATAGGCCCTTTTCTCTTTGGCATTTTTGAGTTGGATTTGGATGAACCTTGGCTGCTACTTGTCAACTTACAACGTTGATTGACATTGATCTCAACAACATCATCATCTTCATCTTCTATGTCCATGTCATCGAAATCAGGAAACATATTCATTTCTTCTTTTTTGACATGAATTCTCTAATCTCTTCTCTTACATGAGCTAGACACTTCGGGCAAGCAGTGACATTCCTATAACCTCCCGCGAGGTGTTGTTTCACCCGATAAACACCTCCATTTGATACTTTACCACAAAAATTACACTCAAACTTGTTTAAATTATTGGGTTCTATCAAATGGGCATGTTGCCATGCCGGATATTTTCTATTACTTTCAGATGTCATCTTTTACGCAACAAATTTAATAAATGGAAAATAATTTCAGTTAGTGTAATATAATGTGTGATTAATTAATTATTTATAATTTTCTTTCCTAACAGAGACGAGGAAAAAAAAAAAGAGACCAACAACGGAAGGAAAAAAATGTGGGATTAATTAATTATTTGTAATTTTTTTTCCTAACAGAGACCAGGGAAAAAAAAGACCAACAACAGAAGGAAAAAAAAGAAGAGATGAACAAATCAAAAAAAAAAGAAGTCCAACTCACCCAGCAAAGAAGCAGACCAAAAAAAAAAAAAAAAAAAACACAGAGAGATGAGAGACGACAGCAAGCACCCAACAAAGAAGAAGAAGAGACGAAGAAGAAGAAGGGAAACAAAAAAAACCCAGCATCACAGTGATGAAGAAGCAGAAGGCAAAAAAAAAAGAAAAGAAAAAAAAAGAGACGAGACGACAACAAGCAGACGAAGAAGAAGAAGAAGAAGAAGAAGTAGACTAACCTGTAGCTGAAGCCAAAGTCGAAGTCGAAGTTGCAATTGAATTGAGCTGCAGACTGCGCGAAGAGAAGAGACGACACTGGAAAATTTTAGGGCTTCGACTCTCGTATGTGTTGTATGATTTGCAATCGTTTGTGTTGGACTTATTCAAACTCAGATCAGAGCCATCGATAAGCATCAGGGGGCAAAAAAAAAAAAACAAAAGGCATGCTTAAGCGTCGCCTTGCGCCTGTTCGCGCCTGGCCCAAGGCTTGGCCAAGGCGCGCGACTCATCTACCTCGCCTCACCTTGGGTCTCTTCAGTCGCCGAAGCTGCGCCTGGATGTGCCTTGCGCCTAGGCGCGCCTTTCACAACACGGGTCCGGTGGCTAGTCATTTGTGGGGACTCATGTGCTCTCTCTTTGGGATGGCTTGGGTTCAGCCGCGCAGAGTAGTGGATATGTTGTGGAGCTCGGGGTGGTCGACTTCGGTGGCGTGTGTGGTCATTGGTGCCTTTCTGTTTGATGTGGTTGGTTTGGTTGGAGCGCAACAGGCAAACTTTTCAAGAGGTCCACCACAGTGTTTCGTGGCTTGAGAGTCGTCTTCTTACAGTCTTGTATAGTTGGACGGAGGAGAAAGTTGATCCTGATTTGTTTGAGGAGTTAGATTTTTTAGATGTTATCATTGGTTAGGTTTTGGTAATTTCCTTTGTAGTCTTGTATTCTTTGCATCATCTTGATGCTTCAGCAATAAAGTTTAATTTATTTATCAAAAAAATAAAAAAATAAAAAATGAACTATTTGCTATTTTTTCATATAATATGAGAGACTTATTTACTATTTGAAAAACATGAATGATTTGTTCTTATTTTCATAAGTTTCTATACA
Source organism: Camellia japonica (assembly GCA_030407325.1). NCBI lineage: Eukaryota > Viridiplantae > Streptophyta > Magnoliopsida > Ericales > Theaceae > Camellia > Camellia japonica. The sequence goes on along the minus strand of JAPPVO010000029.1, from coordinate 139,164,462 downwards.
TACATCACACGAATATCTAGATATTTATTTCTTCAATTGTCCTTGCCATTTCTGAGTTATAATTTTTTGAAAATTGCATGGTCGCCTATCAGTATTGTTTCATATCTTTGTTTTGTTTCCATAAATTTTCACCAAGTTACCAAGCATGTGTTGAACATAGTTCTTTGATCCATGACAGAGGTCGTTGTCTAATGGGAAACCAACCAGAAAAGCTCATGGAACATCTTCTGCAAGTCCTAGTTCAGCTCCATCGAGACGAGGTTCTGACAAGAGAAGGATTTCTACTACCATGGTACTCATGTTTTTCCACATTCACCTACTTTATGATGACAAAAACAGTTAATGCTGCTTGTATGTAACTGTTTTTCTTCTTAAGAAGTTGCAATTTAGTAGTTTTGGTACATAAGAACTTATGAGGTACCCAAAAAAAACACTAGAAATGTACCACAACAGGCCATACAATATCTCAACATAGACTATATTAAAGCAAACCAAACCAAACCAAATTAAGCCCTATATCCCAACCAAGTGGGGACCGTGGAGTTGGCTACATGAATCATTTTTTGCCATTTTGTCCTATTAAGGGCTATATGCTTAGTTAAATTAAATAAATTAATATAATTTTCTTACTATTGCATCCCATGTCAAGTATGAAATTTTAAATTTTCATTGTATCTAGTCTTATTTCTGCTTGTTCATGAAGGGATATTATTTATTTGTGCTATTATATTGTTTATACATGTGGATTATGCATAAAAGCAATAGTATATACTGGTTTGGATTATCTTTTAATTTTTTTGTATTTATCCCTAGTTTTTCTCTAGTTGTAGTTTTGAATTGCATATTCTTCTTTTGCTTGTTTGAAGTTGATTTCTTTGTTGGGGTTGAACTTGGTTCTTGGGGGAGGATCCGTGCTTGCGGTGGTAATGATAGATGTTGTAGTATTTTACAAATTCTACTTTTTTTGTTGGCTAGATGGAGGTTGACATCTACATATATTTTTTCTTGTGATTTGCTTATTAAAATTTATTTATTTATTTGTTGTGATTCTGATATAATGTTTACTTCCATTTAGATTATAAGCGTGTAAAAAAAATAAAATTGTGTTTTGATTCTGATTTGATGTTTATTTCCATTTACATTATAAGCGTTGTTTATGTTTTACCCTTGTTTGCCTACTATGGAAATTAGTGAAGAGATATCTCTGTATTGTTTAAATTATTAGTATATGTTGCACAAGGCAACTAGGATGAATTGAATCAATTGTTTATTACTTGTTTTGTTATTTTCATTATGATAATATAGCTACAATAACTATATTATTCTGTTCAAATTACATACAGTTTCCTGTATCAAGAACGCACGTAAATGAGGAGTTGCTGTGCTAATTGCAGGCTAAAGTTATTGATTCTTTTCATTTTGTAACTTATTATGTTATTGTATTTGTGCTTTCGGGAGAATCCTGTCTTGATTTAGGTTCAGTCCATTCTCTGATCCTTCATTGTTTGCTGCACCTTATTTCTCCAATGTGAAGTCATATTTGTTCATACACCTGTCTATGATAAAGCATAGGTGAGATGGAAGTGTTGTTAACTTTTTCTTCTATCTGATTGACAGTATGTTTTAAGGGATACTGCAAAGAGTACAAGTGGCAAAGACAAATCAACATACATTTTGGTTCCAAAACAAGATGATCGGCAGCTTTCTGACAAGTCTGTTGCTATTGCTGCTGCATCTGGTGCTGAAGTCTCAGAAGAGGAAAGTGGTATGACTTATTTTTTGGATGCTTAATTGATCAGTGCCAAAGTATATTTTTTAGTTGACATTGTAGCTTGTATCTGCATGTGTGTGCGTACATAAAGAGACTCGGTTTTAGATTTTAACTGTCCATGGGCAGACTTATAAGTTTTAGGGGCGTTAAATAAAATTGATTACATTATTATTGGCTTTACTTTATCGGTAACTGTGGCGGTGACTGGGGGGGGGGGGGGGGTTGGTTTGTTCTGTGATTAGGACTGTAAGATTTCCCCGTTTTCATGATTCTTTATTATGTTGACATTGCACCATTGTTTCTGGAGTTTTGTCACATTAGTAGTGCAATTGATTTGCAGAATTTTGCAGATCTCTCTCTTCCCCCCCCCCCCCCCCCCCCCCCTTTTTTAGGTACAAGAAAAACTGTCTGTGTTGCAGAAATTGGAGGAATTGTTTGAATTACAGGTTGAAATCTTGGGAAAGTTGAATGTGCAAGAGAGGGTCTTCCCTATTAATGTGTAGGGTCCAACAAAAACTTTGCAAAGTAGCTGCAATTTGTCCAAAAGGGACAATGAGCAAACCTTCTCAAGATTGATCCCTTTGCCTTGGTTAAGGTCTGTAGCCCATACATTTCATTGATTGACAGTTGCTTGATCCAGTTTTAACTTCTGGTCATCGTCTAACTATTGGCAAGGTGGAGGGGCTCATTTTAGCTTGCATTATGGCTTAAATTGGAGTTTAAAGTGAGCTTTTCATATATAGGATCATATTAGATTAAAGAGTGGCTATTGGAAGATATTTTCCTGTCAAATAATGATGTTTTAATGATTCAAATATGTTATGTGATACACATTCATGCATAAACACACAGACATGCCCACACGATATGTGTGTGTGTTTGTTTATGAAAGGTGTATGTAAGTATGGAGATTCATGCACATATGGTACCTGCATACATACACCTTTCACAAATTTTTGTTACCAACTCATCACCTGGGTTACATGGGCTGGGGGATACTGATGTGTATATAGGGGTTAGACCCATCAAATCTCAAATTGAAGGATACATGGACTCGACATAAAAGGATCTCAAAATTAGATACGGGTATGTGCAATGTTATTCATGCAAGAGGCGCACTTAGGTGCCAAGGTCTTTTGGTTGGGGCCTAGGTGCAAGGTGAGGCCCGGGCTAGATATTTGGCACAGTTTTTCTGTTATTTTTTTATTATTTTATTTTAAGTATGAGAAATTTATTGTGTGTTTTATCTAACCATATATGCACCATTGTTGTTTTACATGAGATTATTACCAAGGCTTGCACCACATCAACAATTTCAAACGAAGTAAATTTAAATTAAACAATTAAAAACGGTTAATCAATTAAATATTTAAATAAATTAAGTAAATAAAATAATCAATTAAGCAAATTAAGTTTATGAGAAATTTATTATGTGTTTTATCTAACCATATATGCACCATTGTTGTTTTACATGAGATTATTACCAAGGCTTGCACCACATCAACAATTTCAAATGAAGTAAATTTAAATTAAACAATTAAAAACAATTGGTCAATTAAATATTCAAATAAATTAAGTAAATAAAATAATCAATTAAGCAAATTAAGTTATTTAACAATAAGCACTTAGATAACAAATTACTAAGGTTGTTAAAATCGGGATCCTATGTTGGATCGTTGGAGGGGTTTATAGGATCGGATCGTAGAATCGGATCAAGGATCGTAAGATTCTACCGAAAAAGACAAATTACATAATAATTTAATTTAAATAAATATTTCTTAAAAAATATATACAAAATGAGCCTATATTCTATTAAAAAAAAGTGAAGATATTGTGAAGAATATAATACTCTATGTAAAATGTACATGTAATATTATACAATAGAAAACTCGATGGTAAAAGTTTTGTATTTCATCATAAAAGAAGGTGAAGAAGAAGAATTCTATAACAAAATACTTTATTATCTACAATAATGCATAAAAAGTGAAGAAAAAAATATTTAACAAAGTTGGATATGAAAATAGATTAAGAACTCAAAAGAGCAACTTAACCGAATGATAAGGTTTGTCGTTAGCGTCCCTGGTGGAGCGGATTCGAGTCACAAAAATATTCTCTCCAAAAATTGGAATAAAGTTGTAATTGCTAAAGCTGAGTTTGTTTTTTCGACTAGTTAGTTTTCTTAAGTTATCGCAATATTTGAATGTTTGTTTCCTAGTTTGTTTTTCTTAGTCTATTTGATTCAATATTACTTAATTTTTATTATTTATTTTGACCACATAAATTGGTATTTAGACAACAAATATAAAATTTATAATAAAATATGTCATACAATACAAAACAAGGCTTGTAAATTGGATCGGATTCGGATTGGGATTCCACGATCCTATAAGATCCCATTATCAGGATCGAAAGATCCTATCTATAAGGAATTTTTTACACAATCCGGATCGATTGTACTCAAATGGATTGTAAGATCATAGGATCGTAAGATCCGGATTGGGATTCTGATAACCATGCAAATTACTAGGCCATTGTCACTGTCTAGTGGGGGGAAAAAGTGAAACAAAGAATGATATGTATGGCAAAATACAGAAGAAGTTTAGGTATTTATATTTAATTTGTTATCTAGGGTTGTGGCTATCTATTTATTTGGGGTTTTTTATGATAGGATGTCAACAACTTATGAAATTGTAGTAGACTTCATTAGATCAAAGGATTGATATCACATCTTTAACAAATTAGGAAAAATTGAAAAAGCGTATGCCTCTTTGCACCTTGCACGCCTTGAGTGCCTTGGCTGTGCTTAATTAAAGTTGCCTCACTTCATTGGTATTGAGGCGCCTCAAGTGTGTCTTACACCTAGGCTCACCTTTGATAACATTGGGTACATGGATATGTTGTCTAATTGGGGGAAAAATTAATTAATTTATATATGAAAAAAGTAAAATACGATATACGAGTCTGTCAAAAGAAAGTGGCATAGAAGCCCAGTACCAAAATGAGTTACATGCTACCCACTCCTAGTTCAACATGGATACAAAACAGACCACATAATAGCCCATGTCATCGGAGGAAACAATAGATGTTGCGTTGTTGCAATGGATCAAAATTTTCTTCACTTGGTCAGTGTAAGTTGTTTGTTGACCAAGCTAGAAAACACCATGGATCTGATAATGATAAATGTACAGAAAAGTAACACATGGCAATTATAGATTTACATGTGCAATTCCCTCCATCTCCCATATGTTAGATCTCTCTATCCTCTCTTTGTAAGCTGCAACCATCCCCTCCCCTCATTCCCTTTGAAACTCCCTTTTTCTGATCTCCCTCACCCCCCACCCTCTCTGATTTGCTTGTTCGGCTGACCCTCAACTCTTCCTCTTCCCCTCCTCCTTCCCTTGATACCCTAATGCATGGCATGATTGTAGATGATGACAAAGTATGGGTTGAGGTGTGTTTGGTGAGTGCTAGGTCTAGATTGACGGCATCAACTTGCATAAAGTAATGGGCTCATCTTGGTTCTCTAGAGTTCTCTCTATGAATTTTCTCCTTCTCAAATCCTTGCAATAAAAATTGGCTTTGACTCGAACTTTTTTGTCTTCGTCAATGTGCAAACATATGATCAGTGTTATTTAAGGCAAGAGGCTCACTGAGGCACCAAGGTCTTTTGGGGCCTAGGTGAAAGATGCGAAAGATGCGGGGTGAGGTGCGGGCTTCGTCGAAGCAATTATAGATATTTTGCTTAGTTTTTTACGAGTATGAGAAATTTATTGTGTGTTTGATCTGCCCTATGCTAACTAATGAAACATTGTTACTTTACATGAAATTATAACCACCAAGTACATTACTTGTGCTTAAAAGCTTGCACCACATCAACAATTTCAAATGAAGTAAATTTAAATTAAACAATTAAAAGCACTAACAATTAAATGAATAATTAGGCAATTAAATATTTAAACAAATTTGGTAAATACAATAATCAATTAAGCAAATTAAGTCATTTAACAATACAAAATTATTGTTTGGCCATTGTCATTGTCTAGAGGGGGAAAAAAAGTAAAACAAAAAATGATATGTAAGCCAAAATGTAATGGTTTAGGTATTTATCTTTAGTTTGTTGTTTAGCATTGAGATTATCTATTTATTAGGGGGGTATCCTACACCTATGTTGGTGTAGTCGTCGTGTCGACATAGGTACTAGAGCAATTTTGGCAAGTCTGTGTAACACAGTTCATCACCAGCAATCAAAGCTTTTATTGTGTTATTATTTCCACGGCCAACCATCGTGTGATTTCAAATAAGCTAACTCTATGCTTTTTATAGAATTATGATCTTTTCAATTGGGAGAGCCTTTAAGCTTAGGAAAGGATGTTGTTCTGGAAGCATTTAGCAGGTTTTGGTAAATAATTAAGAAGATTAGGATGTAATTTAAGAGTGAGTATCGGAAGAATAAGATTCTGAAATCCAAACTCACTGGGAGTAGTATACAGGAGGCATACCTATTAGTAGAGTGATTAAGATTCATTCAACAGGTTACCACTGCCTTGTGTAGGGGTTTTGGTTGCTCTGTAAGAGAGAGAGAGGAGGGAGGGGGCTTGGTTTAAGGTCTTCATTTGAAGCTGAAATACTAAAGCATTGCAAAAGATTGCCTTTTTGGATGCATACCAGATCACCAATTAAAGCTACAGGTGCTGTTGGGGAATCTTAAGAACTGCTCTAGTTGAAGAGAAAGGAGAAATAAATTTGTCTTCATACAAAAACCTATACCATTTAGTGCACATTTTGGTTTGAATGCTATTGTCAATTATTTTTCTTTCTGTGCAATTGGCTGCTGTTGGTGAAAAATTTGGTAATTGTTCACATTACATATTTTGAGTAGGCAAATTAATAGTCGGTTCCCCTGTTAAGAATGCATAATTTTCTGTTCATTGTAAATTTGTGTGATGACTACAGTAGAATGAGTATCATTGGTTTCTTCAATTTTTGTTTCTGTTTCACCGATACGTAACTTAAATCAATTTATCCATCAGTAATTTTGTATACCTTTGATGTTTCTGTTTCAGGAATTTCTGGAAGCACTGATACTGGGAAGAAAAAGGTCCTGCTTTTGAAGGGGAAAGAGAGAGAAATTCCTTATGTAAGCCTTTCCGTTTTTTGCAATTTCCCCTCCCCACAAGAGTCTGAGGCCCTAGGTTCTTTTCATTTCTTTCAACAGCTTTACATAGTAGTGGGATGGTGTTAATTTGATCTATTTATAAGATGTGAATGGTTGATTTTTGACCGATGCAATAAATGGAAATAAAGAAAATATTAGTAGTGGAATATAATGTTGGAAATGGAAATGCAAACAATAACTTGTAAATAGTCGTCCCTTTTGACCCAATCTGACTGCATTAGAATAACTCTGTCTGCATCACAAACTAAAGCAGGAACTTCCCTCCCTCTCCACCACTCATTTACTTGCTAATTCTCTGCAGATGAATTATTTTTCCACTTATTTTTTGAATTATATATCGAGCATTTTTTTTGGGCATCCTTTCTGTTACGGGACAATGACATTAGGGAATTCAAGTTGTTTTCAAAGAAGCAGGAACTATGGACATAAATATTAAGCCTTTGCACTTGATGTAATTAAAGAGTTGCTTTTATTCCTCAAAATCAGTAGTCTGGAAGTGTTCTTACAAAAAACTTATGGAAAAGCTTTTTTTGATAAGTAAATTTGTATTAAATAGTGCTAGAAGGGGCACAACCTTTGTACAAAGAGATATCTGTATGTCAAAAAAGCATGTGGAAGTACTTTTACAAAAATTATATTATATTATATTTTTTTCCATAAGAAACATCGTATTATATAGCGCCAGAAGGGGCACAACCAAGGTTTTAAAAAGCGGCCGCAACCGTTACGTAACGCCGTTACGTAACGGTTTTGGCGATTACCGCCACCCGTTAAGGCCGCTTTTGCAGTGTGATTGAGATTTACAAGTGTGTCGGCCGTAGCGGCTGCCATAGTGGTCGTAAAGGTGCCGTAACGGCCTGTTACGCACCGTTACGTAACGGTTCCAAACTGTTTCTTTCAAAAAAATACACAAAAAAAAGCTGAAAATGGGGGAAGAGGGATAGAGAGAATAGGGAAGATAAAGAGAGAAAATGGAGGAGTAAGAGATAGAGAGAGAGAAGAGGGAAGATGAAGAACATGTTATTGATTTGTTGAAACTGTAAGACTTATGCTATTCTATTCAGCTGCTATCACTAAACCATTTTGTTTGTGTGTGTCTATCTATATATTGTTTGAAAATAATAATAATAATAATAATAATAATAATAATAATAATAATAAGTGTGGTCATTATCTATTTAGCTTGGTTAAAATATGTATATATATATATATATTTAGGCTCTTATTTATTCTTTTACTTTTGTCATTGTTTATCTTATATATAATAGTTAGTGATTGATTTTTTGTATAATATAAAGTTATTAATTATTAAAATAAAATGTAAAAAACTCAGTTTATAATGATTTAAAAATATGAAATATATTGGATCATACTTAAAAATTTACAAAAATTGATCAATATTTATTTTTAACCCAATAAATATGATCATGGAAAAAAAATATGCGTATCGGTAAGTTTTTTTCAAATTGTGCGAAAAATAAAAAAATTCACGGTTCCGGTTACCGCAACCGTTACACTACAGCCTTTACACCCCACAACCGCAACCGCGTCACCGCCACCGTTACGGCGACCGCAACCGCTTTTCAGAACCTTGGGCACAACCTTTGTACAAAGAGATATTTGTATCAAAAAAGCTCAACATGAAAATTTATCCTTGCCTCACAAAAGTTCTTCTACTCCAAATAAGGATATTGAGACCTCATATGATATTGAGACCTCAAAAAGTACACGCTAAACTACTCCCTCTCACATGAGTGGTGGAGAACCCACACCATGTAATGATGTGGGTCTCACTTCCCATGTGCGTGGAGAGCAATTTAGTGTCCCTAGCAATGCTGCAGGGTTATATCCACTGCCATCATTCTACTGTGTTAGCTTTTGTCATGAATAATGCAGTGAGAAATAAAATACACATACACCTAACATGGTGTAAGAATTTCAAGAAAAAGAATTTGAATGCCTTCTAATTGTGCTTTGGCAATTTTATAAAGTGAGATAATATATGTCATGATTAAAAAAAGAGAAACAAGCATGTGGGTCTTTGATACACTTTAAATCTGTGGTTTAGGACCTATATAATTTGCACTATAGCAGACATGAAATACAATCACAAGTTGAAATCTTGGATCCATAAGTCACGCATGTTATGCATGGTAACCTTATGGTCCTTATTGAAGCTGAAAATCAGCAAGTAGTAGTGGCTGGCAGGAAGGAGAGCTGTGGATGTCTGTGAGGAACATGTCCTCAACTAGTTGTGTCATGAATCGTGAGACTATGCCATAATATGTTTCATTCTTTTCCCGTTAGCATCTTCTTTCTTTACCCAAAAAAAATTTGAAAAAAAGTCGAGGTTACCAAAGGGAAGAGGAGGATTATGGGCTAGTGTTACTGCTTAAAAGTAGGATGATGACATACCTGAACTTGACTTGGGTTAAATTTTGAAGCCTGCCCATACCCAGATTAAGTGCTGACTAAATCCATGCCACAAGCCATGAGAGGATAGGATGGGGCTAGCTACTGTGTATAGGCCCTGCACCATTGCCATCCCCAATCTGGACCAATGAGTTAGACTGAGAATCTGCTATTGATCCAGCTTTGGTTCAAAACATCTAATTAGTATCAAGCAATTTACATGTAGATGCCGTATTGAATTTACACTCTTGCCTCTTCATACATTTGGGATGTATCCATCATATTTGTTGGAAATACAATTTCTCTGGTTCATGATTACAGTACCAAACAACTACTTCTTGCTGATATTCTCATCCCTACTACAGGTGTCAGGTGGCATGTCATTGCAGCAGAGTGCATCATCTGTTAAAAATTCACTTGGTTCAAGTGGTTTCAAACAGAATCAGCGACGTGAACCCAGTGGAAGGATAATTAGAAGCATACTTCGAAACAAGGATGCACATCAAAGTCAATCATCATCTGTAGTCCATTCTGAACAGAAAATCCAGGCCTCAAATCTCGAAAAGGACAAAAGACCTCCTCGACCTCAAAATGTCCAGCATTTCTTCAAGAATATGAATGGATCACTGGAAGATAATGTCGCTGGGAATGGTTTGCATGGTGTTTCCGGTGAGAAGCAGGAGAAACGTACAAGGAACAAGGATAGGCCTGATCGTGGTGTTTGGACTCCTCTTCGCCGTTCAGATGGATCACATGCTAGTGATGAATCTTTATCATCTTCAGCTTCTCAATCTACACAGTTACAGCCAGATTCTGCTGAAGGTGTGGTCATTACTCAGCTAGAATCCGGAAATCAGTAAAATTGTAGTACTGGAACCCCCCTTGTTTCCATTTGCACACGTTCAAATGGAAATAAGGAGGTGAAATACGGAGTTTACTGCAAACTTGCATTTATAGATGTTGCTTTTTTTTTTTGGATTAGGTATTAGTTGTGATCTTGTTATGTACATATTGTTTTCGTATTTTATTTATTTATTATTATTTTCCAGGAAGTCATGGAGAAGTGAAATTTGACTTGTCAAATGCAAGGAGTGGGGAATTTAAAACTGTTGGAACTGGACGTAGCGGTTATCACTCACTAGATAATGGTTAGTTTTGCCTTTGGAATCTGAAATATATATGAATATATATCTCTGTAATATAAATCTTCAAACACCTCCCCCTCCAACCCCTTTCTGCTCATCTGATTTGCTTGCATACCACAACTAATGTTGCTACCACTTACCAGGTTCACATAAACATGGTGGCCGCCGGGGGCTAGCACATAATGTGAAGGATTTAGATGGCTCTTCTATCGTAAGTGAAGGGAAGCTATTGAAGAAAGGAGGTTCTTCTGGCCATGGTTCCCATGAGGTGTGCTTGCAATTAAATTTTTGGTTTCAACTTGAGCTATCAGGTTTTTCTATTTGGTCATTTGCTAATCTGATTAGGTTAATTATCTTTTAAATGCAGAAACAAGTGTGGGTTCAGAAGCCAAGTGCTGGTTCTTAATGTTGTTTTAACTGGTAAGCCACTATGCTTTATGAATGACTTCTTTTTCATTTTCTATGAATGAAAAATTCATATTGCCAAACCAAAATGCTTGAATGTAAACGATTTCAAAAATTCAGTCATCTGTATACATATATCAACAAATATCTAATACAAGAAAGTTCAATTGTTTAGTGCTTGATGGATTTGTTGACTGATGGAAATAGGCTTTCGTAGACCAGTTTATGAATACATGTCGGAAAGTTGTCCTTTATGGTGACTAGTATTGTGATTGAACTTTTTAGCTGGGTGGAATGTGGGGAATATGGGACGGGGACTCTAGGACTGACAGCCTGGTCAGGTATCCATCTGAGGTGTAGGGATGGAACACAATTATTTTGTGTGATTTGTGTTGTTGAGCAGCTATCTAGTGTGACTTATTGTTACAATATAGAAGTCTATGACTTTGTTAATCCTGCCTTCCAATTCTTCAAATTTAGTCTTGAACTTTCATGCAATTTTTCTCTTTTCTTTTGCTTTCCATTTTCTCCATCTGACACATGTAGATGGCGTTGAAAAGGTAACTACATATCACAGATTTTTTAATTGGTTTGCCATGCTTGAGAAATGGATGTTCAGAGCCCATTGACGATATCTGGTCGTAAGAGTGTATTTGTTTGTTTGTTTGTTTGTGGTATTGAGAAAGGTGTGTAACATGAATCTCTAGGGGTCAATTATGCTGTTTACATTAACAAGAGGTAGTGATTGATGTGAATTTGGATCCCTACCTAATGATAATGTGTTGGACCAAAATTCTTTAGATTCAAAAGGCTGATGGTGTTTGGGAGAATGCTAGGGGCTGGTGGAGAGGTTATACAGCGGAAGAGGGGCTGAATTGGTGTTGGCCAAAGTAGTGTCTTTTAAGGGAAAAAGTGAACAGAGGTAATATGGCTTCCCAAGGCCCAAGTGTGAGGTGATGAGGATAGGGCTTCATCCAAGTGAGGTGAACGCTATGAATATTTAAAAAAATTTTATATTCTAGACAAAAGCTTTATTATTTTCAAGAACTATGATGCATCCAATATTCTAAATACTACATATTCATTAAAAACATAAAACTACCAACAAATATCAAAATCCTACAAAAACACGAAATATCCAACAAAATTGATCAGGAAAATTAAATAAAAAATGACGATTACTCTGTGTGGTGATCTGCCTACGATGAGTAGTTGGTGATCTACCCGCCTAGATTCCCAATAGACATTTTTGGTAAAAAAAGAACAAAATATGAAGCAGAGAGAGGAGAGAGGGAAAAAGAGGAGATTAGAAATGTTACTATTTCTTTCTATCTCATCTAAAGTGCATATTTTCTACATATTTCATGTCCTTGTCCACTAAAGCCTCAAGCTCACTATTCCTACATATTTCATGTCCTTGTTCACTATTCCTTTTGCCGTTGGTAAGAGGCTTGAGAGAATGCAAGGACACTTTCTTTGGGGCTGGTTAGCAGATGAAATCAAATATTGTTTGGTGGACTTGGAGTGATTATGTACACCTCTTAGAGAGGGTGATCAGTGATTATGAGGATTGGGATTCTCAATCAAGCCCTTTTGGGTATATGGCTTTGGAGAGTTGAGAATGGTAGTGGTTGAATAGTATAGTTCTATATAGGGGTGGGGATTGGTCTTTAGTCGATGTTTCTCTGTCTTTCGATATGGGCCTTTGTAAGGGTATCCATCTAGGTTGGAATGATTTATGCTACTATACTATGTAGGTTTAGTGACGCAAGAAACTATGTTGTTGAAAATACCAGAATGTTATATTGTGTATATATTTAAGAAACTATACAATCAATGTACCTTTTTCTACGTGTGTAATTATTAATAATTGTTTTAAGATATGATAATTGATCTTCTAGTTGTCTCATTTAATTTGTTTGCAGTGAAATTGTTGGTCTTCGACCATATTGGCGTATACATGTATGTGCTAGTGGCTGGAGGCTCTTTGCTAGATGGATGATCAGGTGTTGCAAATTTAAGGAATTGGAAGACCTTGGAGGAACTCCAGGTACCCTGAATGATGCAGATAATTCATTTATTTACCGTTCAATGCGGTGAATGGATATCGATCTTATTTAGTTGAAGATGGCCAAAAAAAGAGGAACGTAGAGGAAAAGAGATGGCGATATGTGCAAGATATAAAGCGTATATAACACCTCAATTTTCATAAGGCTGTTCATTTAATGGGCTTCTTCTGTTCACAGATGGAGAGTCCTCGTTCTTGCCATTGACTCAACTGGGTATCGGGATATCAGCTTATAGGTGGATTTTGTGTTTTTGTTAGAACTGTAAATATAAATCTGGAATTAGATGTGTACTGCCTCCGTTACTCTCTACATATGCTTTTGTTGAGCGGTAGGTATGTCATATGCCGTTAGTGAGCTCTTGTTTATAGCCCCGCGGTATATAGGCTTTCTTTGTAATTGGCAATCGGGTTTGCGTGAAAGTAGAAAGTTGGGGGCCTGCCTTCGGCTCAGCAGGTATGTTTTTAGGCTTTTGACATATACAAACTGGAGTGACAGTAAAATAGGTGAGGAAATTGGAGTGGGGAGTCGGTAGAAAACTGATGATGTTTGTTTTGGTGTGTTGTGGCAGATGAGGCTGAAATGGGAATATGCATTGATTTGTGCTATGTTAATTGTTTCTAATCGACACTAGCTAATATTTTCAGCCAAGATCTGTGTTTTATTTTTTCTCAATTATTTGTCATTGATATCTTGGAAACCCAACTTCGCCCAAGAATATTGAGAAACCGTTTCTTTGAGATTGTTTTTTGGCTGCTCTATCTTTTGACAATGGTTCGACAACTTTCCATGTTCTTCATGAAGACACTACCCGTTTACGAGTTAATTATCATGTGCTTGCTTGCTAGCCATGACTTTTTTGTATGATTTACATGAGGAACCAATTTTACCTTTTACATTGATTTATTGCTGCACATGCACGACACACACATTAAATTACATGCATTTGCAGCAATGAAATTAGTTTTGGTTCGGATGGATTAGACGGCAGTGAGTAGCAAATGCCTCGTCTTTTGACTGAAAATAAAGGATGGAGTGTGGATAAATGTTGATTGAAGATATTGCAAAGAGAAAAAATGTTATGAAATGATGTATAATTTCAACTTTAATGTTACAAGCTCAGATCATCTGACTTCCAAATACTAGAAAATTAAGTGGGTCTCATCAATCCACTATTGGCTGAGAATCTGAGATTAATTCATACACTAAGGTAAATAATAATGATAAAATAAATAAATAAATAAATAAATTTGGGCCTAAACAACCTTGCCATACGGCTGCACAGATTAGCTGGGTTGTTCGAAGGTGGCTTGCTCGGCATAGTAGTTCGGATCAGCTCAACTACAGAAATTTACCTCACTAAATTTTTAAAATTTTCTTTGGCAACAACCCTTTGAAGTATATGCAACTTTGCCTCTGAAATTTTTTGAATGTCACGTTTACCCAATAAACATCAGAATTTTACCTGCAGTGCTTTCTGAAATTCCAGTGCCCAGAATATATATATATATATATACATTTGGGTAAATTATACTCACATTGTATTTGGACAAAATATATAATTACACTAATTATTTTTGAAAATTTAATTTACATAACAGTTAGATGTTCACTAATTCATTAATTGTATAAATAAAAAAAAATATTTTTATATATTTTTAACAAAAAATTATATTTATTTATTTTTATTTTAGTATTTATCCATTATTGAGATTAATTTCAATCACTTTAATTATACTAATTTTTTTTAACGTGATTATACAAAAAAATGTGAATTTAATTTTATTTTAATTTACCCTACGTATATTGTTGGGACGTGGCTAGTTTTAAACTTCAAAAAGGTCAGCTTCATCGTCTCCTACCAAAATAAATAAATACTAATTTCCAGAACACATCTCTCTCTCTCTCTCTCTCTCTCTCTTCACAATTATCTGTGTCTCTGGCAGAAGTTGTATTTATTTATTATTATTTTGATGGGGTTGTATACAATTTCAACAAATGTTGTTCTCCAATTCCAATCTCTCTCTCCAAATTTATTTTTGAAATCCTACAGCACCAGAAAACGGTCTTTTTTGGCGCGAAATACCACCAGCACTCAGCCCTCCTCCAATGGTTACCCTTCTCCTCCTACTCCCACTACTCAAAACACATCTTTCCCAGGTCCCCTCTCTCTCTCTCTCTCTCTCTCTCTCATAAAATGAAAATGTATATTGAGTAGACCAAGCATATGAGAAATTAAAAGGGGGTCAATTTGGTTTAATCTGGTAAAAAAATAGTGCTATGTCTTATTCCTCCTGTGGAATAAGGATAGTTGAGGGTTGGTTGTGTAGATGGGTGTTGCAATGTTTTAGGGTTTTTGTATTCAATAAAAAAGAAGACAAGGATAGACTTTTGAGGCCTTGAAGTTGAGGCTCATGATAATGCATTATTTAGACAAGGCAAAACATTATATTTTCATTTTTATCAAGTTTTGGTTCCAATATTTTGAATTGATGTTAAATCAGTCAATTAATTGCGCTCCCAAATTTACTAAACATATCATTCAGGGTGATGTGTTATTTGATTAATTAATTAATTTATAATAATAGTAGCATTGTCCTCAATACAAAATTAGTGAGAGCTAACAATTACTTTAGAGGAGTGCTATTTGCTTTCCTTGAGGTTGTTTTTTGGGTCATGGAGATTTGAAGGAAATGTTAGTTTAATACCCAAATTAATACCCATCCATATCCATGATCCAAACACAACCTAAGTAATGAGCATGTCATTGTTGTACAGTCTAAAGTTCTTTCATAGCCATGTACCTCTTTGAATTCTGGGCCATTGTTGATCCTGTACCTAGCATTGACGTCCTTATCCACAAATCCTTTTGGTTTGTGGAAACCAGAAAATCCTTGATTGCAGAAATGTTTGAGAAAGGAGAGGTAACAGTAAACATCTGTAGGGAACCTCATTGTGTGTGATTGTTAGATCTGCATGTATTCCTCGATCTGCTTTCTACAAGGGCCATTGCCTGTTTAGGAAGCTTATGGTCTTCTAGTGCTTCTTATAGCCCCTCTTAGGACTCTCTGGTTGGTGTGGCAAGTTATGATGCAACTAGATTAGACATGTGGGAAATGTTTTTTTAATCGGCACCGGAGTGTTCAGATCAAAACCCGACTAATCCCTAGGGGTGCCTAGGTCCTCAGCACGGTTAATTTAAGGGTTTTCTCCCAGTGGAAAATGTTAAAAATAAACTATTGCCCAATTTAATTCATTCGTGATTTGAAAATTTCATAGGGAAATAAAATAATTCCAAAACCAAATTTTGCACATTTTAGTCTAAGATTTGGGCTTCATGATAGTGGAAAGATTCTTCAGAGTTTAAATTGCTTCCTTAGCATTATCTAGGTCCTCTAATTTAAAGGAACACTTTGTCAAATTATCTGCAGGCAAGCCAGAGGCAGATGTTGTTGTAATTGGAAGTGGAATTGCTGGACTATCTTGTGCAGGACTTCTATCTAGATACCAGCAAGATGTTTTAGTGTTAGAAAGCCATAGTTTGCCTGGGGGTGCTGCTCACTCGTTTGAGAAAAAGGGCTACAAATTCGACTCCGGTCCATCGTTGTTCTCCGGATTCCAATCAAGAGGTCCTCAGGCTAATCCTCTAGCACAAGTAATTTGTTCTTTTCATATCACCTTACTTCTTACGTAAATGCAGTCTTATCTGAATATAGGTGGTATTTGGGATCTTGCTGCTGATAACAGCAATTAACTCCACTACATAGCATTTACTGGGGCCTGGTTGTACTCTATAGACAAGAAAAGGTCATATTTAGTTTGGCTTCTCTCAAGTTGTCATCTCAACTTGAGAGAGTATTTGGGCTTAGTAGGCCCATTTTGAAACCGATTTATATAATCAGAACCGTTCACTTTTTATAACTTATTAAGTAGAATATTCATGCAAAAAATTAAGATGATTGGACGTTAGTAGTTATATGTTTGAATCATATTTGTTTTAAAAAATTGGATAACAAATATAATTTCAAGAATAGCCATTCATTTTTTGTAATACAAATTTGATTCAAACATATAGATATAGATATTTGATCATTTTGACTTTTTGCATGAATATTCTACTCAACAAGTCCTAAAAAGTGAAAGGTTCGAATCACCGAAATTGGTCCCAAAATGGGCATACCAAGCCCAATGCTTTCTCAAATTGAGATGGCCAACTTGAGAGAAGTTAAACCCTTTAAAGTATTTGAACTATTGAGTGGCTAGAAGCTGGCCTATAGCTTGCAACTATATCGACTTCCATTAGTGATATGCAAATATACCCACATGAAAATACACCCACACATCTATAAAAGAAAAATACAACTGAAAAATGACTGAAATACATCCTGAGGCTTCTTTTATTTAGTTATTACCTTTTCAATTCTACACTGGACAACTCAATTCATCATAATTTATGTGATGGACAATTAATAATATAATGTAGCACATGATGACAAATATACATATTTAAATATTTTCTCAAGTTCTTCCTTCAATAATGTAGTTCATGATAATATTATATATATATTTGAAATCCTCTCTTTAATTATGCCAAAGATATTTATTTATATAAAAAAAAAAGTGCAAACAACCGACTCTTCAAAAAACTTAAGCTAATAATAGAAAGGGTGCAACTCAAACATAAGCTGATAGAGGGGATGCAACTCAAGTACTAGTATCATTAATAAAAAAAAGAGAATTTGAAGTGGGAAGGAGTGGTGGTGAGCGCCTTTTTGCTGAGGTTAGTTGTGACTGCTGGAAGGGCTAAACCTAGTGAAAGCAAAAAGAATGCAGCAGCAAGATTTATCTCCTTGCTGTGTGTTCAATCGCTTGAAAGGAAGTTCTTCGCTGTTGGGCTATTTAGTGTGGAAATGAATGAAATGAATATAAACAAACCGTGTGCTTGCAACGAAATGAAAGAATTAGTCATGTGGGAATTTAGATTACCAAGCAAATAAACATATTCTGCACTTCTCTCTGGGATCTACAATTATTTAAAATTTTAACTTTTCATTTCCTTATCCATTCATCATATTCTATCTAGCTATTTATCATCACTGTTGATGGTGAAATGCCAAGCTGATTTTTGGCAACAATTTTGAAATTCAATGGACTGCATTAGTAATTGATCGCAGCGGGTGGTTGACTATTTAGTGAAGGGCAGGAATGATTCTACTTCTCAATGGATGTTGTACTTTCTTTGTGGAATACACTTTATGTCATTGCATTGACATCATTAAACCCAATGCCTTGTGTTGCTTCATTCCCATTCATTCTCATTAATTAACCGTGTTATGTAATCTGTGATAGCATATTTTCTGTCTATTCCATCTATGTAAGAACTTTTTGATGGACACAAGAATATTTGGTGGTGTATGGTACTTGTCTTTAACAATCAAGTGTATGCTATTTCCGAAGGTTACTGTAGAAACTGACAAAGTGACGATTAATGGATCTGTCTCTTTTTAGCATAGATTCTACTTGGAAGCTGCAAGAAGTTAGATTTGTGGACTCAATGTGAAAAAAATAAAATTACTGCATCTGTTCTATTTTCAGGTTTTGGATGCGTTAGGTGAGTCAATTCCTTGTGCCAATTATGACTCTTGGATGGTTTACTTACCTGAAGGTGACTTCTTATCACGCATTGGACCAACTGAATTTTTTAAGGTGGACACTCAATATCCACTTCTGGTATCATGTTAGATTGATTCTATTTCTTAATTTCATGGGTCATCATCCTAGGTTTTTGCTACCCTTCTAATTGATGACTGAAACAACTAAAATTTATTTTGTAGAAGCATTATGCTTTAGATAATGTTTTCCAAAAGACACATGAAACACTTTTTTATTTTCTAGCCATTAAAATCGTGCATATTTGACTTGCTTCCTCAGATAATTAAAGAAAAACTAAACCAAAGGAATATATATATATTTTTTGTTAAAGTTGCTACTGGGCGTTTATGGTTTGATAAGAACTGAAAAAAATTTCAATCTCACCATTATGAAAATTACTAAATTAGGTGAGCAGAGTATAGATAAAAGAACAGGGCAGATTGAAAATTTCACATGGGGACCTATTTGAACTCTTGCAATTATTTTTTGGTTTAAATTTAGTCTTGTTTTTAGGTTTCTATGGGTTAGTTGGCTGTTGGTTTAAAATCAGTTCTAGCTTTATTAGGTATCACGAGTTTGAGTCGGCAGCCTTTAAATTTTCTGGATATGGGCCTTTGTTTTGATCTATTGATCAGAATATGCGTTTAGCTATATTTTTGGGACTTATATTTGGCCAACGTCAGGTTTCGAATATTAATATATTATAAGTAGTCAAAATTTAGTTGAGGTAGTAGAACTATAGCAGCCCATAAAAATCCTTGTAATCTTTCTATTTGAAAGAGTTGAGTTGTGAGGATTTGAGGTTTTGTTTTTTGATTTTGGTTAAACTTTGCAAACATCAAGCCCCTCTCTTCTTCTTCTTCTTCTTCTTCTTCTTCTTCTTCTTCTTCACAATGCAGCCAAGTTACCCTGTGTGAATCACCATTCATACCTAATTTCCATACACACTGTACAGAGGGTAAAGAAAGAGCATACAATTTTGGTTTTTCTATCAGTTTTATGAAACTGAAGACACTAGGATAAAAAGACTTTATAATAAGAGATTTCAGCAATCAATTTTCTTATGGATCTTATAAACTAAAAAAATACTTGAACATCCAGATTAGCAGACACAATCACTTGCATATATGTAGCTGCGTCACCTTCATGATTGAGATGAACTTTTTGAAACAAGAAATCACTTATAGCCCTGTTATTGTGTTCTCTTAATTCTGGAAAATTGCTTAATGACTTCTAATCATTCTTCAGGACCTTGAGAAGTATGCAAGTCTTGATGCTGCACGAGAATGGAGAAAACTTCTTGTAAGTATTGTGTATATATGTATATATATTGTATTCCTCATCAGGCTTCTTTTTTTTTTTTTTTTTTTTCTTTTTCTTAAATATAGAAAGACTATTTGTTTAACAAAGTAGAAAAGGAAAATCTTTGCTATCATTTTCTTTTCAAAATTGAGAATGAGCCCAAAATTTTACTTCCCTTGTATTTGAGGTTGCCAATATATCAAGCTAAAACCTCAAGGCCGAATCACAAAAAATTGATTAACAGATTGCCCAATATCCTGGATATGTGATTTTGCAGAAGTTGCCTTCATGATTCCCTATTATTGCTCTTATCAAGAATATAAAATGCATTTCTGTGCAGGATGCAATACTACCAATGTCTGCAGCTGCAATGGCTCTGCCACCTTTATCTATTCGAGGTGATTGGGGTGTTCTATCCACTGCTGCAACTAGATATGCCCCCTCTCTCTTGAAATCCTTTGCCCAAATGGGACCTCAGGGAGCCCTTAGTGCTATGAAGCTTCTCAGACCCTTCTCAGAAATAGTTGACTCATTGGAGCTGAAAGAACCTTTTATACGAAATTGGATAGATCTTATGGCTTTCTTGCTCGCAGGGGTGAAATCTAATGGTATACTGTCTGCAGAGATGGTAACTATTACATATCAAGGTTTTTTCTTGATTTTGTTTGAACTGTGGTATGATTATGAAATATAAATATGCTTGTGCTGCTTATTTTATTGATAACATAATAATTTTGTGCTTCATTCTTTTCAGGTATACATGTTTGCAGAATGGTACAAGCCAGGTTGCAGTCTGGAGTATCCCATTCATGGAACTGGGGCAGTTGTTGATGCTCTTGTTCGTGGACTAAAGAAATTTGGTGGACGGATCTCTTTCAAGAGTCATGTGGAAAATATTGTTGTTGAAAATGGTCGAGCTGTGGGAGTAAAGCTAAGAAGTGGTCAAGTGAGTAAATGATTTAAGTGACAAAAATACAGAATTTCTCATTCAGATTGAATTATATTTCTTTCTTATTCATTAATTGATAAAAATAAATATTTGCTGCAGTTTGTACGCGCTAAGAAGGCTGTTGTTAGTAATGCCTCTATGTGGGACACATTGGATCTATTACCTAAGGAAGTCATTCCAAAGTCATACCAGGACAGGATCAAAATGACCCCTCAATGTGAATCATTTATGCATCTTCATTTGGGTTTTGATGCAGAGGTGAGTGATTGTAACAACCAGCCTTGCTTATGATTATTAGAGGGGGTAAAAAAAGAAGCTTTTTGTTCACTAGGTGAGGTGCTCCTTGACAAAATCCATTATGAATTCTAGATCCGAGGAGGATGTTCCACATCCATGACAGATTTATTTTGTACATATTCTCATTTCAGCAAATTTTTTTTTTCCCCCCCAACTGTTCAATATCAGATGCAAAAGTTCTGTTTGGCCATTGCACTGTTTGTGGGTTAGTTTCTGTTATGTAGGCCATCAAGTCTTATTTCACTACCTTAGAAAATATTTTTCATGTCCATGTTCAACATGAACCATGTTGATCTCTATTCAGTGGACAAGTGGGTAAACTCGAGCATTTAGGGGAGATGATTGTCTAACATAGCATCAAAGCATTGGTTTTGGTAGGTCTTGGGTTCAAGTCTTTGTGTGTTTATTTTTTCCACCATTATGCTTTTCGCTTAGCATCTGTTATATTTTTACTGTTTGCACCTTGTTTGTATGTTAGTACATTTGCAACCTATTTGGTTCATCTGTTTGTTGACATATGAGAAGGGGGTCTCGTGTGAGGGAGGGTACAATGGCTTGATATGTGTTGTTTGGCCCAAATCCAAAATAGCTTTAACTTTTTTGGATAGCTTTGATCCTATTAGGTCTCGGGTTCAATTCTTTCCAGATAATCTAATACCTTATAGGATCAAAGCTTTGATATCATGCTAGACAAATCTAAGTTTAAGTCCTATTATCCTTTGGGTTCAACTTTCTCACAGTACTTTCTTGGGGAAGGATGTGAGAGATCAAGCATTTTACTGTAATTGGGTCGTCTAACATAAACCATCTTGACCAAAATTATCTAATCTTATTGTTGTTGTGTTGTTGCTTCTGCTGTCATCAATTTCTCATGAATCACATGCTTGTGATATATTTTTCTATTGCCTCTACCCTTTTCCTGTGCAATATCCTAATTTCCATGTCTGCTCATTTCATGGGCTTCTTGGGTTTGGTTTGCTCTACATTTGTAGTCAACAGAAGGTTTCCAGTAACCTATGATTGCTTTTGCTATCAACTATTATATATATGATATGATTTGTTCAATTTGCACAATTCATGTTGAAAGCTGATAATCCAGTGCACTATTTCACACCTAACGGTTGCATATCATCATATATCCCAAAGAATCTGTAGGAAATTTAGGTATTGATATTATTGATCGATATGCAATGTGTTTACAAGAGCTCTCTTTTATAGAGAGAAATGGGATACAATGGAGCCATAATTAATTGAGCAATAAGAACTAAATGGAGCACTAAACTAAATTAATGGAGCATTAACCTAAATGGAGCATTAACCTAAATGGAGTAGGTATAATGGTAATGGAGCACTAACTATGGTGCACTAACTATAGTGGAGTAGGTGTAGGAATTGTCACTAACTATAGTGAAGTAGGTGTAGGAATTGTTACATTCAACAGCCCCCCTCAAACTCAAGGGGGTTAGGAACTAACCAACTTGAGTTTGGAGAGAGTAATCTGACAAATAAAAGTAGATAGGAGACACTGTATGGTCGTGTCAGACCGTTGTAGAAGACAGTTTATGGGGTCATGTCGGACCGTTGTAGAAGATAGTTTATGGGGTCATATCAGACCGATGTAGAAAACAGTTTATGGGGTCATGTCGGACCGTTGTAGAAAACAGTTTACGGGGTCATGTCGGACCGTTGTAGAAAACAGTTTACTGGGTCATGTCGGACCGTTGTAGAAAACAGTTTACTGGGTCATGTCGGACCGTTGTAGAAAACAGTTTACTGGGTCATGTCGGACCGTTGTAGAAAACAGTTTACTGGGTCATGTCGGACCCCTAAAAAGGCGTGCCCAATCTTATCAAAAGGCGTGCCATCAAAAGGCGTGCCATCAAAAGGTGTGCCCGACAGCCATCAAAAGGCGCGCCATCAAAAGACGTGCCCGACAGCCATCAAAAGTCGAGTCATCAAAAGGCGCGCCGAGTTGTCGTCTGGCGTTGAGAGGCGCGTGATACGCGTGTCTGCCTTGCCTATTTATACCAAGGCGAGGCTGCCGTTTATGCAGAACAAAACATCTGCTGAAAAAACTCTTAGAAACTCTTCGTTTTCTTGAGAGAGATATTCTGTAACTCTATTGCCCAGAAAATGGCTTCTTCTTCCCGTTCCGCTACCCAGAACATAGCCTCTTTGTCCCGTGGTCTTACTCTCTTTCCCGACCTCAACGAGGCCACAACCCAGAATATAGCCCTTGAACCTCAACCAAGCCCCCCTGGTTTTGCGCCTTTGAACTATCCGATGGTGGCAGTTGAGCAGATAATGGCTGCTCAATCTGATATTGAGGCCAATTATTATACATTGAGGTCTTGTGTTGAGACAATGACGGCGGTCAACAACCTGTCGTATCGGCTTCAGAGTAGAACAACTGAGGTGCAGCAGGTAAAAGCCCAACTGGCTCTGCTCCAGCGCATGTATACGGATGCCCGAGCAGAGATATGTGTGCTGAAGGCAGAAAATAAGGAACTGAAGCGGAAGGCCACCGTGATGCTCAGATTTGGAGGGCCACCATATGTGACAGTTGAGGAGCAGCGGGAAGTGAACGTGCTTGGCGGCTTGGGAAACACGGAGGCAGCACCGGCAAGGGACGCCCAAGACAAAGGCAAAAAGAAGAGAACAGCTGAAGAGGTGAAAAAGTAAGGCTGGTTGATGTGGTGGTTGTAGGTTGGAGATTTTTTTTTTTTTTTTTGGATGTAAAATGGTGATCGAGTTTGATCCCTGGCATGAATAAAATAAAGTTGGTGTGCAAATCTGAATGGTATGAGTTTGATTTGAAAAAGATTAAAAATAATGTGAAAGAAAAATAATTGAGAAATCAAAACGAAAGGTGGAGAGTGGTTGACATGGTTTTGGGGCCCACGGTTTTGGTCCACGGACGGCCCACTCCAATTCACATTGACCATTACCCAGAAAATATCACCATTCCACAAAATTTAAAGTGAATAGCGCTGGTGGGCCCTACCACTTGCAAAAGCAATTTGTAATCAGCAGCTCACTCTCCTCAAATGACAAACCTACGTGAGATAAGAGCCAAAACTGAAAACCAGTCCACCAATTTAGAAAACCAGCCCACTGTTTCCAAGCTTTTGTCCATAACCCAAACCTGATTAGGCGGAAAAAACACTCACGTGCAGACAAGCGTACCACACACGCAGAGGAGCTTTCCCAATGCAACCAGCTATACCTGCAGACGTGCTAGCTTGGCCAAACTGTATCAGGGACTTCAATTCCTAAGCCTATCATTAGTAAAACCAGCTTTGAATCTAAGGCTAACGATTTTCGCAAAACCACCCCAGTTGCTTCAAGTGGCAAACTTGCATTCAGCTTGAAACAGAAGTCAAAGCTTGTGGCACCCTCTGTTAAGTTAAGTGAAGATGAGGATGAAGAAGAAAGTGGTGCTGGAAATGCATTGGGTAATGAGCCAGCAAAACGGCAGAAGTTGGGTCAGCCTGATGCCTCTGAGCAATCATCAAAACAAGTTGATGTTGCACCACCTCCCCCGAGCGACCCGGCTTAGTGAAGAGGAAAAGGCTCTGTTACGGGCCAGGGATTCCAAAACATCACAAAGTGGTGGCATAAGCACTGCAGCTCTTAGTCTGACAAGTGGGCCTCAGAGGTCACTGCAGCAGCATTCGAATTATCAAACTCCTGCTTCAGCTTTATATGAAGCTATTGAGGATACAGGAGCTTCTATGACATCAGTTCAAACTACATCAGCAGGACGATCTGGTTATGGTGAATCTAGTGCCCCAGCTGGTGCAGATCCTATAACAATGATGGAGTTTTATATGAAGAAGGCTGTAATGATGCAGCTGCTCGGAAAGCTGCCAGAGAGTCTGCAGAAAGGGCAAAAATCCAGTCTGACAATGTTAGGTCTGTAGATGATATATCCAGTTCTAGTGACAGAGATGATGACCAGCCAGCAGAGGCAAAGGCGGGGATATTCCACACCCCTAGGTCATTGTATAGTAAACTGAGGCTTTCACAAACGATGATAAGTGATCACTTCATGCCAGTTTATAGAAGACAAATTGAAAAGCTTATTACCGAACTTGAGAAGGAAGAAGCAGCTTGGACAACTATCATTCTGGTGAAAGACCAGGAGAGGCAGTGTAATAAGGATCATTGGATGACAATTAGATGTGGGTAGCTAAAGCAACGGATGCTGTACCGGCTGAGGAACCGGTGTTTGAAGAAAAGAAACCAAGTGAAGTAGGTTGAGGTCCGGCGGACGGCCAAGGCAAGGTTGCCGCCCGCCGGTAAGGCGAAGAACACCAAGAGCTTAACCTATAGCTCTGATACCATGTAGGAAATTTAGGTATTGATATTATTGATTGATATGCAATGTGTTTACAAGAGCTCTCTTTTATAGAGAGAAATGGGATACAATGGAGCCATAATTAATTGAGCAATAAGAACTAAATGGAGCACTAAACTAAATTAATGGAGTATTAACCTAAATGGAGCATTAACCTAAATGGAGTAGGTATAATGGTAATGGAGCACTAACTATGGTGCACTAACTATAGTGGAGTAGGTGTAGGAATTGTCACTAACTATAGTGAAGTAGGTGTAGGAATTGTTACATTCAACAGAATCGCTATTTCTTTTAGTTGTTGAATCTCTGTTTGATTGATCAATGTGTGATGTCCTGAATCCTCATAACTAATGGAATCCAAATGATCTCTGGATTGATCAGAAGATCCTTTCAATTGGCTGGAAGCCATTACTTGAATGAAGCTGGATTTTCTGGAATTATTTGAATATTTGACGATACATTCTGTACCTTGCTAAACAACCGATCCTTGTTTACCAACTGCAGATTGCAGTAAAAAGTTTCCCACGTGTGAATGTGAGGGCTTGGGTGAGGCTTGCTAAAAATGCATCATCTATTGGTGATAATGCACAATATACTTAAGTCAATCTTAACTCTTTAAAGAGAGAATTTTTTTTTTTTTTTTTCTAATATTGCTGAGACAAGTTGAAAAATATTAGAATTGAATCACCATTTGGAGAAACTGAAATCACAAAGTGGTAACTCTAAGAAATTACGGTTACATAAACAAATTAAATAGATTGTTGCCTATTCTGTGGGATATGTTGCATAATGTTAGCTTTGTGCTCTCTTCAATCGTTGACATCTGTGGCATGACGACTTTTTCTCAATGTTGGTAATCTTTTAACCAGGCTTCATCTGCCACTGCTTTGGATGGTGTTTTCCTAAATCTGAATAAATAAACCTAACATATGTTTTATTTATTAGGGTATAAGCAAGGACTTGAAGATTCATCATATAGTTGTGAATGATTGGGAGAGAGGAGTTGATGCTGATCAAAATGTTGTTTTGATATCTATACCCAGTGTGCTTAGTCCAGATCTTGCACCCCCTGGGAAACACGTGTTACATGCCTATATGCCAGGAACCGAACCGTTTGGACTCTGGGAAGGACTTGATCATAAAAGTGCTGAATACAAAGAACTCAAAGCTAAAAGATCTGAGGTATGCTTACTGGCAACTT
Organism: Camellia japonica; assembly: GCA_030407325.1. Lineage (NCBI taxonomy): Eukaryota > Viridiplantae > Streptophyta > Magnoliopsida > Ericales > Theaceae > Camellia > Camellia japonica. The sequence continues at coordinate 139,137,726 of JAPPVO010000029.1, read as the reverse complement.
TTGTCATTGGCTTTTCTTATGTTGTCATTCATGACAAATGCACTAACTGAAAGCCGTGAAATTCAACATTATCAGAAGGAATAATAGAGCAAGTTCAGCGAACTTATTATGGAACATTTTAATGACAGTCCATTTAGAATTTGACTATGGTATTGAGGTTGAGGGAGTTTTACATGTTTTTTTTTTTGCTGATTGGGTTTTTTATTTGCATCTTAAAGCTTGATTTGTTCAATTAGATCCAATGTTTTCTAGTTAATTGTCAAGTTTAAGAACAATATATATGGTATGCATAAATTTTGGCATTGAAGGTTGTGACCTAGTGCGATGACAAGTGTTATCAGCTCCGTGTGCCATGGCGTGGGGTTGAGTCACATGAATCAGCCCCTCCACAAAATGTGGAGGGAAAGCTGCCTACTTACTATCTCTACCAAACCCTATTGTAAGTGCGAGTCTTGTGCATTGTGTACAACCTTCATAAGTTTTGGCATTCTTTTGATTTTTACCTACGGTGGAACTTCTTAAGAAAGTCTCAAGGTGTACATAATTTTTCCAATAATTGAAGCAACTTGATTTTACCATCTATGATGTGACAATATTTGAACCATCATGTCTTTTAGTTTCTCTAAAAAAATGGTCAAAATTGCATATAATTTTAGAGTCAGAATTTCATATTTCTGTGTATTCTTGGAATGTTGTCGACTTAATTTTTGAGTTTCCTATTAGCCACCTTGCTAATATCCCTGATTGTTCTCTTTTATTCTTTGAAATTCTCAAATGCTCATGTGCCATCAGATTATTTCCGGATAATCCGTATTTAGTGTATGAAACAAGATAATTATTTTTCGTATTAAAGCAGTTCTTATTATTTCTTACCAATCCAGGTCCTGTGGAGGGCCGTGGAGCGTGCTGTTGGTCCAGGTTTTGATCGCGAGAAGTGTGAAGTGAAGTTGGTTGGAACCCCCTTGACACATCGAAGGTTTCTTCGGAGGAATAGAGGAACTTATGGGCCAGCTATACAGGCCGGTAAAGGCACTTTTCCCGGACATTCAACTCCGATCCCACAGCTTTACTGCTGCGGTGATTCTACATTCCCTGGTATCGGAGTCCCAGCAGTTGCTGCTAGCGGCGCCATTGTTGCAAACTCATTGGTTTCTGTGTCTCAACACTCGGAGCTTCTTGACGCTGTCGGAATATGATAAAAGCTGGTGAGTTCTGTTTAATGTTTATCTTGAATTTTTCCTTATTTTGTTGTATGTTTATTAATATTGTGTATAATGTTTTTGAGAAACAAGTATTTTTGTCGTGCTATAAAATTTAAATAATACATGTTTTTTTTTTTTGCACATACTGAAATTAAAATGAACCTCACTGAAATTGGTTGAATAAAAATCTTGGAATCTAATTTAATCAGATTTTTACCCACCTTTTGAATTGGAAGCAAAAATAAAAATTATTCAAATGTTTTATGATGCATTTTTTTAATAATTGGTAGGAGAGAAATAAGGGAAGGGGGAAGCTGCATTTGCAGCGGTGAGACTCGAATTTCTCCCCCGGTGTGGGTAGGGGAGGAGGTTTTTTGTTACACACAGAAAGATCAAAGTAGCTATCAGATAGAAAATACTGGTTTTAAGTTGTTAACATACCAATAGTGTTATGATGATGATTACATTTACCTCCACTGCCTTGGTAACATTTGTGAGTGGTGGAGCCTATTAAACCATTGAAATGGTAACACATACGATGATGTTCAGGATATTTTTTACCATAAATTAGAAGCACAAACAGACTGGGAGTTATATAAGTTTAGACCTGCTGAAGTAACTAACTTTTGGAGACTTGCATAAGACTAAGGTCAAGTAAAAACTTAATGGAAATTTTTTGGATTGAAATTATAAATTATGTTTTGAACATTTAGTTTTTGAAACTAGAGAGTGAGTCCATTCATCCTTGTTACATATTGGTTGTGGGGGGATTAATGCACGGGATTGGATTATATATCTTGCTTGATCTTGAATTTCACATTTATATATTAAAGTGAACCTCTAGATTGACAGTCCCTTTTGGACTGGATATCCTCCATATGGGCGACTATTGAGTCTTATAGGAGGGGATGAGATACCCAATGGAATGATTAAGGGGGTCTAGATTAGCTGGTTGAAAGAATAAAACATTCTCAAATTATAGTTATTTTGTTTTTTTGAGCAACAAAAAAACAATTTTATTGAAACAAAGATGATAATAAAGGGAGGACAAGAAGTCTTCCTACAAAGTCAGAAAATACAAAGCTAAAGACCAAAGAAACAAAAACTAAAACACATCACAACCGGCACTAAGCATGACAAACAGCAGCCCAATCCCTAGAGACCATTTCTAACAAACATGAGATAGGATGGAAGTCCAAGACTTTATTAGTTTCGGTAATTTTGTCCAACGAAAGAAGCATAGTAAATTTTCACAAACTAGTCTTGAATGCTAACCCAGAACCACCCAACTTTTCTTCAATGACCTTGTTCAAGCGTTCCACCATCTCAGGTGTAAAATGATTGATCCAATCACCCACTTCACCTCTCCTGAAGAGCGTCTCATTCTCAAAGTGTCCAAGGGATTTACCAGTTTTGTTCACCTCCAACTCTCTCATATTGTTAAAGTTGCACAACCTTGATATGTCTTCTATCACACCTTCACTCTCTTCCTCTAAAGAGAATGGAATGCTCATAAACTCTGCTAGCCTCTTCATCTGAAATATAATATCTTCTTTCAAGTCCTCGTACATCAAAAACAGCACCTTTTGAGGCCTCTTCAGGCTCTCCTTCCAGTACCCCAATACATTGTCCCAGAATGGCCCAAAACCGATGACACCCCTGCAATACATGTCAAAAGCATCATTACACGATAGAGGCTCAATACTCTCTGGTCTAGGCTTAGAGAAGAAGTGCCAGGCGGAGACAAAGGAGTCGTAGGGATTGCGACAGAGATAAACAATGCGACAATTAGAGGTCTTGATTGAGTCAGGTAATGAATGGTATGGCATATGGGTGGAAAAAATGCTAGATTGAAAGTTGGAGAGGCTTAGAATAGTACCGTCTCGATGGCCGTCTTTATTAGTGGAGAGATTGATCTCGTGAAAAGGGACGAGGTCGTGAGGGTTGGAAGTGAGAAGGGGGTGTTGGGAAAGTATGTTGGTGTAGCGATGACGGTTGGCGATAGCGAATGTCAATGCCTTCAACCAGGTGGCACCTGATTTGGGCATGGTGGCGAGTATGAGGTCGCTGTCCTGAGCTTTGAAGTGTTGTTGGAAAGACATTACGCCTTGAATATGCATTGAGGAGCACCAAAAGCCTTGGTAGAGATAGAGATCCAGACCTGTCCATCCCTTCTCTTTGGGAAGCAATGCTAGTGGATTGTCATGGCAATCTTCTTCTTTGTCTCTGATGATTGGATTGCTTTCCCTTCCTTGAGTGTTTTCCATGGAAGGTGGGGAGGGTATGTTGCTATGGTAGGTAATCCACAAATTCAGTATTCTTGATCTTGATAATGGTTTTGAAAGTCTGCATAACCCAATGTTATCCATACACTATTATAGTGTTTGTGGCTTTCTTTTTTCCTTTACCTTTTTGCTCGACTTTTGTTTTGTGTTTGTCCTTTTTCTTTTTTTTTTTCTTCGACAATTTTATAATTTTAATATTTTGTTTATAATTCTTGTCTCTTTTTGATAACACTTATAAATCAATTATTTAATAAAAAAATTCACTAATTGTGTTTGATTGCAAGTTTAGTATAATTTATTGCATTTTTGCAACTAATTTGATAAATAAAAAAATGAGAAATATTTTTAAGTTGTAAAAAATAATTTTTTGAAACTTATCGAAGGCTCATAATAACACATATGGACAAAATAACTCTATTTCTTGTCTTGATTATAATTTTTGAGTGGATGTTAGATATTTGCACATAACGTAACCTCTCTCTTTTTTTTTTTTTTTTTCTTTTTTCAATAAAAAAAACACAATATAAAAAGCTATATCAAATAAATTTACAACTTAGATTAATTCTGTCAAACTAATAATCTAAAATGTTATAATCATAAGTTTTTTTATTTTTTTATATTGGCAATCATAAAAACTCAATTACAGGTGATATCGTATTGAATCATTATCTATCAATACTCTATTCATAATAAATATGAGTAGGGACCAATTAAATCACTAAAACTGTGACACATGAAATGATAATAAAGTATTGTACATAAATTTGTCATATTAATAATTATTGTTATTCAATGATGACAAATGATATTCAAATATTTTTTTTTGAACTGGTTTTACAAATATTTTTGGTAAAGTTTTAAATTTTTTCTTTTGCTAGAAAAAAAAAAAAAACTATGGATCTGACAAAACCAGCTCAAAAAAAAACTATGTATGTGACAAATGATAAGTTTTTTAGAACAACAGTGATTGGTATCATTAATTTTGTACCACTAAACCAGTTCTAATGAGTTAGAAAATCCAAAAAAAAAAAAAAAAAAAACCAAGAGCAAAACATTTCATCATGTAGGACCCATACCAACATTAGAGCTATTAGTGTTCCTTTTTTAGTGGTCTCAATCATTTTTTTTTTTTTTTCAGAAATGCTTTGGAGCTCTAAAAAGAGAGCTCTACGTAGAGCTCTATTGGGTGGGATCCACCTATGATGTGATATTTATGTTTGTTTTTATGTTTGTTTACTTTTTTTTTTTTTTTTACCCCACCAGCTGTGTAGAGCTGGGTTTGGAGCTTAACAATTAGAGCTCTGTATTACGGTGGTAAATTTTTTTTATTTTTTGGTAAACTTTGAGTGAGTGTTGGATAGGACAATAACAAATGTTACTTAAGCAAATAAGAATTTTATGGTAGTGGTTAGATAATAAAAATGTCAAATATTGTTGCGTAGCCTCTCACCTAAAAACTAACATATTTGTTGAAGGTACTCTTATGCCATTTCAAATTATTTTCTTTTTTTTATTCAATTAATAGTAAAAAATAATTAAATATTTTTATTGCAACCTAATCAAACATAATGCAATAATCTCCAATTCTTATTTAAGAGTAATGATATACAAATAGAATTGGGAAAAGTACCAAAAAAAAAAAAAAAAAAAAAAAAAAACCACTAGAGTTTTGAACCTTGTAACAAACTAAATTCTGAATTTTTAATTTTGTCAATTTAAATCTTAAACTTTTGATTTGCTTTCAATTCAAACCATTTGCCAATTTTTGTTAAATAAAATAAATAAAAAATATATATTTTAGTCATTAAATTAAACAAAAATTATATTTTAGATATTTTCTATACACTTACATTGAATTTAATGACTAAATATAATTTTTTTCATTTATTTTATTTAACAAAAATAGACAAATGATTTAGATTGAAAATAAATCAAAAGTTTGAAGTTTAAATTGATAAAATTAAAAACTTAAAATTTATTGTGACATGGTTCAAACCCTAGGTTTTTTTTTTTTTTTTTTTTTTTGAGTGTGTGTGTAATTTTCCCAATAGAAGTTTATACAAATTTATATATAGAATAATATAACTTCTTTTGGTTATTTTATTTTCAATCAAAATATAATTTATCATTGTCTTCAAAAAATCAAAAACGTCATTGACACTTCATTATAAATATTTTTTTCTGTCTAAATTTTTGGTTTGTAAACAATTTTTCTTTGATATAATTTTTTAAAAATAATATTGAGTAATGTTTGGTTTATTGGAATAAAAGCGAGGTGTAACATAATAATTATTATGGAAAATTATAAATAAAAAAATTCAAAGGTTTGACCTTTATAATAAAATAAACTTTAAAATTTTAATTTTGTCAATTTGAACCCTAATCTTTTAATTTATTTTTAATCTAAACTATCTATCTATTTTCATGATGTAAAATTGACGAAAATAATATTATTTTAATTATTAAACTTAATAAAAATAGTATTTTAGATATTTTTTATGCACCCAAATTGAGTTTAATGATTAAAATCCGCTTTACTTAACAAAAATAGATATATGGTTTATATTAAAAACAAATAAAAAAATAGAATCTAAATTCACAAAATTAAAAATTTATATATTTTATAAAATGATGTTATCTATTTTGTAATAAACTAAATACAATCTTCAGTAAAACTAAAAATATTATAGTTGTGAAATTTAAATTTACTGTAAAAATTAGGGTAAACTACCAATAGGTCCTACTTTGGAGACTTATTACTCAATAGGTCCTACTTTGGAGACTTATTACCCATTAAGTCCTATTGATAAATTTATTAAGTGATAAAGATAAATTTATCAGTCTTTTATTTTTATGAATAAATTTATAGTGATAAATTTATCAGTCTCTTTGTTTTTATGAATAAATTTTTAGTGATAAATTTATCACTATCTTATTTTTATAGTGTTAAATTTATTAGTTAGGACCTGTAGGTAAATAAGTCTAGTTAATAAGACTAATTGGTAAGTACCCCTAAAAATTATTATATTTGTGAAGCATAAATTTATTACAATAGTATTATGTGCCTTGTATGGATATTTTTTTTCTAGTATAAATATAAAGGAAAATGATTTGGAGCCCTAAAAACACCCCCCTTAATCCTCTTAATTTCCATTCTGGGTAACTGTTTCCTTATTTATTTATTTATTTTTTACTTGATATGAAAATTAGGGATTAAGGGAGGTATTTTTAGGGAATGTAGAAAGGTCCATATATAAATCAGTGCTCAACGGTTTTGGAAGCCTGCATAGCCCAATGTTTTATATCTATACTATTATATTAAATGAAACTTAAATTTGATCTCTTAAAGTTTTTATCAAGTGTAAATTAAATAATAATAAATAAATAAATTTTTTTCTACGCCTACACATGTTCTTCACAGTGGTTTAACTGCCATAATAATTTCAAATTTTAAAAATTAAATTTACAGAATTACTTTCAAATTTAAATAATAATATGTTACATGTGAACCCTTCTAGTCTATATGCTACAAGAAGCACTTCCTTTATAAAATGGGTTGCTTTTTTTGTGTTGCTTTTACCCTTCTATTTGGGAAGTGAGTTAAAAGTCACTTTTTAACCTTTAACTCACTTTTTCTGTTATAAAAAAATTAAAAGTTTCAAAAAAAATTTAAAAAGTCAATTTTTAACAGTCTTTCCAAAACATCCGAACATTGTTTTGCTATGATTAATGGTCTTCGCTTTCGGCTAATGAATAACCTGACAGTAGAACATCATTATTTTTGAGTAAAATAAACTATTTGTTCCATTTGCATTAACAATATTACACTTATATGTTGGTAGGGCTTCTTGTAATTTTGTTTTTTTTCAAGGTTTTTTTATACAATTTTGATAGCTTTAATTATTCAAATTTACTACTATAACCCTATAGTTATATGTTGTTGCTTTGTGCATTATGTGGTGGTATTCATAACTTGTGGTGATATTAAAAAAATAATTACATATTTTGGTTTAAAAACTATTAGAGATTTATAATTTAAGTATTATAATTTACTCATATTGATATGGTATTGTAGTTGGGTCATACATAATTGAGTTTGTAATTAATTAAAAATTAATACATATTTACCACGTCATTGTGAGACCTAAATTATGAGTCTTAATTTTTTTCTCAAATCATGTAATCTTAAGAGTAACTCTAATGATGAAAGTTAAAATAATTTTGTCAAAACAAACAATTAGGATCTAATTATAGGGTTACACATATCTGAATAAATTCGTTTTTTAAAATAAATAATATGCTCCACGAATCTTATAATATAAACAATTCAATTTATTTAATCTTTTATTCCATTTACTTCCCGAAAGCAATTTTTTTTTATAATAATACTTTTAAATAATATTTAATTAATTGAAATAAAGGCTAAATACCATTGAATTGAATTGAAACAATATTATTATTTTTTTATTTTTACTTCTACCAAAAAATCAAATTAAAAGAAAAAAGAACTGTACAAGTTGCGAGTGATTCTATTTGCACCAAAATAGTAATTCAGTATGTCCAATTAAAATGTTAAAATTTGAGTTCCTATTATATGCGAATGTAAATTTATTAATAAGAACAATATACATTAAACCCTACAATGATTTTTTTTTTTTTTTGATCGGCAAGGAAAAATTTCATTAATCAACATGAAATAAAAGGTACAGGAAGATGAAATGCACTAAGAAAGATTCGGAAAGTACGAAATACCCCTACTACTGCTACTCGCAACCATACAACCAATCCCTTGGCCTCACGATTTTTTTTTCAAAACAGAAAAAAGTTAAGAAAGACTTAACAGAAAATAAAATTCATGATTCCCCACTAACTCAATCCATCAAAACACCTAAACTACTGCACACACCCCCACGCCTATGCTGCTGCACACACCCACGCCTATGATGCTGCACTCCCAAGGCCACCACCGGAAAACTCCATAGCCAACAGCTCCATGGGCCACACCACTGCACCATAATTATTTATATATATTCTTCATATTTAATTTTCTTCATCTTTTTTTCTCAAATTTCTATTATTTTCCCTTCATCTTTTTCTTCACTTCTGAACTCTAATCCATCCTACCAAAATTCACAATCATTATTAAGATCATTATTTCTTATTGTGTTGTTATATGCAAATAAAAAAAATTTGAATAAAATCAAATAATGATTTTGTTTTCCAAGCAGAGACCCAGAACGAGAAAATGAAAGCGAAGAAAACAAATCACAGATCAATACTTTCACTTCTTTATCTAGTTATGGCAACAAACAAAAAGACAAATAGAAAAGGGCAAACAAAATGTAAACCCACAAAGACTCAACAAACATGCTTTAAATCAACCATTACGACCACATTTAGGGTTTGCTCAGACCTTGATTAGAGCACAGAGAAAAAGAAAAAAAATAAAAAAATAGAAAGCTAAAAATGAAGAAACAAACAGGCTCTCAGTTTCTTGGCCACACTACCTCTCTTATCTTTCTTCCATGCAAGGCACGCTTGAAGGCAATGGCGGAGCCAAGAAATTAAATCAGATGGGGCACTAATTAATTATACTATATATTAAAATTTTTTATAAAAATATTTCACATAAATTTTTACCTTCTTCCATGCAAGGCATGCTTGAAGGCAGTGGCGGAGCCAAGAAATTAAATCAGATGGGGCACTAATTAATTATACTATTAAATTTTTTTATAAAAATATTTCACATAAATTTTTACCATTAAATTCAAGAAAGATATAATAATAATAATAATAATAATAATAATAATAATAATAATAATAATAATAATAATAATAATAATAATAATAATAATCAGTGTGTTTGGTTTTAGTTTTATGAATTCAGTTTTCTGAAAACTAAGTATTTTATTTTTCGTATTTTTTTGGTTTTAGGGAATATTTTTTAAATTTTAAATAATTTTTTTACTTTTTTAGATGCACATTACTTAGATATATATCCAAATAGTAAAATATTTGTGAAAAAATATTTAAAAAAATTAATAAATACACAAAAATACGAAAAATGTACTGAATTTTCATATTATTTATATATTTTTTGGTAATTAGTGTATTTTTTAAAGATTTTTTTCACAAATATTATACTTTTTAGGTATATTTATGTTAGGTGTGCTTAAAAATTAAAAAAATTTGCTTAAAATATTAAAAAAATTTATTGAAAACATTAAAATACGGAAAATAAAAATGTAGAATTTTTTGAAAACTAGAACCAAATAAGCTAAATATTATTTGTAATTAGTGTATCATGGACAATATTAAAAAAAGTCATGGATATAAAGTTTTAAAATAAATTATATAATGATAATGTAATTTTTTATACAAAATATGCGTAAAAATTCAATATTAATAGTTATACTATGTCATTATTAACATGTGATATCATCAACCAATAGTAAAGAAACACATGGCGAATGAACGCTACATGTCAAATGTAACTAACAATTCAATAAATTCTATATTTTCATTAAGATTAATTATGTTTGCATGTCAATAGTGATAGACATTACTATTATACTGATATTTTCATAGATAATAATATCGTAACCACTTTATTTTCAATCAAAATGACAATTATTATTCTTATTATTTTAAAAATATCATTGACATTTAAAATAATATTTTTATAAATTTTTTTATTTAAAATATTTTCTTTATGTTTGCTTAAAAAAAAAAATAAAATCCAAAACCGGGGGGGGGGGGGGGGGGGGGGGACGTGACCCCCCTGGGCCATGTTAGCTTCGCCCCTGCTTGAAGGGAGTTTTTTTTTTTTAAAGGAATGCTAAATGCACCAAACCCTCTGCAAACCTAGCATTGAAATATTTGACATTTTTCAATATAATTTACAAACTCATGAAAGAGATACCTCATTCAAAAACAAACATTTTTTTTTTTTAATAGAGAAATGCTAAGTGGACCAAACCTTTTGCAAACCTAGCATTGCTCTTTTTGGTAAGGTCGATCCATGGATGAAGACAGAAAAGTAAATTTCTAATTGTAACTAAATATTCAATTTTAAATTTGTAGAGAAGAAATTGAAGAAAATTTTCACTACTCCTGGCATATGATGCTTGCAAACAAAATTGTCAGACCTAATACTAGATTGGTCCACCATATAGTTGTCAAGATTTCATTTCTCATTGAATTTAGATGCCATTTCAACAATCTTTGGATTTAGATTATGGTGTTTGAATGATATGTCATTTCTTTCTATGATGCATGTCTAAGCCAAGTTTGGCATGTGGCCAAAAAGTTAAAAAGTCAAAAAATTACTCAAAAAGTTAAAAAATTATCACTATTCACTAAAAGTCAAAAAGTACAGCTGCACAACTCCCAATCCTAATTTTCCCCTACACACTAATTTATATAATTTTTTAATACATATTTTTTCATAAAAAGTCAAAAAGTTAACCCAAACAACTATATTTTCTTCCTCAACTTTTTAGTCTAAAAAGTCAAAAAGTGCATTTATTTAGGACATCCCAAACAACCTACAAACCTTGAAATCTATACTTCTAGTTAAGGGTTATAATTCCTCGCTCTTGAATGATGCTACATATACAAAATTAAATTATAAAAAAATATTAAAAATGCATGTATCAGTAGGGTTAAGACCTACCTCCAATAAAAATGATGAGAACATTTCTAGAGAATTATGACGTGTGCATTCTTGATATGTGATTTAACTATGCAACAATGTTAGAAACATCTAAATTTTTACTCTTTAACTATGTGTATATGTTTGGCTTAGGTTGAGGCCTTTGGTGGCAACATGTATAATCATCCTAGCTAGTGCACACAGGGTTCAATTTTTGGATTAAAGTTAGTAAATTTTTTGAACGATTAAGTTTTTAAACAAGAAAGAAGTTCATTCATCGTCATATTGGTTGTGTTTGTTTGGAGGGATTAGTGCATGGGATTGGATTATGTATCTTGTTCAATCTTGAATTTCATGTTTATTTATTAAAGTGGAACTCTAGATTGACAAAATACTATTGAGTCTCATAAGAGGGGTAGGTTACAAAATGGGATGAGTAAGGAGGTCTAGATTCGGGATTAAAGCACAAAAATATCCTCAAACTATGATCATTATATTATACCATATAGTCCACTAATAGTATTTTCAAACAAACAAGAGATATGATAAGATTTTATTAATCTTCCTTCTAATCCAAAGACATTTCAAACGTTACATAGAATACATAATCGTAAGGGATTTATAAATCCAATACTATTACTTCTAGTAATTCAAACCGACGAAATGACAAAGAATATTTTTCACAAACTAGTTTTAAATGCTAATCCAGAATTATCCAACTTTTCTTCCATGATCTTGTTTAAACGTTGGACCATCTCAGATGTCAAATGATTGACCCAATCTCCCACTTCACCTCTCCTGAAAAACGTCTTATTCTCAAATTGTAGAAGTGAACCAGATTTGTTCACCTCCAACTCTCTCAAATTATTAAAGCTATACAACTTGGATATCTCTTCTATCACACCTTTTCTTTCCTCTTCCAAAGAGAATGGAACACCCATAAACTCCGCTAGCCTCTTTATTTGAAGGGTAATATCTTCTTTTAGGTCCTCGTACATCAAAAACAACACCTTGTGAGGCCTTTCCAAGCTCTCCTTCCAGTACCCCAATGCATGATCCCAGAAGGGCCCAAAACCCATGACACCTCTACAAAACATGTCGAAAGCATCATCGCATGATAAAGGCCCGAAGCTCTCGGCTCTAGCCTTATTCACAAAGGGCATGTTTGATTGGGTGGATTAGAGTACGGGATTGGGATTATTAATTCGTGGGCCCAATTATCCCATGTTTGTTTTAACATCTTGGTTTAGGATTATTAATCCAATGGATAATTAATCCAACAAATTTGTAGGATTATTAGTAATGGGGTAGGGGTAGGATTATTAATCCAATGGATATTAATCCAATTGGATAGTGAATACTACACTAATTTAATAGAATTATTAATACTTCACTATTAGTCTTTTGAATCAAACATGACCAAAGTGCCAAGTGGAGATGAAGGCATCATAGGGATTGCGACAGAGATAGACAACGCGACAACCAGAGTTCTTAATTGAGTCGGGCAATGAATGGTAGGGGATATGGGTGGAAAAAATATTAGGCATAGGGGATTGAAAGTTGGAGACAATGGGAAGGCGGCGAATATGGCAACCTTCGTTATTAGAATTGAGCTCGAGAAAAGGGACGAGCTTGTGAGGGTTGGAAGCGAGCAAGGGGTGTTGAGAAAGCGTGTTAGGGTAGTCATGGCGGCTGGGGATGGCGAAGGCCAAGGCCTTCAACCAGGTGGTGCCTGATTTGGGCATGGTGATGAGTATGAGGTCTGTGTCTTGAGCTTTGAAGTGTCGTTGGACTGACATTACTCCTCGAATAAGGACGTTCGGGTACCAAAAACCTTGGTAAAGATGATCTTCAAGACCTAGCCATCCCTTTACTTTGGGAAGTGATGCAGTAAATAGATCATCATCATGGTAATCGTTGTCTAGCTCATGCTTAGTTTCTTTCTCTGTGATGAGTACATTGTTTTCATTTCTTGAGTGTCTTCCATGGTAGGTGGAAGAGAGGTTTTTCTTTTTTTTGGATCAGAAGTGGAAGAGAGGTATGTTAGTTTGACGGTTACTCCACAAATTCTTGATCTTTATAAAATAATGTGGACCCTATAAAGGTGTATATCAAGTTATGCATTTTTATTATGACTCAAATTACGGTATGCATATTTAAAATTATAAAAATTATACATTTTGGGATGGAAATTATATATATATCTTATTGGACTGAATAAAAAATCGCAACGGTCTAATTCAGATCAAACTGTGTTGTTTGATTTGGTTTTGTTAATGCATGGTTTAGTCTTGGTTCTTAAAATAGGGAGGCTTTTCCCAAATTAAGCATCTTTTGCATCTTATTTCTCAAACTAGGCCTACTTTTGACGAATTTTTCAAACTAAGCTAAAGCGCTATTACAAATCGCGCTTTCACTGTTTGGAGCCCAAAATTTGACGAATAGTTTCAAATCGCGCTTTTAACATAAAAAAATTTTGTGAAGAAAACGCTATTTAAAATCGCGCTTTCACTGTACATAATTTTTTTTTTTTTTTTTTAAAAACGCGATTTGAAATCGCGTTCAACCCACACTCTAACACACACACACCAATGGGCACACCCACAACACTGAAATAATATAATTTTTATATATAATAATAATTTATAATAATCAATTATATAATTTTTATAATTTTCGTAAATATAAATCATTTTTAGGTTATGAATGGTTTGATTTATAATACGTATGTAAGGGTAAAAAATTTTATAATCAAAAATAATTTTTACAATTTTTATAATCGATTTTTACATACGTATGACAATAATTTTTATAAATTATTTAAACCATACGTATGTATGTAAGGGTAAAAAAATTTAGATTATGGATGGTTTGATTTATCATTTAAGTTATTTATCAAAAAATTTACCCTTAAACCATACGTATGTAAATGTGAAGATGGGTTTACTGTAAATGTAAATGTGAAGATACGTATTAAATCATTTACATACGTATTAATTATAAATTTTTATAAATTATTTTTGAATAATACATACGTATTATAAAATGTGAAGATGGGTTTACTATAAAAAATTTTAAATAAAAAATGTAAAGATTTAAATAATACATACGTATTTTGATAATTTATAAATTATTTTTGATAATTTATAAATTATTTTTGATTATAAAAATTGTAAAAATTATTTTTGATTATAAAATTTTTTACCCTTCCATACGTATTATAAATCAAACTATTCATAATCTAAAAATGATTTATATTTACAAAAATTATAAAAATTATATAATTGATTATTATATATAAAAATTATATTATTTCAGTGTTGTGGGTGTGCCCATTGGTGTGTGTGTGTCAGAGTGTGGGTTGGCTTTGGTTTGTTATTCAACAGTAGAAACGCGATTTCAAATCGCATTTTAAAAAAAAAAAAAAAAAAAATTATGTACAGTGAAAGCGCGATTTGAAATAGCGTTTTCTTCACAAAATTTTTTTATGTTAAAAGCGCGATTTGAAACAGCGCTTTCTTAATTAAAATCGGGATTTCGAATAGCGATTTCACTATTCATCAAATTTTGGGCTCCAAACAGTGAAAGCGCGATTTGTAATAGCGCTTTAGCTTAGTTTGGGAAATCCGTCAAAAGTAGGCCTAGTTTGAGAAATAAGATGCAAAAGAGGCTTAGTTTGGGAAAAACCTCTAAAATAGGTAAATTGTACCTCACGGTTTGGTCCATGTTTTTACAATTATGATTCTAATTTGAAACTAAATGGGACTATTTAGATATATACATATATATAATTTGTTAGTTATGGTAAACACTCAAGTATTTTCTTAATATTCTATAAATATTCATAAGTTGTTAACCATTTGTTTACAAGTGTGTTCTCGTGATAATTATTTAAACAATTTTATTTATAAAACGATGATATATTTATGTGATCTTTGAGCAAATTGTAATTGTTTGGTGAATGATAGCAAAATTCATCAAAATCGTGAATTGAAACCGAATTAAATTACATTTTCATGATTGGGTTTAATTTCAAATTTTATAAAATCATAAGTAATAATTGGATCTTGATTTACATTAAAACCGAATTAAACCGCTCACCTCTAATTTTTCATATAAAATATTTATATGCACATGTTTTTAAAGTGGACATATGCATGATTAGTTTGTTGCCTATGTTAAGAAAAATTATTAGTAATGAATACAAATATGAGTGGATGAATGGGTAAACGATATCCAATTAACTTGATTTTTTACAGGTATATTCTACTTGATGTATTCTAAAATGTGAACGGTTCGGATTATCAAAATGAGCCCCGAAAAGAGCCCAAATGACTGCACAGCAGTGACTGCTGTGCACCCCCGCACAGCAGCCACCCCAATTCCTAGTTGATTCTACATCACGTGTTTATATTTTAGATCAATTATAAATTTTCATATCCTTTCATATTTTTTAATTACTTCATATGAAATCATAGATTTCATCCATTCCACCAATTACGATGCATGTGGAGCTGCATATGGAGCTGGACCAACAAATAACTTCTCCCATGGTAGGTAGTCATGTGGGCTAGCACATGATGGTGGTCGTTTTGTCTCTGTGTGTTTATTTTTTTTGTTTGTAAAAATCAGAATATTAGATAGTGTTTGGTCTAATTTTAAAATTATGATTCTAATCAAAATATTTTATAATTATTTTCAAAACTTATAATCAAATATACAATTCAAAACTCAATTTAAAAACTATTTTGAAAACTCATAACCAAACACACAACTTAAAACTTTTTTCAAAACTGATAACCAAACTCTTTTCAAAACTCTATTTAAAAAAATAAATCAAATTTTTTTTATTTTGTTCTTTAAAATTATTTTTTATTTTTTATTTTTTTCAAAAAATATTTTGTTTATTTTTATTTTTGAAGATAAATATTTTTTATTTTTTCAAAAAAAATATTTTGTTATTTTTTTAAGTATTTGTCAAATAAATTTTTTTTAGATATATATGGGCGATCCAAAATTTTTTAAAATTTAAAAAAAAATTAAATATTTAAAAAAAAGTTAAAAAATATTAAAAAAAATAAAAAATAAAAGAAAATATTTAAAATAAAAAATATTTAAAATTAAAAAATAAAATTTTCTTAAACATTTTTAAATATTTTAAAAAAATAAATCCAAAAAATTTCAAAGTACAACTCAAAACTCAAAATTCTACTCAAAACTCAAAATTCTTTTTATAAACTCTTTTCAAAATTTATAACCAAACAAAATTTCTTTTTTCGAAACTCAAAATACAATTGAAAACTCAAAATACAGCTCCGCACTCAAATAGATTATCCGTTACCAGTTCTTTTAATAGTTTAAAGGCCTATTTTGGCAATTAGGAAAAAAGTTAGTTTATTGTCTTATTGATTTATTTAGATCACATTGCCTCTCTAATTTTTTTTTGTAGTTTTTTTTTAAAAAAATTAATAAGCTAAATTTTTTTCTTGCTTTCCAAAACAAACTAAAATCTTAAATATATGCAAGGATTTTTAATTAGAGAGTGAATGACGATATTCCACTACAAGAAAAAACACATTTGGCGACTAAATTTTTAGTCGCCAAAAGTCCCCTTTTAGTCGCCAAATGTTGAATTTTCACTTTCCCGACAAAAACTTTTAGTCGCCGGTTTTGTCGCCAACAAACGGTCGCCAATACCTTTGGCGACTAAAAAATTGTTAGTCGGCAATGTACAGGTCTTCAGCGACCAAAGAATTTGTCGCCAATAGTCAATTCCATTTTTGGAATTATACATTTAGCGACTAAACTTTTAGTCGCCAATACTGAATTTTTTATTTATTTATACATTTGGCGACTATTTTTTTCGTCGGCAATAGTCAATGTTTTGGCGACCATAGAGTTTAGTCGCCAAAAGCATTTTTGAAAAAAAAAAAAATCCCCTGTCTAGTTGAACTAGACCTGCCACGTTTCGAACCTAAGACCTCCGCCCACCCCCACTCTGCCATTGAACCATCTTATGAATATAATTGCAACTTATATTATTTATATATTACTTTGACCGGTATTAATACAAAACTATATATATAAATATAATTATATATATTCAATATAATTTATGTAAAAAATAAATTTATTTACTAAAAAAAAATTTACTTTTCAGTCGCTAAATTATATTGGGCTACTAAATTACTTTTCAGTCGCTAAAAACATATGTTCCGCCTAAAAACCTCACCTTTTGGCGACTAAACCTGTTTTTAGTCGCCAAAAACGTCCCCTTTTGGCTACTAAAGTGAATTTTAGTCGCCAATTGACTGTTTTCAGCTACTAATTTTTTTTTTAGTAGCCAAAAAGCTTGACCTTCAGCGACCAAACTGTTTTTAGTCGCCAAAACAGGTACAATCAGCGACCAAACTGGTTTTTAGTCGCCAAAACCTTAACGTTTGGCTACTAAATGTTTTTAGTCGCCAAAAACCCTAACCTTTGGCTACTAAAATTTTTTTTGTCGCTAAAACCCCTATATTTGGCGACTAAACTGACTTTTAGTCGCTAAAACCATTGCATTCGGCGACTAAACTCTTTTAGTCGGCAAAAGTGACCAATTTTGGCGACTAATTCCATTTTAGTCGCCAATTCTACTACTTTCAGCGACGAAAAATCCCATTTTAGTCACCAATAGTGTTTTTTGTTGTAGTGTTCGAATACAAAATTTAGGGCTCTTTTAGGAAAAGTTAAAATTCAATTTTTAATCTATTTTGAGTCACACCACTTCTCACATTTTTATAAGTTTCTTAAAAAAAAAGTCAAAAAAATTTAAAAATTAACTTTTAACCATCTTTTCAAAATAGGTCTTGTAATACCATAAACTCATAATTTTACTCAAAATCATCAATGTCTTATTGAAATTTATTATGCATAAATTTCATGACACACCATTTCAACCACCCATCATAATAACAATAATTGTATGTACCCTACCTTAGGGCATCCACAATGGAATAACGAAAAAAGTGTGTTAAAGTGTGTTATATGATAAAAAGTGATAAAAGAGGGATCCAAAAATATGTGTTAAGGTGTATTAAGAGTTTGTTAATTTTAGAGAGTAAGTGGTGGTGCAATGGATGTGTTAAGGGGTGTGTTAAATATATATATATATGTGTGTGTGTGTACATAATAAATAAATAAATAAATAATTTAGTTTAATAAAAATTTCAAGCCCAAAATTAAATTTCAAGTCCAAAAAAAAAATTCCAACAAGTAGTAAAAAAAATAAAAAAAAAATTGTCGTTGACCGGTCAACAGGCCGGACATCCGGCCGGTCAACCGGTCGGTCAACCCGTAAGAACACAAACACACTCCCCTCCGCTAGCTAAAACCATCGCTGCAGATAACAAACGTTTTAACACACACCACTAACACACACACTAACCGATCCACTGCAGCACCAAACAACAAACCTTGCTAGCTAAAACTTACCGACTGACACTAATGCTCTCCTTAGTGTGTCCATTGTTTTTTTTTGATTCAAAAGAAAGTAGAACAAACTAGCAGAACAGAGGCAGAACACAAACCAAAAGAGGGCTAAGAAAAAAACAATGAAACTAAGCCCTTTCACATGAAGCCCCAACAATGTCTGCAATCAGCAGATTTGCAATTTCATTTGGGAGATTATCTAAAACTACCAAGTTCTCTACATGATTCACTCCCATATTAGCAAGACCATTAGCACACTTGTTCCCTTCCCGGAGAATGTGAGAGACATCACAGTTACATCTCAGCATAAGAAACTTGATGTCTTCTAGCAAGGCTCTATGTGGATAATTGCTGGGGGTGGTGTTGTTGATGTGCAACACCATTTGCTCTGAATCTGTTTCAATTGTAATATCCTGCATGCTTTTTTCCAAAATAATGGTGAGGCCTCGGTAGATACCCCATAGCTCAGCTTCCTCACTTGTAGCTACCTCCAACTTTCCATGATAACCAAGTATCCAAGTTCCTCTGGCATCTCTGAACAGCCCACCATATCCAGCAGGTCCAGGGTTGCCTTTGGAGCATCCATCTGTGTTATGTTTGATTTTCCCTGCACAAGGAGGACACCAGTTAGTTTTATAGAGCAACATATCGAATGTGAAATGATCAATCTGGAAGGCATGGTAAATTTCGGCAGCCTGTTGATGAATCAATCTCACAGTTTCTTGAGCATTGCACTCCTCTTGTCTGAAAACGAAACTGTTTCTAGCCTTTCATAAACTCCACAGAGTGACTACAAAAATAGTACCCCAAGGGACACTAGAGAACTCTTTACTCTTGCTCTTTATGTTGTTTTGGAGCCAAATATCCAAGGGCAAGTTAGCATTGGATATTCTCCAGTTGTGATTACTCAGAATTTCCCAAACTTCCACAGCTTTCTGGCACTCTCTCAGAAGATTATTCAAATTCTCACAGTAGAGTTGGCATTTGGGGCAGGTGTCAGTATTGGTAATACCTCTGATCTTCCTTTGATGGTTAGTAAGTAATCTGTTAAGCATTAGTAGCCATGTGAACCCTTTCAATTTTTGGGGAAGTTTCAATTTCCATATCCAACTCCAGTTGACCAAGCCATAAGCCTGATCAGAATCTTGCTTGATAATGAGATTATAGGCAGCTCCAACTGAGAAACCACCACTAGAGGATCCAAGCCAGTGGGGGTTATCTATAATTTCAACAAATTGTGGAAGGTGTACCTGATGAATTTGATGAAGCACAGAAGGTGGTAAAATATTCTCTACCTCAGATAGATACCATCCTCCTTCCTTATTAAGCATATCAACAACCTTAACATTCTCATTGGTATGTGGTCCTGGAAAGAGAGTAGCTAAAGGCCCATCCCCATACCATCAATCTTTCCAAAAAGAAATAGACTTCCCATTCCCGACAGTCCATTTTGTACCTTTTGTCAGAATATCTCTAGTCTTCATAATACTCCTCCAGGTATGTGAAGCATTCTTATTAGTAAGCCAGTTACCAAAAGTGTGCTTGTGAAGGTATTTGCCTCTAAGAATCTTGGACCAAACAGCTTCTTGGTCTAAAGTTAATTTCCAGCCCAATTTGGCTAACAGAGCAATGTTCTGATCTTCAGCCCTCCTAAGTCCCAGACCTCCTTTTTGTTTACTCTTGCAGACTTGCTGCCAATTAACCAAGTGAACCTTTTTCTTGCCCTCTTGATCACCCCATAGGAAATTTCTATTTAGCTTGTCAATTTGTTTGCAAATGCTTTGAGGGAGTTTGGTGGTTTGCATGATGTAGGAAGGTATGGAGGATGACAAGGATTGAATCATTGTTGCTCTACCAGCTAATGATAAGGCCTTAGCCTTCCATGAGCATAATTTTTTTTGGATTTTCTCGATAACTCCATTGTAGATATTTCTGCTAACTCGACTGTGGATAAGAGGAACTCCAAGATATTTGCCAAGGTCTTGGGTAAGGCTTATTCCACACTGTTGACTAAGCTCCTTAGCTAAATTCCTATTGACGTTTGGTGAAATGAACATCTTAGATTTCTGCAGGTTGATTCTTTGCCCTGATATGCAACAAAACTCACTCATAGTTTCCATGATTGTATCACAATTCGATTGGTCAGCTTTAGCAAAAAGAAGGAGGTCGTCAGCAAAGAACAAGTGTGAGACTGGAGGGTTGTTATTAGAAGCTTTAAGCCCTTTCCACTTTCCTTTCTCAACCTGCACTCTGATCATGTTAGACAACCTTTCCATGCATAACACAAACAAATATGGTGAGAGCGGGTCTCCTTGCCTCAATCCTCTACCAGGATTGAAATTGTTCATAGTCTCCCCATTCCATAAAATGGAGAAACTGACAGAAGCAACACAAGACATTATAAGATCTATCCAATGTTGGTTAAGATTGAACTCTTCAAGAGTTGCTCTAAAAAAATCCCAAGATAATTTGTCATAAGCCTTTTCAAGGTCGATTTTGATAACAAGACCACCATATTTCCCTTTCTTGTGTCTAAGAGTATGAATCAACTCTTGTGTAATGATGATATTGTCATGAGTGGCTCTATTAGGAATGAAGTTACTTTGACTGGGGCTAACAAGATCATTAAGGAGGGGGCGTATGCAGTTAACCAATAACTTAGACAAAATTTTGTACGAGACATTACACAGGCTAATAGGACGAAACTGCGTAATATTCTTAGGGATATTAGTCTTGGGAATGAGGGCAATAAGGGTTTGGTTTACAACGGGAGGTATATGTTTCTCTTGAAAACACTTTTTGATGAAATCACAAACATTGGTCCCAATCACATCCCAAAATTTTTGGTAAAATATGGCTTGAAACCCATCTCTTTCTGGGGCCTTGAACGAATTAATATTCTTGACGGCCTCCCAAATCTCTTCTTTGGTAATGTTTCTCAACAATAATTTATTCTCATCATGTGAAAATTTATGTGTAGCAATATTACACCAATGGTCAAGGACATCAATAGGCTCATTGTTAAATAAAGAAATGAAATAATTTTGGATGTGATCTTTCACCAACAGTGGGTCATCAATCCATACACCTTAATCATTTTTCAAAGAATCTATCCTCAATTTTTTCCTTCTAGTAATAGTAGATATGTGAAAATTTTTTGTATTCCTCTCACCTTGAGTAATCCAATTAGCTCTAGATTTTTGAAACCACAAAACTTCTTCTTGAAAGAGAGTTTTGTTATATTGACTGATAAGATCTTTCTCTAACAAAAGTAGGTTATGAGAGGAGGAGAAATGTTGAGCTTTTTGGATTCCCTCAATTCGAGATAACAACCATCTTTTCCTTTTAAAAATATTTCCAAACACATCTTTGTTCCAAACAAGAGAGTTAGTAGCAAGAGAACTCAAGTTGTCTTGAAGAAAAGATTCATGATTCCAAGACAAATTGACAATATCTTTATAACTAGGATGTGATAACCAAGCTGCTTCAAACCGAAAACGGCGATTTATAGGGGAGAGTTTAGTTATGCCTTCAGTGTAGACCATAAGAGGTGAGTGATCCGAGTATGTACGAGGAAGATTTCAGACTGCTCCTTCAGGGAAGGTGATCCTCCATTCCGCATTACATAGAGCTCGATCCAACCTTTCCATAGTATTAGCCAATCTCTACCTGTTGTTTGACCAAGTAAATTTCGGCCCCGTGCAACCTAGGTCCATAAGCCCACAACGGTTAATGTTATCGAAAAACTTTTTGCAACGGTTACTTTGATTATTCTGTGTGAAACTTCTCCTTTCTTTCTGACCCATGACATCATTAAAATCTCCCGCCACAAGCCAAGGGTTAAGCATGGAATTTGAAGAGTCTTCAAGGTCATTCCAGAGATTTTGACGCATACCAGGATTTGGACTAGCATAGACTACAGCTAGCACCCACTCTTCATAGTTCTCTCTTTTCACAGTAGCTTGAATAACTTGAGAGTTGGCAATATGGGCACTGACTGAGACTTGTGTGGGGTCCCAAATCAACCATATGCCTTCTGCTCGTCCAACAGGATCAACAATGGTAGAGGCAGTAAACCCCAAGTGGTTGAAGAAGAGACCCATTGAGCTGAAAGGAACTTTTGTTTCAAAAAGAGCAATCACATTTGGCCGATGAACTCTAACGAGTTCTCTAAAGTTTCTCCTAAAAATTTTGTTGCCGGCTCCCCGACAATTCCATAACATAACAGTCATGGATGATCGGTTAGGAAGGTGGGGTAACGGATCTGTGTTAGCCAAACCAATTAAGTTACGCACTATCTTCTTGGATAACTCTAATGGCCTTAGGGCTGCTATCTGAGTTGTCTGCAGGGGTCGTCCTCCCACGCTCACCCACCTGGGCTCTATATTTAGTTTTGTCTCTTCTATCCACCATGCGATGCCTACTTGGTGAATGGCTTCGCTCTCTAGTTCGAGGTATGACCCCACAGAACTGTGTTTCATCCTGGTGAGTTGCACTTTTGGTATCTCCGGGTCGTCGTTGGAGCTAGTGTTGCTGGGGGTACTCATGATTTATATCAGGCGGTTTTTGTTTCAGATCAAAACTACCAATGGGGTTTTGGGGAGCTACAGAAGTAGATGGGGGAGGAGTAAAACAAGAAATCTAGGCTGGGGTGGGATTAAAAGGTGATGAAGGGGGGTTGGGTGAACTGTCCTCTGTATTCATCAATTCTAAGTTGTTGTTAGTAGCTTGCCCCAGGCTAGGATTGTAGCTTGAAGCAGGAATCTCTGGTAAAGTTTGTCCTTCAATAGCTGGGTCCTTATCTTTGTTGAGTTGTCTTTCATCCTTTTGGCCTTTTGAGAAGATTTCCTGAGCTATATTTGGATTGCTTGACTCACTAGTAGAGGCTGTTCTGTGTATGTTTACCATGCTTGGGCCAGTGTGGCCTTTATGCTTGGCTCTTTCTGGGGCTCCTTCCATGTTCCCATTCTCAGCTAAAGGGCCAAACCGATTAGTAGATCTTTTGTGATTGTAGTTGTTGGGCCCAGCTTGCCTTGCAATGGGGTTGGGCCTATTATTTTTCCTATTCATCAACATCCAAGGCCCAAATTCTTCTCTCTGCCCTCTGTCAGGAATAGATTGTTTGCCTGATGAACTAGCCATTTGGGCTTGATCTAGACCAGCACCATGACCGTTAGCTATGGCTATTGTGGTAGCCGGCGTCAGCTCCGGCACCGGTTTGTTACTGCTGCAATACTCTTTCCGATGCCCAACTTTCCCACACTGGAAACAGAAATAGTGTAAATGCTCATATTCCACTATGTAAGTATATTTACCTATAACAAAACGTGAAATTAATGGCTTTGTTAGATCAACTTCCACATAGACGCGTGCATACCTTCCTCGAGCGGACATGGCAGTATTAAGATCTACCTTGAGGGGTTTCCCAATCGCCTTTGCTATATGGAAAATGACCTTCTCATTATAGTACTCAATTGGAAGCTGGGGAAACCTGACCCATAGTGCCGTAGCCACTTCTCTAGCCTCTGATGGCTTAAAATCATGTTCCCAATGTCTTACTGTGAGATAATGATCCATTATAATCCAAGGGCCCTCTGTATATACTCTGCTACAATCGACCATCATTTCGAATTTGATCAAGAAAAACCCCAAACCCAGATCAGTTGCTTCAAAGTCACCTTGGAGTCCCCACATCTTTCTCAATTTGGATACAAGAAGTTTATACCCTAGAGTTTTCCTAAGCAATCTGATGATTAGGCAGTCTTTCCATTGCCTACGAATGTGTTTGATGAGACGCGAAGGAAGCTTGATTATGGGTACGCGAAACCCTAGATCAGCAAACTGATTATGATCCTCTTCCTCCATTGCCTCATTATCTTCCTCATCTGTAAGAAAATTATCATCTGAGATTCTCTCAAGGTCGTTGTCAAAAGCTTTCTCATTGATTTTTGTTGCTGTAAGGGCTTGTTTGAAAGATCTCTTTGGTTGTTCCTCTGCTGGAGCTTGAACAGAGTCGTTCATGTCCTGGTCTTCAATAGGTGCTGATGTGTTTTTGATCTTTTTGGTGCTTTGCACCAGATGATCTTCTTCCTCCAGTGATCTACCATTTGGGCCTTCATCTAGTGTCGCAAGATGATCTTCTTGCGGTGCCAGCTTGCTTTGTTTGCTTTACTCAAAGTCAAAAGGTAGAGAGAGAGAGGTTTTTTGCGATATCAGCCACTTCTACAGAAACCTTAGTGTGTCCATTGTGGATGCTCTTATCTACTTCAAATTTATTGTGAATGAGATTGTTTAATTGTGACTAAAAAGTAAAGATGAGATGTGATTTAAAAAAGATAAAAAGATAAAAAGTGTGTACTTATCAGGTGATGCCAAACCACCCACTGAATCACAAAATAATAATTTTGGATAAATTCTAGATAGTTAAGTCTGAATTTGTAATATTAATGTGATAACTTTTTTCCGAAACCTTAAACTACACAATGTTTTGTTATCTCTATTTTTCTCAAAATTAAATTTTTTGTTTCCTGCATTTTTTACTTTTAGAGAATTTCTTTTAATATTTTATGCAAATTTTTAGTTTTTAATTTTTTAAATACACCTAAACTAGATTCACTTAAAAAGTATAATAGTTGTAAAAAAAAAAAAAAAATTAAAAATTCACCAAATACAAAAAAATATAAGAAAAATAAGAAAATTTAATATATTTTCATATTTTGTTATATTCAATAAATTTTTAAAAGATTTTTGTACAAATTTTATACTTTTTAAATATAATAAAATTAAGTAGATCTAAACAGTAAAAAAAAATTAAATAAAAATATTTAAAAAAAATTATTAAAAATACAAAAATATGAATTAAAAACTCAAAAAAATATTTTTAAAAATTCCAAACAAAATGTTTTTATTTTTTTTCTTGTTGTTTAATTGTCCTTTTCAGTGGACCATTATGATTATAATACTGATGTTGGGAATGTACGGTGATTAATTAATGAGTTTCCGGGAAGAAACGAGAACCACTTATTTATTACATTGGGTTACTTTTTATTTTCTAATTTATTATTATTTTTTTAGGTTACATCTTTAAATTATCAATTTTATTTATTTTTAATTTATTTTTTATTTTAGTTTATATGGTTATGAGTATTTTCAATCCTTTATCAAATTTAAGTTTGATGAAAATTTTGATAAAAATGAGATCAAATTCTTTCATTAAACTTATATCAAATTAAGGGAAAAGTAAATTTTCATCAAATCAAGGACGAACATCTCATTCATTTATCTCTTGAGAAATTCTCTCTCTACCCCTTTTTCTTTTTCTAGGGTTTCTGTTTTTGAGCGCCATTGGGGGTGGGGAAGGGGGGCTCCGGCCTCCGGTTGCCTCTCTCCTCCTCTCTATCCATTTCTTTTTCCGTTTCTTTTGTCATTTTTGGTCAATAAGCTTTTGAAGCTTTGCTTTTCCATCTTCTCCCTTCTTGTGAGGTGTTTTTCCCCTTATGGTGGATTTTTCAGTCTGTTTTCTCCACTCCTCTTCCCCTTTGCCTTACCCCAGCTGAAGCATTCACCAAATCCGTCGTCTCCCTCCTCTTTGCTTCACGCCGGTGCTGCCACCACCACATCGACACCAAATCTGCCACCTCTCGCCGGATCTACTGCCTCTACTAACTGGCCTCCTTGGATTTGGCCTATAGGAGTTTGAGTACGAGCCCATAGTGGAAGTGTGCTGAGTTCTCTTTCTCCAACTCGTTTGGTGTAGATCTGCTACAGATCCGGTTTGAGGTTGAGTTTTCTGGTCTTCTTTTTGGTTTTGTTTTATTTTGGTTTGGTTTTGTCTCCGGAATCTATCAATGCTTGGTGTAGCTTACTCACTTTGTGGTTGTAATCTATGATCTATTCTCGGCATGCTCTACGGCTGTTTGTTGGCCTCTGCTTGCAGTACGAGGACAACCACTTGTTGTGCAGCTAGGTATTCTTCATAAATTTACTCTTGTGTTTTCTTTGTTTTTCATCTTTCCTTTGATGGTGGATGTTTATTTTGGATGGATTCCTCTCATTGTAAATGCCGTTTGGGTACTTTAATGGAAATTTCCTTTTCTAATCAAAAAAAGAAAAAGAAAAAGAAAAAGAAAAAGAAAGAGAGGATGAACCAAATCTTTCACTAGATTTCCAATAAGCCATTTTTTACTTAAATTTGATGAAATTATTAAAATATGAAGGATTGAATCTGATTTTTTTTCACCAAAATTGATGAAAAGTAAAATTTAGGAGTCGTTTAGCAATGACTTTTTTAGTTGACTTTTTGACTTTTTTAACCTCTGACTTTTTGGTTTGTTTGGTTTTTTTGGCATTTTGACTTTGGAGTGAGAAACTTTTTATTGACTTTTTGATCTTTTTGACTTTTTTTTTTGTCCTATTGTGATTATTTAGCCCAACGAGAAAACCAAACCCGGGCTTAGGATAAAAGATTTCGATGAAAATTTGATGAAAGTATTGAAATAACTCAGTATCAAATCAAGCTTTTTATTCAAATTTAAAATCAAATTAAATGAAAATTTTGGTGAATGATTGGAGATAATCTAATGAGAGATAATTGTAAATCAGTAAATCAAACAGTAATTGACCTACAATATTTATTATATTCTACTTTCATTTTAATAAATCAAATATTATTTTAAAGGAAATCATTTTATTTTACGGTATAGGATCCCATAGAGTAACTCACTTCTTTTAAAATAAAGAGACTTTTGTATGGGATCCATAAAATAAAGAGTGTAGTTTAGAATCAAATTTAATATAACGTAAACTCAAAATAAATTTAGATCCCACATTTTTATTTTAGAATAGTTTTTCAAAACAAGTAACATTGTTGAAAAGAAAACTTTCTGAAGACTCATTGAAATACTTCAACTGAAAGAGGTCACAATTTTAGAAGAAAAAAAATTCAAAAGCTTTTGTTGGCAAGTGCTAGGATATTGATTAACAAATTATTAAACAATAGTGCATTCCTTAACTATCCAATTTAACGAGGGAGTTATTATTAAGTTCTTTTGGTTTTTTTTTTTTTTTTCTTTTTTTTTCTCATCATTTCTCAGTCCTATTATCCTTTGGGTTCAAGTTTCTCACAGTAAGGTCTAGGGGAAGGATGTGAGAGATCAAGCATTTTACTGTCACTGGCACTGCTGGAAAAACCACTTTTAGCGGCGTTTTAAAAACGCCGCTATATGTCTGAAAAACGCCGCTAATTCCCTTAGTGACGCTTATCACCAAACGCCGAAGACACGGCCGTCACTGTAAGTTTATGACGTTTTAAAAACGTCGTAAAATTAGTATAGGCGGCGTTTATACAAACGCCGCTAAATGTGGCAGCAACGGCACACAGACATTCAGCGACGCTTCAAAAACGTCGCAATAGCATTTTTATTATTTTAAAAAACAACTATAGTGGCGTTTTAAAAAACGCCACAATAGAATTTTTTTTTTTGTTTTGAACCACTAATTTTGCAAGATTTAACTTTAAAAATATACCTGTAAAATCGCAATAGATATTTTTTTTTTTTGAACTACTAATTTTGTGAGATTTAACTTTAAAAATATACGTGTAGCATAGTAATAATGAATAAAACTTGGTATAGACATATTTCTATGAGATTATTATTCCCTCACATCTATAATAGTACCCAATACAACATCCTTTAAAGAAAAAAAATCCAATAAACCATAAAAAACTAATAGTAGATAAACAAAAACTTATCTACCTGCCTAGCTACTATATACATCACAAATCATATTCCAAAACATATATATCTACGGCGAGGCATCAAACAGAAAGGAACTCAAGTTTACGCTTGCACCTCCGGATGCCACTATTGGCATCACCAATCCCAGAAGAGTGAAGCAAAATATCTGCAAACAAAGGATGTCACAATAAAGAAACAAAGTGCCTATCAATTGATTAAACCATGGCCCTACATGGAGAAGAAGAGTGAAAAATGAATTGGTTCTATAAACAAATAATTTCAGTCTAACACTAACTGTTATGGGTTCCATAACTAATTCATTCTATTGGGATTCATATATCTTCTTTTGACTTAGCAGCTGAATGATTTCAGTCTAACACTAACTCACACACCACAAACAGCATGATCATCTCAATAACAGCATGATCTATGTTTCAATGCATTCGTAATAAAGGAGATACAAGATTTGACAAACCAAATCCAAATAGCCACTTCTGGACCTTGATCAGTTGATCTAAAAATTTCACAACAATAATAATAATTTATAATGGCTATATGTATGCATTCGTATGCCTGTTGTGTTGTGTGTTTATAGTATTTACAATTACAATGCTATATGTAATGACTGTAATGTTATTCATAACAAGATAAACATCATTCACGCATTGAATTTCTAATATGACCATTTCTACTTATTTATCATGCTCAAGAAACTTCGTATATTCTAAGATAATACAAAACCATACCCAAGCTGTGAAAGCGATCGATTGATATTCCCTGCTTCCTTCAAGCGTTCACCAGCTGCACCTGTTAATTTCTGTCTTTCTGAACCAGCAAGATCAACGAGGTTTATTCTGCTTGTTTTGAAGCAGCTTAAACCGTTTGCCACACTCTATAAAATTTGAAATTTTAGTTTAGACGACATTTAGCGTGCATAAATATGGAAAAATAAAATAAAAGAAAGACATCATATCCAAAAGATTGCCATCAAGTTAGTTAGGGAAGTCTATGTAATATCATAATCCAATTTTTTATACCCTCTAAGAAACTTCTAAACCACAAACCAACCAACCATTTCAGTAGCAAAGTGGTGTAAAAAAATAAAATGTCTATTACCTTGTATCGTGGTTCAACAACACAAGTAAATACACTATGTGAACGGGAACTCTCAGCATTTATACTTGTTGCACCAGTCCTCCTGTTTGATAATCCCTGCATCATTTACCTAGCAATTATGAACATCATGTCTAAAAACATTATCTATTCCAAAACTTGCAAATTGCAATATGTAAAGCATCAAAGAATACTTACCCACCCCCCCCCCCCCCCCCCCCAACAACAACAAAAAAAAAAAAAAGAAAAAAGAAAAAAAAGAATCAAATAAAATATGAATACAAGAATAAAGACATCATATTTGAATAGATTTGTCAAATAAAAAGATATCATATCTAAATCTAGTCCAATGGCTAAATCATCTTAAATCAATTCAAAACAGCTACAAACAGTAGCCAAAAAAATATATAGGTTCTTGCATTTCGACATTTCACCTTTGATAAATTTTGAAGTATAGCTATCAAGAAAAGCAATCTATTACGACACTACTGCTCAAATGATTCTCCCCAGAAAATTATGTATATTACGCAACATGACATAGGCAGAAAGATTACACTAACCTTTATTAGAAGTTGTGTTACATCCTTCATTGTAGATACACACTCCTCTGTCAAATTCTCAACATAGACACCAGATTTGACATCTTCTCTTATCTATAAAGGAAACCCAATGGAAACTCAAGCAAACATATAACCATGGTACAAAATCAAACAAAATAAGTGAAATAACCAACACTTTACCTGGAGGTTTCTTTGGCTCGGATCCAACAAATCAGTGATTTGTTCATTGTATATCTGTACATAAAAAATAAAAATAAAAATAATTAAAGGATTAAGTGGATCAAGTAATTAACCTAATTATGTCCAATTTATGCAAAGAACTTAACCTCAAGAAAAGAACAGCGACACTGATACATTAGTTGCTGCTTGTCAGCGTGCTTAATTTGCTCCTACAAAAAAATAAAAGTGAAAGCACAAAAATTATGAAAATACTATTTAATGTTACCATCAACAAGTTAGAAATGAAGAGCATAGAGTCACACCTCATCTATGCGGCCAAAAAGTCGCTCAAAAACAAGAGGCGTCAAGCCCTGTTGATCACTTGATAGGTTTTCTCCCAACAAGGCATTGGCAGGTCCCCACATTGTATAAGTCTTTCCGCTACCAGTCTAAAACAATTAAATTTGAAATTCTGGAATAAATATAAATAGCACCTTTGCCAGTGGAAAAATGTATTATTCTTGGGCGTGTGCATACGTGTCTGTACAAAAATTTAAGGAAAATTAAACAGAAGATACCTGTCCATATGCAAAAACAGAGCTGTTAAACCCGGCAAGGCAATTTTCAACAAGAGGAGCTCCAACAAGCTGGAATATATCTAGCTGAAAAGTACATAATTAAAAGGAAAATTTCAAGTGTTTTATTAGACATTAACATAAATGTATTCGCTAGCTCACAGAAAAATTATCAAAAAAATTGCATACAACAGTTAACGTGATTTGTAAGGCATTTTACAAACCCTTGTCAAGCTCCCAAATTGCTGTTCTCTTTCCAGGAAGACTGTCAGAGTCTTCATAATAGGTTATGTACTTTACCCTAGGTGACCTTGACATGTTGGGAATTACATCTACTTCATAATGATATTCAACATTCAGGTGCACTTGTACATCTGACCCATCATGCTCGGACTGAAATTATTAACATAGCAAAGAATCAAAGAAAAGAATACATCTTTCAATTAAGAAACTGAGTAACATAGAAATGATAGAGACCCACAATTCAAATCCTCAAATGCACCCATAATAATGTGACAAGGGAGTTGGGCCATCACTGAAGAGGCATTTCTTTTCTTGTTCCCTTCCCTCATTCCTCCTAGGAACCTAATTATGCAAAATGTATTAATTGAATAGATACCAAGGCATTTCCATAGGCTATCCTACCTCAAGTTTTTCTTGGGGCTCTAGAAGCTTGTTTCTTGCTTGTCCAGCCGCTGAAGAGGCATCCTGAAATCAACAGGTGAAATAGCACCATCAGTTAGAATAGCTGCTGGAAGATTTTTGTATTTAATTATTTAATTAGTGCCAACTGTGAAATTACCCCATCTTTTCTATATGTAGCCATAATTTCTTCAGGTGTTCTACGTCTGGGCTGTATATCAGCACTTGCACCATCAAGTAATTTTTCTCTTTCACCATCCTTTTCTGCAGAACAAAATGAACAAAAATTATCCAACAAAACTAGTCAAACGTGTGTGTATATATGTATATAGCTACTCTTTTTTTAAATCTCAACAAAACTATTTAAGAGGTGGTACACAACTGCACAAAAACATCAGTACAGTCTAAATAGCCTGCAAATAATCAATATATGCCCCGAACTGTAGTGTATGGTTATTAAATTTGGAACTTAAATAAGTAACCATGACTAGCATGTAGGCAGCAATTGGGTAATCTTGGAATTGCTGAACACTTATCATAACTCTCCTTTCAAATGACTTGATTAGCATGAGACAATATTTGCAGATCAAGACTGATAAATTGGTCAATCTTTACAGGAATTCAAGCAGAAGAGGGAATATAGGACACAATGTGGATATAATTGTGTATCAAAATTGGTTCAAAGGGCATGTTTCTAGTCATATTTGGAGTAGAACACAACCAAGAGAAATTATACACACCCATCGCATTTTGTCTCGATGAAAAAATCATAGATCCAAACATAGTTTAAAATCAGAATTTTGTTGATTGACATGTACAGCAAACATAAAACATTACACAAACATAGACAGATAGATAGATAATAGATAGATCCTAGAAAGCTTGGATACTCCTCGGATACTCAAAATTATATTAAAAAGTATGCACAATTAGAAATTAAATTAGTTTTACTTTTGAATAACTATATGATACTATATGAAACTTAATTGATAATGTTACATTTCAACATCCTTAACATATTCATGTGTTGCGTTTCTTTTCTTCTTCTTTTTCAGAAAATTTTCCGCATCAATCAATTAACCAATCCATATGATGCTTCATAGATCTCATATCATAATGGTTGTAATTGAATCGAGAAAGAGTACCTTGTTGAAGAATTTGCGGCCAAAACCAGTGTGAAGTTTATCAATCTCATAGATAGTGACGTGCATAATGCCATGAAGCAGTATCTGCGCCAAGTTAGTGTCTGTCTGTCTCTCTCTCTGTCTCTCTGCAAATGACAAAACTCAAACCTCAATTACTTCATATACATACAATACAACAAACTATATACTATATGTTTATTTATAAGAAAAGAAGATCAAGTAAATATGAGAACACAGACCTCAAACTTGTGTGGTGAAAATTACTTGTGTTGGAGTGCATAGAATATCAAAATAGAATATGGCTTTGGGATTGCCATATGTTAATTCTAAAGCCCACCCTCAAACTTGCATCTGAGTGCTAAGTTCTAAGTTTGTTCCTATGAAACTGAGTTAATGGTATTCCAAGGGATAACCAATATATCGAATTTAATAAATACACTTGAGAAGCAATTTAGGCTGCAAAAGCATGCTAAATAAAAGCGACAAACGCGTTGTACCTTAAAATGCACAATAATATGTCCATAATGCAATCCCACAACACACGTAATGGCAGCCATCAACGAGCTAGAACATTTTAGAGCAAAAGAGGTTTAATCAAAGAGCCTTCATTAGTGACAATCAAGAAAATCAGAGCTGAGCTGAATTAAGAACTTCTAGATATAAGAAATTAGAGAACTGTACCATCGAGGCCTTCAACCTCAAAACAGGATTGCTCCTGTGAATTCAATCATGGAAGGTAGACAATAAAATTACTCAAATCTTAACATGGACATGAAAGAGTTGAAATTTAGCAGGCATCCTCAAATCTTAATTGCTTTTCAATCAGCAAGAAATCACTCTAAAAGTAAAATGATTTATAAAAGCAATTGTAAGTGAATCTATCCTTGCAGCATAGTTGGTACAGTACTTTAATGAATGTAAAAATGACAATCATTTCAGATTCTTCTGAGACACATTTATTAATATCAATAACATGTGATCCATGTACAGTTACAGAATATATCTAGACACAATATATTGGAAATCAATGAGGACTAATAATTCTGAACTGAAATTATATATTCCTGTTATCTGGGAAGACAACAGGAATACATCATTCTGAACTTGTCCCCAAGAGATGATTCCAAATCTAACTTCGATTTTAATTTATTTAATTTAATTTATTTTTGTAAAAGAAAATAAAAGAAAATAATTCTGAAATGGTTAAGTCCAAACACCAATATATAATTCTGAAATACTTCTGAACTTGTCCCCAAGAGATGATTCCAAACACCAATATATAAAAGAAAATAATCTATTTAATTTTTATAAAGACAGTATATGTATTGTAAGATCTGAATCGATTCACCGATCTGAATCGATTTGGAGAGAGAACTTCGAAAGAGAGAGAGAGAGAGTCGAGAGAGAGATCGATTCACCGATCTGAATCGATTTGGAGAGAGAACTTCGAAATGGCTCTGATGAATCACCGATGTAAGATCTTGGAAATGGCTCTGATGAACTTTCGAACTTCGAAGTGGCTCTGATGAACGCTCACCGATCTGAATCGATTTCGATTTTGAGAGTGAGAGCGAGCGCGAGTGTGAGTGAGAGTGAGAGCGAGAGCGAGAGTGAGAGTCAGATTCAAAATAAAGGTGAAACAGGGAGAGGGAGAGGGAGCGTGTGGACAAAACCATTTCAAGTCGTTTATAAACGTCTTCTATACATAAAACGGCGCCGTTTCGATTAGAGAAAAATACGACGTTTATAAAACGCCGTTAAATATTATAAACAGTGGCGTTTTAAAAAACGCCGTTAAAAATACGCCTCCAAAACTAATATTTCTTGTAGTGTGGGTCGTCTAACATAAACCATCTTGACCAAAATTATCTAATAGTCTTATTGTTCTTGTGTTGTTGCTGCTGCTGTCATCAATTTCTCATGAATCACGTGCTTGTGATATATTTTTTTACTGCCTCTATCCTTTTCCTGTGCAATATCCTAGTTTCCATGTCTGCTCATTTCATGGGCTTCTTGGGTTTGGTTTGCTCTACATTTGTAGTCAACAGAAGGTTTCCTGTGACCTATGATTACTTTTGCTATCAACTTTGGAAAGTTATTATATATATGATATGATTTATTCAATTTGCACAATTCATGTAGAAAGCTGATAATCCAGTGCACGATTTCACACCTAACGGTTGCATATCATCATATATTCCAAAGAATCGCTATTTCTTTTAGTTGTTGAATCTTTGTTTGATTGACCAATGTGTGATGTCCTGAATCCTCATTACTAATGGAATCCAAATGATCTCTGGATTGATCAGAAGATCCTTTCAATTGGTTAGAAGCCGATTCTTGTTTACCAACTGTAGACTGCAGTAAAAGTTTCCCACGTGTGAATGTGAGGGTGTGAATGTGAGGGCTTGGGTGAGGCTTGCTAAAAATGCATCATCTATTGGTGATAATGCACAATATACTTAAGTCAATCTTAACTCTTTAAAGAGAGAATTTTTTTTCTTCTAATATTGCTGAGAAGAATTGAAAAATAGTAGAATTGAATCACCATTTGGAGAAACTGAAATCACAAAGTGGTAACTCTAAGAAATTACTGTTACATAAACAAATTAAATAGATTGTTGCCTATTCTGTGGGATATATTACATAATATTAGCTTTGTGCTCTCTTCAATCGTTAACATCTGTGGCATGACGACTTTTTCTCAATGTTGGTAATCTTTTAACTAGGCTTCATCTGCCACTGCTTTGGATGGTGTTTTCCTAAATCTGAATAAATACACCTAACATATGTTTTATTTATTAGGGTATAAGCAAGGACTTGAAGATTCATCATATAGTTGTGAATGATTGGGAGAGAGGAGTCGATGCTGATCAAAATGTTGTTTTGATATCTATACCCAGTGTGCTTAGTCTAGATCTTGCACCCCTTGGGAAACATGTGTTACATGCCTATATGCCAGGAACCGAATTGTTTGGACTCTGGGAAGGACTTGATCGTAAAAGTGCTGAATACAAACCTTCTGTAACTCTTTCACCATGCCTTTGTCTCGGAACTGATTAATCTGAAGTTGAATCCACAACTTCACTTTGTCGAATCAACGACTACGTATAGAATCAAACTCCTTTGATACTCAACGTTTAAATCTTCGGAATCCACCAAAGAATAACACTCTTGTATGTATTCAATCAAACTCCTTGATCTATGCTTGTCAATGCATGAGTTTAATACTCACTCAAATTATCAAGGAAAACTCACAAAAAACACTCCAGAAGAAAACCTTAGAAAACCTCAAAGTAGACCTGAAAAACTTAATCCTAGTTTTGGAGAGAAACAACTACTTATAGAAATCCAGGATTTTGAAGCTCGCTCGAGCGAAGCTTCTCTTGCTCGAGCGAGGAACTTAACTCGCGTGTGATTTCCATAAGTGGCTTCGCTCGAGCCACGAAACCTTCGCTCGAGCGAACAAAGAACACTTTCAGGTTTTTATGCAGACGCAGTCTTCGCTCGAGCCACCAATGCTGCGCTCGAGCGCACATTCATCTCTTTCAGGTTTTTTCCCAGATGCAGTCCTTCGCTCGAGCGAGGACTCCTTCGCTCAAGCGAGGAAGACAAAACAGTAAGAAAATTGTACAACTCAATTAACAAAGTTGTTCGCGGGATTGACAAGAACAAGGGACCTAACAACCTCTTTTTTAAGGATTAGCCAGTGTGGCAAGGATCTCACCATGGAACCTATGTCTACTTAAATGACATTGACAAAAAATTGGAGGGTCAAGATTTGGCAGGCATTGTAAGTTGAATTTGTAACTCATTAAATTAACATTTTAGTGTTTGATTTATATTAATTCCTTGTTTTGTTTTTTGTTTTCAACACAGGTAATAGATGCCTATGCAAAACACTTGCTCGCACAAAAACAAGGAACAACATCATTCGTATTCATTTCAAGTTGCCATATAAGTAACTAGTTTGCTTAACTGAGGAGCAACACTTGTTTTGTTTTTTATCAGTGTATAACCTCTGTTTGCTTAACTGAGTAACTAGTTTCAAACATATGACACTACATTTCCTCTTCAATTGGCCCTGTTTCCTAATTCAAAGCTTGACATGTGAAATAAAAAGTCAAGCAAACCAAACCAGAATTTCTGACTCCGATTTTGTAATCACTGTTATATATTTTGACCTTGTTATGGTGGCGCCACAGTATGAGTAAATCCCAGACTTTGATTACAAATTCTGGGCACTTTTTTGGGTTTTCGAAACTACTGCATATGATATTGAGAATTTCAACAAATATTGAGATGTCTTGAAATTGAAATAGCTTGATTATATGCTATGATGTTGCAGGACATAGTTCACTTTCATTTTGTTAGTGGTGAAGCCTTATAGAGCTCTTGTTTGATGTAATTTATTAAGTAACAGACAACTTTCATTACAACTATGGAATGAAGAGAATCATGATATATATATATATATATATATATATATAGTAGATGTGCACACTCACATGAGTGTACTTGAAATAAGCAGTATGGATATATAGCCTGTTACAGATCATCTATGAATATTTACAGAATGAAAGAGAAGCGTAGTATAGATATATTAGGGGATATAAAGATCCATTTCATATGGAGGAGAAAAAAAGGCCTCAAGACATCAATAGATGTGTTCTCTTTATATGTAGTATAGATGAATTTTGCAATGCACTGATAAATTTTGATATGGATTGATAAAATTTTGATCACAGTGACAAAAAGTTTCATACTCACCACCTATTTAATTTGAAAAAGTTTAAAGTTAAATTAACATTATTTTTTTTATTTATATTTGTTAGCACTTGTTGACTACAAAAGATGCTGAAGCAAGAAAGAGAATGCTGAACAAAATGATGCTTGAAGCCATGAAAGCAAGATACCTTCTCTTCCCAATCTACCAAAATTTTCACTGGACAATACTTGTCCTTGACATTGAAGAAGGTTCATGGAAATTATACAATTCCATGAGACCAAGGGGAGCAATGGCTAAAGATCCACACTTCAATGCCGCAAATGAAGTGGTAAAAATGTTTTCACTATCAAACTTTACATTAATCCAATATATCAATCCTGATCCATGCTCAATTATACATCAAAAATTTATGCAGTAACATATTTATCATTCTTTAAATCCATGGTTTCTCATTAATTGTTTCAATTGACTTTCTAATAGAACAATTATACAAATGTATATGTTGTAGAGAGAGATTATTGACAAGTACATAAAGGATGAGAAGCCAACTCTCATCCACCCTGATAAATTTCAACAGGAGACAAAGAGCATCATCAACAGCCCACAACAAGAAGACACGTCGTAAGTTTATCAATAACAAAACACTGTTATTAAAAAAAAGCGACGAAACCAAATTATAATATTTTGTTTTCAAAATGTTTTTGCAGGCTTGATTGTGGAATCATTGTTTGCTATATCATGAGGCAATATGTTTCCAAAAACAACTTAATGCCTATTTTTTCCAAGGAAGAATGTAATCAATTGAGAGCTGATATGTTAACTATCTTGTTGATTGACCAACAAGTTGCTCAACGACAAATACCTGATGAAAACATTGATGACTAGCCTCTGCAATAATCAACAGATCTGGAATAGAAGAAAACAAAAGGAAACCTTGATTCATTTGGTTGTTAGAATGTCAATACTTCATACATTTTGCTTGTTTACTTGTTACAGTGTTACCTGTATTTTGATGATTTTGGTTCTTACTTTCCTCCAATGAATATTACAAGGCTCGGTTGTTACAATGTCAAAGTTATGGACAGTACTTGGTTGTTACAATGTCAAAGTTATGGACAATGCTTGGTTGTTACAATCTCAAATTTGCTTCAATGAAACATTTAGTCTTTTTTAGCCATATCATTACCAGATTTGGCTTTTGATATCAGTCTTGTTATCCAAATTTCATTCAAAATATTGATTCTAATCTGAGTATTTGTGTTGAATTTAAAGGTTAATAACAGGTTTAGAGTCACTATACTGATAAATTTATTTTTTATAGTGTTTTGTTTACCCTGATAAATTTATCACTGTTTCAACAAATTTATCACTGTGAACACTGATAAATTTACCACTGTTCAAACAAAAAAACCAGCGACTCTCTCTCTCTCTCTCTTTTTCCCCAATTCAAGTAAACAAAACATTATAAAAAATAATAAAAAATTTACCTAATTGAAAATTAAAACACAAGCACTATTGCATTGTCCAAATTGGAAATTAAAATACTGTTACAATTTGTAGATATTCCCAACTTTGAGAATGAATGTAAGAACATGCCATCCTTGGTGATTTCTGAATAATCAAAACCATTTGATACTTCAGTTAAACAACTTAAACATGCAAAGCTAGCTTCTGAGTGACCACAAAACAGTATGCAGACTGAGAACTTGTTGCTAAACCAGATAAACATGGTAGTTGATCTAAAATTTTTTGCTTTTTAAAGCAGTTAACACAGCAGATATGCAATTATGTATTCTAGAGATTTGATCTATACCTTTGTATTGTGGAAATTTTTCTTGGGAAAACTAGATAACTCCAGACAATGATAAATTTATCACTGTAGAAAAGAACATTTGCTTGGATATGACAGTGATAAATTTATCAACCACTGACATAAATGTAATAAACCATAAACTCTTCCCACACAATAAGTGATAAATTTATCATTCTTCAAAATAACAAAATTGAAGAACCACATTAATGGTAAATTTATCATTCTTACAAAAAAATAATCCATTAACTTGTCCAAACCAACCAGTGATAAATTTATCACTTTATAAATCACCAAAAACAGCAACTACATTTAACCCAAATCAAATAATATAAATCTGTGAAACTTAATCCTGCAAAAATATCAGCAAAAAATATAATTTCTGTTCAACAAATTCCTCAATCATTCAATGCGAATACCAAAATGATACATCTTTCCAAAAATACTCAATCATTCAATGCAAGTAACACCTCTCAACTCTCAACAAAGTAATTCAATTAAAATCAATACAACTAAAGCAAAGCTTTTTTACATGTCTTCCGATTATGAGTTCCCATCTTTCCACACCTACTGCACCTAATTCTCTTAATTTCGCCCTTAGAAGGTATTCTCTCCGTTCTTGGACGTCCAGCTGGTCTCTTACAAAAAGGAGGTAAAACAACGTCATCATCAACAACTACATTTGGCTTCCACATACTAGGAACTGGATAGATAGAATGTGAATAAGAATCACAATAACTACTAACACGGTAGTAATCATCAAGAAAGCAATTCAGATCCTTCCCACTCCTCTTTATAGCACAAAAACCATGTTTGCAAGGAAAATAATCAATTTCCCACAATCGACAAGAACAACAACGTTTTCCAATATCAACCATAACTGAATGATCCAATTAGATTTCATAAATGTCATCGCTACATTTCTTAACTATCTATGCTTTTGTATCATTAAAAGCTTCTTCCAATTTTTTCTCTGCAATAGGACAAACAATATGATTCCACTTATTCCCAACTTCTCTCCTTCTTGAAAATTGCTCCATTAGTTTCACCCGTATAGCATCAACAAGACTAGTTGAAAACAAATGGCATTCATCCCTAATCCATGAATTAAAAGATTCCGCAGCATTTGTGCACATTTCACCATACCTCTTGCCTTGAAAATAAGCGTTACACCAACCCTCATTAGGCAAATCCTCAAGAAACTTCTCAACACTACGACCACAACGACCTTTAAATTCTTCAAATAGCTCATTAAACAACTCAATAGTAGGAGCATATGCACATCTACTAAAAAGAGTAAGCAAATACTCTTTAGATTTACGACTCTTCACTGACAAATAAGTCTTTAAGTTTGCCTCAAATGCATTAGACAAAAAGAATGAGAAGAAAACGGAAAGACCTCAGCTAAAGCTTTCATCAAACCTCCATATCGATCAGTAACAAACGCAATATCCCTCTCCGGAGTCAAAATACCTAATAACTTTGACAAGAACCAATGCCAACTGTCATAACTTTCACTATCAACGATAGCAAAACATAACAGATATAAGCCTACAAACAAAATATATATACACGTTATCAATAACAAATACAAAAATTACAAAAAGAAAATCAAAACACAAAGTATATAACATATAGCACCAGCCATAGATAAATTTATCACTGTATAAATATAAAAATTTAACAAAAGTAGACAACATAAATTTATCACTAATAGATTGACCATACTCAATAATCAGTACTCTCCAGTAACAAAAATGATAGAATTATCACTGTTTCAATAATAATAACAAATAGACACAAAATATACCTTGGTTACCATCTTTTGCCGTAGCAGCCAATAAACAACCTTTGTGTCTTCCTTTCAAGAAAGTTCCATCAAGTATCAACACAGGCCTACAATACTTGAAACCATGAATACATGCCTTAAAAGTGAAAAACAAGCATTTGAAATGTCTTCCTTTACTATCAATATCAAATTCCATATCAAACACTCCCCGAATTGCAAGCATTAGCGGCATCAACATACCAACGAAGATCGTCAAATGATGATGAATAGTCACCAAAAACAAGACCCCTTGCTTTTTCAACACCCATCCAAGCTCGCCGATAAGAAACTTCTATTCCATAATAGTCCTTGAAATCACAAACCACCTCACTAACCGATGTCAAAGCCTTATTACGAATATCACTTGAAATTAGCTCACCAATCATACTTGAAGTCATCGTAGCATGTTTAATTGTACGAAAAGAAGATCCACAAGTATGAACATCATCAAATTGTTTAATAACAAAAGCTTTACTTCCACTCTAGCATGCACGGTCCATAAACATCCCAAATCAGCCCTTTTCTTACAATGAACAGTGACACGATCCTTATCATTCTTAACAAAATCAAAATTAAAACCGGAATGAATAGAATACTTTGACAATGCATCTCAAAATTCAACAACTCCTTGAGCAAACCTTTGTTCCACTCCTTTCATACAATTAACCCACCCATCGGAGAGTAAAGGTTTCCGTTGATTTGAATAAAATGAAGGCAAAAAATCAGTTTCACAAACAACAACACTACTACTACTACTACTACTACTAGTTTCACCATCACAAATCATATAACCTTCATCCAAAGAACAACACTTCACAAAAACATCAATACGATGAATATCACAAGAAAGTGCTAGTTCAACCATAACCTCCAAATCCTCTCCACTTTGTAGACCACAACAAGAATGTCCAGGCATTGAATACGATATATTCAAAGAACTACCAACTAACTCACTCCAATTTGCACACAATTTATATATTAAATCCTTGAAATTAAATCCATCATTATACTTGATAACCAATGTCACACCTCTAAACTTGCACATAAGAAACAAACAATTCTCCATCATTATAAATCCTGCAACAAACAACAATTATATTTCAGCAAACAACTCAAACACCCTAAAACAAAATCAAATACAGTGATAAAATTATAAACTAACTCAAACACATCCAAAAACCAACACTGATAACTTTAACAGTTAACACCACCAAAGACCAAGAACAGTGAATAAGGCTTACACTTATTAGACATGGTAACTCGATTTGAATCTTACCATTACATTATACAACCTTTTCATCTCCTATTCCCATACTCACTCATAAATTTATCACTGTTGAAAAAGTTAATCCAACAACACCCTCAAAATACATAGTGATAAAATTATCACTGTATAAAATAACAAACCAACACTTGTGTTCAATCAACACAATTTCGTAACCAAAAAAAATAAAAATCTAAAATTCAATCAACATATACATATCTCAAAACTTTCAATATCATGATCAAAACACAAATTCAATCGTAACAGAAACAACAGAGTAACAACAATATCACCACAAAATCAAAATCACCAACTCAAACTAAAAAGAACCAAAACATTGAAATTGAAATCAAAATCAAACATATCAGTCGACCTAACTCCACAACATTGCAAATTGGAAAATGTAACTATACACCAAACGCGAAATCGCAAATGGGAAGAATCACCAAGCACGCATTCGCAAATCACAAATCGCGAAGATACATCAGCGCGAAATCAGAAATCACGAAGCTCCACAATAATACAGTAGCAAATCGTGAAGTTCCACAGAAATCCAAATCACAAACACAATATTTTGATGGAAAATCCAAACAGAAACGCGCCAAAACAAGAGAGCGGTAAAACGGTACCCAAAAAAAAAAGGCTCAGGACCTGTTGGTGCACAAGAGCAAAACTCAAGACTAAGAGGGGAATAAGTGTAAAAGGTAGGACCGGCCAGTAAAAAACCCTTAAAAGAACTGGTAATGGATAATCATTTTTGAGTGCGAAGCTGTATTTTGAGTTTCAAAAAAAGAAAATTTGTTTGGTTATAAATTTTGAAAAGAGTTTAGAAAAAGAATTTTGAGTTTTGAGTTGTACTTTGAATTTTTTTAGCTTTATTTTTTTAAAATATTTAAAAATGTTTAAGAAAATTTTATTTTTTAATTTTAAATATATTTTTTAATTTTTTAATTTTAAATATTTTATTTTATTTTTAAAATTTTTTAAATATTTTTTAACTTTTTTTAAAATATTTAAATTTTTAAATTTTTTTTTTTTGGATCACCCATATATATCTAAAAAAAACAAATTATTTGACAAATACTTAAAAAAATAACAAAATATTTTTTTGAAAAAATAAAAAATATTTGTCTTCAAAAATAAAAATAAACAAAATATTTTTTGAAAAAAATATAAAATATAAAATAATTTTAAAGAACAAAATAAAAAAAATGGAATTTTTTTTTTAAAAATAGAGTTTTGAAAAGAGTTTGGTTATCAGTTTTGAAAAAAGTTTCGAATTTTGTATTTGGTTATAAGTTTTGAAAATAATTGTAGAATATTTCGATTAGAATCATAATTCTAAAACTAAACCAAACACTACCTAATATTCTGGTTTTTACAAAAAAAAAAAAAAAAAAAAAGGCAGTGCTAGAGGCCTCGAATTTGGCTCGGATTTTTTTTTTTTTTTTTTTTTTTTGGGGCTGTGTTAATTAGGTTTTTTTTTTTTTTGGTGGTTTTTTTTTTTAAGGGTGGTTATGTATTGTGCCAAAAAAATAGACATTTTGCACCAACTCATGGCACAAAATTATATAAAATTAACAAAATTTAACCAACAGTTTAACTAATCAGTCAATTTTATCACTCAATCAGTCCAATCTAATTGACTAATCAGTTAGGCTGTTGGTTAAAATTTGTTAATTCAATATAATTTTATACAATGAGTTGGTGCGGGATGTCTAATTTTTGGCACATCCCTATATATAACCACCTTTAAAAAAAAAAAAGCAAATCAACACAGCCCAACAAATAAAAAAAAATAAAATTTTTTTTAAAAAAAACAACAAACCAACACAGCCCAACAAATAGAAGGAAAAAAAAAAACTCAACCTATGTGGTTTGATAAGGTGAGTGAGTTGGGTTGGACTGGTTGGATGATAACCAGTCCAACCCAACTCACTCACCTTATCAAACCATACAGACTAAGTTAGTACGTAATGTCTAATTTTTTAGCATACAACACAAAACCACTTTTGCAAAAAGAAAAGAGAGGAAAAAAAATTAAAAAAAGAAGCCAAACTAAGGCAGCCAAAAAAAACAAAAAAAATGAAATTCGAGGCAAATTCGAGGCCTCAAGCGTTATTGAAAAAAAAAATACACCAAGACAAAACGACCACCATCATGTGCTAACCCACATGACTACCTACCATGGGAGAAGTTATTGGTTGATACAGCTCCACATGCATTGTATTTAATGGAATAGATGAAATCTACGATGTTATATAAAGTGATTAAATAATATGAGAAGATATGAAAATTTATAATTAGTCTAAAATATAAACACATGATACCTCAAAATCAACTAATAATTTTTCCTACCATAGGCAACAAACTAATCATACATATGTCCACCTTATAAACATGGGCATATAAATATTTTATATATACAAAAATAGAGGTGAGCGGTTTAATTCGGTTTT
The DNA here is from genome assembly GCA_030407325.1 of Camellia japonica. Lineage (NCBI taxonomy): Eukaryota > Viridiplantae > Streptophyta > Magnoliopsida > Ericales > Theaceae > Camellia > Camellia japonica. Next base: position 139,093,094 of record JAPPVO010000029.1, on the reverse strand, counting down.
AATGTAAATCAAGATCCAGTTATTACTTATGATTTTATAAAATTTGAAATTAAACCCAACCATGAAAATGTAATTTAATTCGGTTTCAATTCACGATTTTGATGAATTTTGTTATCATTCACAAAACAATTACAATTTGCTCAAAGAACACGTAAATATATCATCGTTTTATAAATAAAATTGTTTAAATAATTATTACGAGAACACACTTGTAAACAAATGGTTAACAACTTATGAATTTTTATAGCATATTAAGAGAATACTTGAGTGTTTACCATAACTAACAAATTATATATATGAATATATCTAAACAGTTCCATTCAGTTTCAAATTAGAATCATAATTATAAAAACATGGACCAAACCGTAAGGTACTGAGAGGGAATAAAAATAACTACAGGAATTATATGGGTCCCGACAGTGCCACGTGACGTAATTATAAATTATCATATGTATGACAGTTATCAAATTCTTATCAAACACTGTATTAGTGTTTTATGTTATGCAAAACTTATCAGGATATGAAATCTTATCGATATAGAAGTCCTGAACAACCGAAGATTGTTTGGGATAGGACTTCTGGAACATTCAAATTACTTGAGAAGTAAGTCATTGGATATTATAAATAGGTGACACCCTTATGGGTTGAGGTATGCGATTTCTCTCTATGAATTAGTCCATTAAATATTTTGATAATATTGGAGGACTGACTTGGGCGTCGGAGGGCCTCGGACTACAACTGGGGGTGTTTTGTCTTGTAGATAACGATCGCATGGTGGTGCTGATCATCTTCTTCGTTGGACTTCTTTATCATCAAATACGATATTTTTTTTTATGTCCGTACAATTGGCGCCGTCTGTGGAAAGCGATAGAATTCAACGAAAAAGATAAGCTCCTTTAGATAAGCTACTATTAATGTGATGTTTGACTATAATACTCCAACCATTAGCTTGATGGCAAATTACTTCCACTCTTTTCTATTTTGAAAGAATATTTTGTTTTATTAATGGTTTTGGCCTATTATATAATCTGGGACTAGGAATGGCAACGGGCCGGGGTGGAGCCGGGGACCACACTCCCCATCCCCGATGGTAGAAATTTCCCCGCCCCCATCCCCAATCCCCGACAGGGAGCCTATCACCGCCCCCATCCCCGGCCCCTAATGGGGATCGGGTTTCCCCGACCCCAAGAATTCCCCGGCCAAAATATATATAAAAAAAAAATACACAGATCTGAGCTCAAATGTACATATATTTATCATCAACAACAACAATATGTATTCATCAACAACAATCATCTGTTCATCATCATCATCAACAACAATACACCCATTCATCAACAACAACAATCATCTGTTCATCATCATCAAAGATCTGAGCTCAAAATGTAAAAAATAAAAAATAAAAAGTCTAACACATTCAAAGAGAGAGACGACGGCGAAGGGACAGAAATCTGACGATGATGGGAGGAGGGACATCGGTGATGGAGCAGCTGTACAGATCGCCGTGATGGAGGGACGATGGCGCTGCAGCTGCGCAGATCGCCGTGATAGAGGGACGACGGCACTAGGGAGGAGGGACAGCGGCGATGGAGGCACGACGGCGATCGGCGGTGATGAGAGGAGGGAGATCGGCGATGATGGGAGGTAGGAGATCGTGTTGCGCAAAGAGAGAGAGAGAGAGAGAGAGAGAGAGAGAGAGAGAGCAGAGGCAGACTTGAGAGAAATAAATGTGAGCGTGTGAGTGTGAGAGAGGCCGACTGACTCAACTCAAACATATATTATATGTGGAGAATATTCGGGGAGTATTCGGGGACGGGCCGGGGAACCAATCCCCGTCCCCGACCCGCAAACCATTGGGGATTTAATTTTCAATACCATCCCCGGCCCTATGGGGATAATTTTCGGGGAAAACCCGTTCCAATCAGGGTCGGGGGATCGGGTCCCCGTCGGACTAGATTTAAATTGCCATCCTTATCTGGGACCTTGTAACAAGCCCGCGGGGGACCTCGGCTACAGTTCGGACTCCCTTTTGTGTTGGGGTTCTTAATCTTGAACCAAAGAGTCCAACTCTGGCAAATCGTTTTGAAGAAAAACAGATTTTTTGAAAAGTAGTGCCAAACATGGACTGCTTTGCCAGATTACAGAGTCGCCACCTAAATATTTTTAAAATGGGAAATTTAGGAAACCCTGACTCGGTGCCGAAGGCCACATGTCCGTCATCACCAAAGTGGTCTTGGCCCGGGAACTTGGGTACGATCGGGGAAGGTCAGCTATGAGCACCCCCTTTCGCCCGGTCCGAAGACCGGCCTCTACTAACCATGATATCCGATTTTGAAAACGTTATATGTTCTTATACCGGTTATTAGCCTAGATTTACTACGTTATGCGCACAGCAAACAAGTATAGACCAAATCGCCTAAGTTGGAACAAAACACTACATGTTTGTTTTGAAAACGGTATGCTACTCGCAAGTAGGCTAAAATACAGGTTTTGCCACCCTTAAGTGGGCTTTAGAAAAGATGATTTTGCCACTAACTAGTGGGCTTAAAAACTCACGGTTTTTAATGCATTGTCCCAATTTAGGTAATTCAACCTCCATCCACAGGCATTCAAGCAGTTATATCACATAAGCACTTAGCCTCATGGTAGTCATGCTATTATGGCAACATTCACACGCATGCGAGATGCTAAAGCATAAAAGCTCACCTAGTATTCCAAGCCAAAACAGAAGCTCATTAGAAATCCATGTATGGACCTAAGCATACTGAAATGTCTAATGCAACACATGCAAAGATGTAATCTAGGCAGGCTCGGCTATCCTAATCATGGCATATGAAATGCTACAAGTAACACGTATTCAATTTGGAAATTGAAATACAATGCAGTTTGTATGATGTACCGAGCCCGGTGCATGTAAACAAATGCATGGATGCACGCATGCGTTGCATAAGGTATGCTAAAACAAACATGCCCTAATCTACCATCATAAGCAGGTAAATAAAAGGGAAGAAAGAAATGGGGGTTGGAAGACATACACCGCACTCACCCACACTTATTACAAATTTGCCCTCACACAGAGGGACCAAAAGAATATACAGTCCCAAATAATACAGTCCGAATACAGAATAAATTATTACAAAAATTCTAATTTAATTAATAATTTAAATGCCGAATAGAAAAGGCCGCAGCCCCGCCTCGGGATACGCGAATGATGCATGCTCGAATCCGACTTGCCCGGAAACCCGTTGCCATAGCATTGCTGCCTCTGTTTTCACTGTCCTGCCTTTCTGAAAACTGCCAAAGTCTCAGGACATGCTCCCTGCACACTGAGGATCATCATCGGCTGAATAGAATGTCCACCGGCCGTGTACAATGTCCATCGGCTGGAGATAAAGCTATCGGCTGTCCATCAATGGCCGGTCGGCACTCTATACTGCCGATCGGCAAAAACTCCCTGCAGAAGACAGTTTTGACAGCAACAAGGACAGACAGTGTATGGCATGGAATTCCAAGCAAATGTATGCACGGACACACTCCCTATCATGCAATGGACTCAAGGGAGCATGGCCCTCGACCCCCGGGCCATCAATCACGCATTTCAATGCATGATGGCCCAAAAGCCAAGTTAGCAACTTTGATATCAAATGTCATGCAAACCAAACAAACACATAAAGCCCAACCTCTATCACTTGATCAAGAGGCAAGGCATGCATGCCAATGCAATGCAACCTAGGCATGTGATCTAGTATGCAACATGGGCATGCAAATGAACAATGTATGCTAGGCGCGCAACCTAAACATGTAAACAAACATGGTATGCAACAAAATGCAACGATGGGCTTAAACTAACATGGATAGCTCGCAAGCATGCCAAAATCAGTGGCCATTAAATGAAATGAGGTAACCGAAATGCACACAAACATGTCCAATGCATAGATCTATCCTAAGATACAACATGCAACTCTAACAAGGCATGGCAAATGATGAAACATAGCATATAATGGTGCATGTTCCAGATCTGAAATGTCATGCCAAATGACTCCAAAATGACTCCAAAGCATGCAAGCATTTATGTAATGCATTGTTAAGGACTTAAGCACTAAAGCTAGTGAGATGCAATACACTATAAGCATGCAAAGCGATGCCCGAATGATGAAGACAGACATAAACAGTCCTCATGAAGCCCAGAATAATGCTAAAACATGTATGAAATGTAGCCGAAATAAGCTAGCATGCTTGGCTAAATTAGCATGTGATTTTGACTAGCTAGCATGATTTACATGGCAAGTGTATGATGCAAAGCCCAAACAGGAAAAGTCCCTTCTACAACACTGATGAGGGACCAAAAATATGACTACTCACAGTAGATGACAGCCCCCAAATCAATATGCAAACATGCTAAAAATGCCATGCAAGAACTAGGATAACAAAAGGCTATAACATGAGGTATACAAAGCATCCACCAAACAGCCAAAGACCCTTAATGAGATATGTCCAGGGGGTCAAAATATGGCCATTTTCAGTTCTGATCATGGCCGAAAAACAGAAGCATGGTAGGCTAACAAAGCATGCAAAAATGGGGACCAAAGAGGGGTTATGAAGCAAGTCATACATGGAGGTCCCCAACAGTGTTGAGCCCTTCTTCAATGTTGAAGAAGGGCTCAAAAGAAGCCTCTTTACAGTTTACATCGAAGCTCAAAAATACTTGTAAATAAGGCTAAACAATGAAGCTAAAAAATGCAAGTTTACGGGAAATGGATGCTTACCCTTGAAGAACAGCAAACCAGCGGCTCTTGGTCTAAATTTCTGAGCTCCTAACCTCTGCAAATGGCCTCCCAAATGCTGGAATGGAGGATGGAGGTGTTGTGCTATGGGTTGTAGGGCAAATGATGCAAGAACAAAGGTGTTTGGAGGCTTGGATAAGATAGATATAGAGGGTTGTAGATATATATGTTAGATATATATGTCTACTCTCTGGTTTTTTACTCAAAAACTCCAACCTAGACAAAGGGAGAGGAATGGTCCTTATATAAGGCAAGGAAAGCACTTATCTTAAGGGCTAAGCAAAGAGAAGGGTTCAAGGGGGGGGGGGGTGCAAAAGAGTCTAGGCTTCTTGGAGAAGCTAAGACAGCTGGCCAAGCTTCTCCAAGAAGCTTTGGCCAAAGGGTCACCTTCTAGAAGCTCTAGGGGGTTCAAAGGCTCATTAGGGTGCAAAATGGCTACATATACGCATGGAGAGCTGGGTCTGTGCGTCCCAGCTGGCACAGCTGGCATGCACCATGCCTGGGAGGGTCAAAAGGGTCAGGTCGGCCAGAAAATTTGATCATCGGCCAAAATAAAGTGCCGGTCGGCACTATATATTGCCGGTCGGCAAAATATAGTGCCGATAGATGATTCCGAGGTCAAAAAAGTGCCGGTGGGTATGCAAATTGAAGCCCCGGAAGTTAGCTTTCCAATGGCGCAAACCTTGCATCAAAATTCCTCCTGTGCAAAAAGTTATTCCCTTTTCCGTGAAGCCGCGCAGACTCGATCCAACCGGGATGATACCCAGCTTCAATCAATCATATCTCCTCCACCCTGACTTGGCTCTAGGAGATTCTTGAATTAAAAATGAAGCCCCGAAAGTCTTCTTTTCAAATATGGTGGCCTCATAGCTAAATTCCAAGTATGCAATTGAATAAGCCTGATTCAGCGAGAGCCGCTCGACTTTCTTCTACCCGGATTCATGGCGAACTTCTTCTCCAACCTATTTTCTCCCCTCCTCTCCTCTTTTCTTCAACTCCAAACCCCTAAACAAAGTGTTTTGAAGGGTTTGCCTCTCTCCTTGTCGAAGAAACTGAACCTGTGCCCTGCACATCTCTCAACACCGAGCAAACCATCAGTAATGCCCAAGTCTTGAGGGCGGTCAAAAATGGGGTGTCTACAGTTGCCCCTCTTTGACAGAACTCGAAAGTCATAACAATGACGGGAGTGAATGTCAAAGCCCAGAGACGACCCATTTTTGACAAGGCCGAAGACTTGGACAAACAAAATATAGATGCATAAATGGTTGTGCCCGCAGGCTGCCTACGTATCCCTTTGCAAGGAATCAAACCAGCGTAGTTCAGGGGCAGGATGCAAAGTGATGCACAATGCAAGTGCATAACTTATGATCATGCAAAGGATGCTGTAATGAAGCAATTATGCAAAATAAATGCAACATTTTAAGCGAATGCTATGCAAGCAAGTAAACGTGAACCAACCTACATCTCATGCAGAAAGGATGTAAGAGAATTATGCAATTCTTACGAACATGTGCGTTAGATACACAAAAGTGAACGAAGTATGGTAGATACACTAAGTGGACAAACATGTGTGATGGATACACCAAAGTGAAGAGAGTGTAATGGATACACTATATGAATAAAGTGTGATTGATACACTAAGTGAGCGTAGTGTGATGGATGCATAAAGAGAAAGTGTGTGATTGATACACAAAGCGAGCGTGTGATTGATACACAAAGCGAAAGTGTGTGATTGATACACAAAGCGAGCGTGTGATTGATACACAAAGCAAGCGTGTGTGATTGATACACAAAGCGAGCGTGTGATTGATACACAAAGTAAGCGTGTGTGATTGATGCACAAAACGAGTGTGTGTTAGATACACTATATGAAGCAAAATGTGACAGGTACAGTAGCTGAGTGCGTGATAGATACAGTAAGCGAGTGTGGTGAGCACAGTGTGATAGATACACAAAGGGTGAACACAAAGTGTGATAGATGCACTAAGTGAACAAAGTGTGATGGATACACAAAAGGTGAACACAGAGTGTGATAGATGCACTAAGTGAACAAAGTATGATTGTGTAGACACCCCATTTTTGACCAACCTTAAGACTCAGACGTCATCGATTGAGCGCTCGGTGATGTTGCATATTGTGCTCGTTCAGAAGTCTCAGAGTCGCGGCCGTGCGCCCTGCCTCCGGACTTCCGAACCCTCTTCTGTGCCTTGCCTCGGTTTGCGAACCAGACTCGGTTTTCTCTGTTTTCTTTCCTGAGGGGAGGGAGAGGTCCCGTAGACTATCTCTCAGTGGCCGTGGGCTACATTTCGTGCCCGTAGGCCATTTTGCCCATTTCGGAGCCCGGTTCCCGGTTTTCGGAGCCGTCAGGCCGTGTGCCTCGGTTCGGGACCGCCTAACCATCTCCGATTGCTCTGATTTTCGGCATGCATCTTATTCACTCCCTTTTGAGGGACACTGGGGTCTTAGATACCCACTTCGTGGTCGAACACCACTCCCGGTGCCCAACAGTCAGTTTTCGGGGTCCCGAACTGCGCGTTTTGGCCCCCGAGCCTTCATTTTGCATCGGTTTGGGCTCATTTTTGGTGGAGGCCTTATTTTCATGGTTAGGAAGCTTGTAGGAGGGTGGGAGGCCAGCAATTGTTTTGACAACCAACTTTTTGTTTGGTCAAAAGTGGTTCAGCATGAATCCGGGAAGGAGAAAAGTCTGCGCGGCTTCACCGAAACGGGCGTAACTCTTTGCACAAGAGGAATTAAAATATGAGGCCACCACCATTGGAAAGCTTACTTCCGGGGCTTCATTTTGCACTCAAGAATATCCTAAGTCCAAATCCGGGGGGAGGAGATATGGTTGGTTGAAGTCCGGTTGGACTGAATCTGCGCGGCTTTACGGAAACTGGCATAACTTTTTCTACAGGAGGAATTTTGATGCAAGGTTTGCGGCATTGGAAAGCTAACTTCAAGGGCTACATGGCTGGCCAGTTTTATGGCTTGAACCTTTTGACCCTAGCCGGCCGGCCATAGGGAGTAGCCGGCCGGCCATGGGGGTGGCCGGCCGGCCACCTGCAACCAAAGTACCTAGCCGGCCTGCTTCCTCAGTGGGGGTGTATTCCAGCTGTATCTTGGTTTTCCCCCAAAAAATATCTGATCCGGGGGAACCTTTTGGAGGGAAATAAGAGCTCATTTCCCTCCATTGGGCCAAGGATTCCTCTCTCCCTCTCTTGTCTACATTGGTGTCCTCCCAACTCAAGAGAAGAGATTACAAGCATTGGTTGGAGCATATACATACATACAACTTCATTTCCTTCAAGTTTTGGGTGCCATTTCTTCATCATCTTCAAGCTCTACCCTCACCACTCCATTCCAGCAGCAAAGGAAGGGATTCCAGCAGCTTAGAGTCATCAAATCTGGTCCAAGAAGCAACAAAAGTATTGGTCTTCAAGGATAAGTAGATTTCCCCTCTTTTGTAGCATTTTCTTGCTTCATTTCTTAAGCCTACTTTCTTACTGTTTTGGGCTCCGACCTTAACTGAAAATAGGTCTATTTTGAGCTATTCTTCATGTTTGTTCAAGGGCTCAATCCTGTTTGAGCCCTCTATGGTGCACTTGCTTCAATATCACCTTGTATGTCAATATTTTGCATGCTTTTTCTAGCCTATGAGTGATCTGTTTTCGAGCATAATGTAAACTGTGAGTGGACCTATTTTGAGCCCCTCTTCAACATTTAAGAAGGGCTCAACCCTGTTTGGCTTCTCTATCTTGCACTTGCTTCACAATTCCTCCAATTTACCGAAAATTTGCATGATTTGTTTGGCCTATATGTAAATTTTTTTGGAGCATGTCATGAACTGTGAGTAAGCTTATTTTGTTTCCCTCTACAACATTTTAGGAGGGATCAACCTTGTTGGGGGTCTCCATGTTATACTTGTCTTTATACCCCTCTTTGACCCCCATTTTTGCATGCTTTTTTAAGCTTATCTAGCTTCTGTTTTCGGCCATCATCAGAACTGGAAAGAGTCATATTTTGATCTTCTTGACATATTTCATTAAGGGTCTTTTCTGGTTTGATGAATGTTTGGGGTACCTCATGTTATAGCCTTATGTATCCTAGTTCTTGCATGACATTTTTAGCATGTTTTCATAGTGAGTTGGGGGATGTCATCTACTGTAAATGTTCATATTTTTAGTCCCTCATCAGTGTTTTAGAAGGGTACTTTTCCATTTGGGCATCGCATGTATCACTTGCTTCAATACCCCTCTTGCGGGGCCATTTTTGTATTCTTGCTTGATCCTATGTGTGCTTGCTGTTTAGCCCTTTTTATGACTGAAAAATGCTTGTCTTGGGGCTGCCTTGCTACTGTATTTTCATTCCATGTCCATATCGTGCATGCATTGCATAGCTATAGGCCATTTCGGGCGCCTAATATCGCATTTCGGGATCATTCCATGCTTCGTGTGCACTTTGGCCATGTTTCGGGACTATTTTCCCCCACATTTCAGTGTTGAAACTCTATTTGCATGTTTACATATCATTTTCATGTAATTTCATGCCTTACAGCCATCGCCTCGGTTTGCGCGCCCGTGTGCACGCATTTCGAGGCGCTTCATTTTCATCCGACGGCCTCTTATGTGAGTGTAGCTGAGGCTCTCTCATGTTAGTGTAAGTCCATTTTGCATTCTGTATGCCATTTTAGTCTCATCGCATTGCGTATGTCATCGCCTCGGTTTGTGCGCCCGTGTGCACGCATTTCGAGGCGCTTCATTTTCATCCATCGGCCTCTTATGTGAGTGTGGCTGAGGTCCACTCGTGTTAGTGTAAGTCCATTTTGCATTACGTATGCCATCTCATGCCTTAGGGCCATCGCCTCGGTTTGCGTGCCTGTGGGCACGCATTTCGAGACATCTCATTTTAGTCTCATTGTATATCATATTCCATGCCATCTCATGCCTTAGGGCCATCGCCTCAGTTTGCGCGCCCGTGTGCACGCATTTCGAGGCACTTCATTTTCATCCATCGGCCTCTTATGTGAGTGTGGCTGAGGTCCACTCGTGTTAGTGTAAGTCCATTTTGCATTACGTATGCCATCTCATGCCTTAGGGCCATCGCCTCGGTTTGCGTGTCCGTGTACACGCATTTCGAGGCATCTCATTTTCATAGCATTGTGCATGCTAGGATTGTGTTTTAGTTACATTCATGTATATCATGCATATTGCATCGTGTTCAGGATAGGAGTTAGCCCGGGCACGGGAAACGAGGCACGTTTCGTACTCCGAGCAACGGAACGGGTCTCAATTCCCAAGTCACCGACGCTCCGGATTACCCATGATGGAGTTAGGTTTTGTTGTAGCATTCATCTGCATTCATCCTATATTGAGGTGTGCAATCCGACTCCTCGGCCATCATGCATCGAGATGCGTGATTGGTGGCACGAGGATCAAGGCATGCATATATCTGTGAAATACATTGCTATGCTCATTTCCTGCTCTCTGTTGCAGCAAAATGAAGAATCAGTAACTTTTCGGAGTCTGGCACGCATTTCGAGGAACATTGCAAACAGAGGCTAATTGGGGCATCCTAGTGGATTTCCGAAAAGGCAGCCCAGCATACATCATTCAGCGGAAGTGATGCAGCCCCTGGCTTGCATGCCAGTTTACAGTTTTTTCTTAGTTAATTTGTTAATTAATTAGGAATTTGTATATTATTCGGACTGTATATTTCGGACTGTATTATTCTTTCATTTCGGACTGTATTATTTATTCGGACCCTCTGCGCGAGGGCATAATTGTAATAAGTGTGGGTGAGTGTGATGTATGTCTTCCAACCCCACGTCTTTCTCCCTTTTATTTACCCGCTTATGATGGTTAGATATAAGGCATATTTCAATTAGCATACAGTATGACAGCATGTTTGCATCATTCATCTGTTTCGCACGCACCGGGCTCGGCGCATCATACAAACTGCATTTGTATTTCAATTCCGAATTGAATACGTGTTAGTTGTAGCATTCCATATGCCATGTTTAGAATAGCCGAGCCTGCTACAAGAGCAAAACTCAAGACTAAGAGGGGAATAAGTGTAAAAGGTAGGACCGGCCAGTAAAAAACCCTTAAAAGAACTGGTAATGGATAATCATTTTTGAGTGCGAAGCTGTATTTTGAGTTTCAAAAAAAGAAAATTTGTTTGGTTATAAATTTTGAAAAGAGTTTAGAAAAAGAATTTTGAGTTTTGAGTTGTACTTTGAATTTTTTTAGCTTTATTTTTTTAAAATATTTAAAAATGTTTAAGAAAATTTTATTTTTTAATTTTAAATATATTTTTTAATTTTTTAATTTTAAATATTTTATTTTATTTTTAAAATTTTTTAAATATTTTTTAACTTTTTTTAAAATATTTAAATTTTTTTAATTTTTTTTTTTTGGCTCACCCATATATATCTAAAAAAAACAAATTATTTGACAAATACTTAAAAAAATAACAAAATATTTTTTTGAAAAAATAAAAAATATTTGTCTTCAAAAATAAAAATAAACAAAATATTTTTTGAAAAAAATATAAAATATAAAATAATTTTAAAGAACAAAATAAAAAAAATGGAATTTTTTTTTTAAAAATAGAGTTTTGAAAAGAGTTTGGTTATCAGTTTTGAAAAAAGTTTCGAATTTTGTATTTGGTTATAAGTTTTGAAAATAATTGTAGAATATTTCGATTAGAATCATAATTCTAAAACTAAACCAAACACTACCTAATATTCTGGTTTTTACAAAAAAAAAAAAAAAAAAAAAGGCAGTGCTAGAGGCCTCGAATTTGGCTCGGATTCTTTTTTTTTTTTTTTTTTTTGGGGCTGTGTTAATTAGGTTTTTTTTTTTTTTGGTGGTTTTTTTTTTTAAGGGTGGTTATGTATTGTGCCAAAAAAATAGACATTTTGCACCAACTCATGGCACAAAATTATATAAAATTAACAAAATTTAACCAACAGTTTAACTAATCAGTCAATTTTATCACTCAATCAGTCCAATCTAATTGACTAATCAGTTAGGCTGTTGGTTAAAATTTGTTAATTCAATATAATTTTATACAATGAGTTGGTGCGGGATGTCTAATTTTTGGCACATCCCTATATATAACCACCTTTAAAAAAAAAAAAGCAAATCAACACAGCCCAACAAATAAAAAAAAATAAATTTTTTTAAAAAAAACAACAAACCAACACAGCCCAACAAATAGAAGGAAAAAAAAAAACTCAACCTATGTGGTTTGATAAGGTGAGTGAGTTGGGTTGGACTGGTTGGATGATAACCAGTCCAACCCAACTCACTCACCTTATCAAACCATACAGACTAAGTTAGTACGTAATGTCTAATTTTTTAGCATACAACACAAAACCACTTTTGCAAAAAGAAAAGAGAGGAAAAAAAATTAAAAAAAGAAGCCAAACTAAGGCAGCCAAAAAAAACAAAAAAAATGAAATTCGAGGCAAATTCGAGGCCTCAAGCGTTATTGAAAAAAAAAATACACCAAGACAAAACGACCACCATCATGTGCTAACCCACATGACTACCTACCATGGGAGAAGTTATTGGTTGATACAGCTCCACATGCATTGTATTTAATGGAATAGATGAAATCTACGATGTTATATAAAGTGATTAAATAATATGAGAAGATATGAAAATTTATAATTAGTCTAAAATATAAACACATGATACCTCAAAATCAACTAATAATTTTTCCTACCATAGGCAACAAACTAATCATACATATGTCCACCTTATAAACATGGGCATATAAATATTTTATATATACAAAAATAGAGGTGAGCGGTTTAATTCGGTTTTAATGTAAATCAAGATCCAGTTATTACTTATGATTTTATAAAATTTGAAATTAAACCCAACCATGAAAATGTAATTTAATTCGGTTTCAATTCACGATTTTGATGAATTTTGTTATCATTCACAAAACAATTACAATTTGCTCAAAGAACACGTAAATATATCATCGTTTTATAAATAAAATTGTTTAAATAATTATTACGAGAACACACTTGTAAACAAATGGTTAACAACTTATGAATTTTTATAGCATATTAAGAGAATACTTGAGTGTTTACCATAACTAACAAATTATATATATGAATATATCTAAACAGTTCCATTCAGTTTCAAATTAGAATCATAATTATAAAAACATGGACCAAACCGTAAGGTACTGAGAGGGAATAAAAATAACTACAGGAATTATATGGGTCCCGACAGTGCCACGTGACGTAATTATAAATTATCATATGTATGACAGTTATCAAATTCTTATCAAACACTGTATTAGTGTTTTATGTTATGCAAAACTTATCAGGATATGAAATCTTATCGATATAGAAGTCCTGAACAACCGAAGATTGTTTGGGATAGGACTTCTGGAACATTCAAATTACTTGAGAAGTAAGTCATTGGATATTATAAATAGGTGACACCCTTATGGGTTGAGGTATGCGATTTCTCTCTATGAATTAGTCCATTAAATATTTTGATAATATTGGAGGACTGACTTGGGCGTCGGAGGGCCTCGGACTACAACTGGGGGTGTTTTGCCTTGTAGATAACGATCGCATGGTGGTGCTGATCATCTTCTTCGTTGGACTTCTTTATCATCAAATACGATATTTTTTTTTATGTCCGTACAATTGGCGCCGTCTGTGGAAAGCGATAGAATTCAACGAAAAAGATAAGCTCCTTTAGATAAGCTACTATTAATGTGATATTTGACTATAATACTCCAACCATTAGCTTGATGGCAAATTACTTCCACTCTTTTCTATTTTGAAAGAATATTTTGTTTTATTAATGGTTTTGGCCTATTATATAATCTGGGACTAGGAATGGCAACGGGCCGGGGTGGAGCCGGGGACCACACTCCCCATCCCCGATGGTAGAAATTTCCCCGCCCCCATCCCCAATCCCCGACAGGGAGCCTATCACCGCCCCCATCCCCGGCCCCTAATGGGGATCGGGTTTCCCCGACCCCAAGAATTCCCCGGCCAAAATATATATAAAAAAAAAAATACACAGATCTGAGCTCAAATGTACATATATTTATCATCAACAACAACAATATGTATTCATCAACAACAATCATCTGTTCATCATCATCATCAACAACAATACACCCATTCATCAACAACAACAATCATCTGTTCATCATCATCAAAGATCTGAGCTCAAAATGTAAAAAATAAAAAATAAAAAGTCTAACACATTCAAAGAGAGAGACGACGGCGAAGGGACAGAAATCTGACGATGATGGGAGGAGGGACATCGGTGATGGAGCAGCTGTACAGATCGCCGTGATGGAGGGACGATGGCGCTGCAGCTGCGCAGATCGCCGTGATAGAGGGACGACGGCACTAGGGAGGAGGGACAGCGGCGATGGAGGCACGACGGCGATCGGCGGTGATGAGAGGAGGGAGATCGGCGATGATGGGAGGTAGGAGATCGTGTTGCGCAAAGAGAGAGAGAGAGAGAGAGAGAGAGAGAGAGAGAGAGGCAGAGGCAGACTTGAGAGAAATAAATGTGAGCGTGTGAGTGTGAGAGAGGCCGACTGACTCAACTCAAACATATATTATATGTGGAGAATATTCGGGGAGTATTCGGGGACGGGCCGGGGAACCAATCCCCGTCCCCGACCCGCAAACCATTGGGGATTTAATTTTCAATACCATCCCCGGCCCTATGGGGATAATTTTCGGGGAAAACCCGTTCCAATCAGGGTCGGGGGATCGGGTCCCCGTCGGACTAGATTTAAATTGCCATCCTTATCTGGGACCTTGTAACAAGCCCGCGGGGGACCTCGGCTACAGTTCGGACTCCCTTTTGTGTTGGGGTTCTTAATCTTGAACCAAAGAGTCCAACTCTGGCAAATCGTTTTGAAGAAAAACAGATTTTTTGAAAAGTAGTGCCAAACATGGACTGCTTTGCCAGATTACAGAGTCGCCACCTAAATATTTTTAAAATGGGAAATTTAGGAAACCCTGACTCGGTGCCGAAGGCCACATGTCCGTCATCACCAAAGTGGTCTTGGCCCGGGAACTTGGGTACGATCGGGGAAGGTCAGCTATGAGCACCCCCTTTCGCCCGGTCCGAAGACCGGCCTCTACTAACCATGATATCCGATTTTGAAAACGTTATATGTTCTTATACCGGTTATTAGCCTAGATTTACTACGTTATGCGCACAGCAAACAAGTATAGACCAAATCGCCTAAGTTGGAACAAAACACTACATGTTTGTTTTGAAAACGGTATGCTACTCGCAAGTAGGCTAAAATACAGGTTTTGCCACCCTTAAGTGGGCTTTAGAAAAGATGATTTTGCCACTAACTAGTGGGCTTAAAAACTCACGGTTTTTAATGCATTGTCCCAATTTAGGTAATTCAACCTCCATCCACAGGCATTCAAGCAGTTATATCACATAAGCACTTAGCCTCATGGTAGTCATGCTATTATGGCAACATTCACACGCATGCGAGATGCTAAAGCATAAAAGCTCACCTAGTATTCCAAGCCAAAACAGAAGCTCATTAGAAATCCATGTATGGACCTAAGCATACTGAAATGTCTAATGCAACACATGCAAAGATGTAATCTAGGCAGGCTCGGCTATCCTAATCATGGCATATGAAATGCTACAAGTAACACGTATTCAATTTGGAAATTGAAATACAATGCAGTTTGTATGATGTACCGAGCCCGGTGCATGTAAACAAATGCATGGATGCACGCATGCGTTGCATAAGGTATGCTAAAACAAACATGCCCTAATCTACCATCATAAGCAGGTAAATAAAAGGGAAGAAAGAAATGGGGGTTGGAAGACATACACCGCACTCACCCACACTTATTACAAATTTGCCCTCACACAGAGGGACCAAAAGAATATACAGTCCCAAATAATACAGTCCGAATACAGAATAAATTATTACAAAAATTCTAATTTAATTAATAATTTAAATGCCGAATAGAAAAGGCCGCAGCCCCGCCTCGGGATACGCGAATGATGCATGCTCGAATCCGACTTGCCCGGAAACCCGTTGCCATAGCATTGCTGCCTCTGTTTTCACTGTCCTGCCTTTCTGAAAACTGCCAAAGTCTCAGGACATGCTCCCTGCACACTGAGGATCATCATCGGCTGAATAGAATGTCCACCGGCCGTGTACAATGTCCATCGGCTGGAGATAAAGCTATCGGCTGTCCATCAATGGCCGGTCGGCACTCTATACTGCCGATCGGCAAAAACTCCCTGCAGAAGACAGTTTTGACAGCAACAAGGACAGACAGTGTATGGCATGGAATTCCAAGCAAATGTATGCACGGACACACTCCCTATCATGCAATGGACTCAAGGGAGCATGGCCCTCGACCCCCGGGCCATCAATCACGCATTTCAATGCATGATGGCCCAAAAGCCAAGTTAGCAACTTTGATATCAAATGTCATGCAAACCAAACAAACACATAAAGCCCAACCTCTATCACTTGATCAAGAGGCAAGGCATGCATGCCAATGCAATGCAACCTAGGCATGTGATCTAGTATGCAACATGGGCATGCAAATGAACAATGTATGCTAGGCGCGCAACCTAAACATGTAAACAAACATGGTATGCAACAAAATGCAACGATGGGCTTAAACTAACATGGATAGCTCGCAAGCATGCCAAAATCAGTGGCCATTAAATGAAATGAGGTAACCGAAATGCACACAAACATGTCCAATGCATAGATCTATCCTAAGATACAACATGCAACTCTAACAAGGCATGGCAAATGATGAAACATAGCATATAATGGTGCATGTTCCAGATCTGAAATGTCATGCCAAATGACTCCAAAATGACTCCAAAGCATGCAAGCATTTATGTAATGCATTGTTAAGGACTTAAGCACTAAAGCTAGTGAGATGCAATACACTATAAGCATGCAAAGCGATGCCCGAATGATGAAGACAGACATAAACAGTCCTCATGAAGCCCAGAATAATGCTAAAACATGTATGAAATGTAGCCGAAATAAGCTAGCATGCTTGGCTAAATTAGCATGTGATTTTGACTAGCTAGCATGATTTACATGGCAAGTGTATGATGCAAAGCCCAAACAGGAAAAGTCCCTTCTACAACACTGATGAGGGACCAAAAATATGACTACTCACAGTAGATGACAGCCCCCAAATCAATATGCAAACATGCTAAAAATGCCATGCAAGAACTAGGATAACAAAAGGCTATAACATGAGGTATACAAAGCATCCACCAAACAGCCAAAGACCCTTAATGAGATATGTCCAGGGGGTCAAAATATGGCCATTTTCAGTTCTGATCATGGCCGAAAAACAGAAGCATGGTAGGCTAACAAAGCATGCAAAAATGGGGACCAAAGAGGGGTTATGAAGCAAGTCATACATGGAGGTCCCCAACAGTGTTGAGCCCTTCTTCAATGTTGAAGAAGGGCTCAAAAGAAGCCTCTTTACAGTTTACATCGAAGCTCAAAAATACTTGTAAATAAGGCTAAACAATGAAGCTAAAAAATGCAAGTTTACGGGAAATGGATGCTTACCCTTGAAGAACAGCAAACCAGCGGCTCTTGGTCTAAATTTCTGAGCTCCTAACCTCTGCAAATGGCCTCCCAAATGCTGGAATGGAGGATGGAGGTGTTGTGCTATGGGTTGTAGGGCAAATGATGCAAGAACAAAGGTGTTTGGAGGCTTGGATAAGATAGATATAGAGGGTTGTAGATATATATGTTAGATATATATGTCTACTCTCTGGTTTTTTACTCAAAAACTCCAACCTAGACAAAGGGAGAGGAATGGTCCTTATATAAGGCAAGGAAAGCACTTATCTTAAGGGCTAAGCAAAGAGAAGGGTTCAAGGGGGGGGGGGGTGCAAAAGAGTCTAGGCTTCTTGGAGAAGCTAAGACAGCTGGCCAAGCTTCTCCAAGAAGCTTTGGCCAAAGGGTCACCTTCTAGAAGCTCTAGGGGGTTCAAAGGCTCATTAGGGTGCAAAATGGCTACATATACGCATGGAGAGCTGGGTCTGTGCGTCCCAGCTGGCACAGCTGGCATGCACCATGCCTGGGAGGGTCAAAAGGGTCAGGTCGGCCAGAAAATTTGATCATCGGCCAAAATAAAGTGCCGGTCGGCACTATATATTGCCGGTCGGCAAAATATAGTGCCGATAGATGATTCCGAGGTCAAAAAAGTGCCGGTGGGTATGCAAATTGAAGCCCCGGAAGTTAGCTTTCCAATGGCGCAAACCTTGCATCAAAATTCCTCCTGTGCAAAAAGTTATTCCCTTTTCCGTGAAGCCGCGCAGACTCGATCCAACCGGGATGATACCCAGCTTCAATCAATCATATCTCCTCCACCCTGACTTGGCTCTAGGAGATTCTTGAATTAAAAATGAAGCCCCGAAAGTCTTCTTTTCAAATATGGTGGCCTCATAGCTAAATTCCAAGTATGCAATTGAATAAGCCTGATTCAGCGAGAGCCGCTCGACTTTCTTCTACCCGGATTCATGGCGAACTTCTTCTCCAACCTATTTTCTCCCCTCCTCTCCTCTTTTCTTCAACTCCAAACCCCTAAACAAAGTGTTTTGAAGGGTTTGCCTCTCTCCTTGTCGAAGAAACTGAACCTGTGCCCTGCACATCTCTCAACACCGAGCAAACCATCAGTAATGCCCAAGTCTTGAGGGCGGTCAAAAATGGGGTGTCTACAGTTGCCCCTCTTTGACAGAACTCGAAAGTCATAACAATGACGGGAGTGAATGTCAAAGCCCAGAGACGACCCATTTTTGACAAGGCCGAAGACTTGGACAAACAAAATATAGATGCATAAATGGTTGTGCCCGCAGGCTGCCTACGTATCCCTTTGCAAGGAATCAAACCAGCGTAGTTCAGGGGCAGGATGCAAAGTGATGCACAATGCAAGTGCATAACTTATGATCATGCAAAGGATGCTGTAATGAAGCAATTATGCAAAATAAATGCAACATTTTAAGCGAATGCTATGCAAGCAAGTAAACGTGAACCAACCTACATCTCATGCAGAAAGGATGTAAGAGAATTATGCAATTCTTACGAACATGTGCGTTAGATACACAAAAGTGAACGAAGTATGGTAGATACACTAAGTGGACAAACATGTGTGATGGATACACCAAAGTGAAGAGAGTGTAATGGATACACTATATGAATAAAGTGTGATTGATACACTAAGTGAGCGTAGTGTGATGGATGCATAAAGAGAAAGTGTGTGATTGATACACAAAGCGAGCGTGTGATTGATACACAAAGCGAAAGTGTGTGATTGATACACAAAGCGAGCGTGTGATTGATACACAAAGCAAGCGTGTGTGATTGATACACAAAGCGAGCGTGTGATTGATACACAAAGTAAGCGTGTGTGATTGATGCACAAAACGAGTGTGTGTTAGATACACTATATGAAGCAAAATGTGACAGGTACAGTAGCTGAGTGCGTGATAGATACAGTAAGCGAGTGTGGTGAGCACAGTGTGATAGATACACAAAGGGTGAACACAAAGTGTGATAGATGCACTAAGTGAACAAAGTGTGATGGATACACAAAAGGTGAACACAGAGTGTGATAGATGCACTAAGTGAACAAAGTATGATTGTGTAGACACCCCATTTTTGACCAACCTTAAGACTCAGACGTCATCGATTGAGCGCTCGGTGATGTTGCATATTGTGCTCGTTCAGAAGTCTCAGAGTCGCGGCCGTGCGCCCTGCCTCCGGACTTCCGAACCCTCTTCTGTGCCTTGCCTCGGTTTGCGAACCAGACTCGGTTTTCTCTGTTTTCTTTCCTGAGGGGAGGGAGAGGTCCCGTAGACTATCTCTCAGTGGCCGTGGGCTACATTTCGTGCCCGTAGGCCATTTTGCCCATTTCGGAGCCCGGTTCCCGGTTTTCGGAGCCGTCAGGCCGTGTGCCTCGGTTCGGGACCGCCTAACCATCTCCGATTGCTCTGATTTTCGGCATGCATCTTATTCACTCCCTTTTGAGGGACACTGGGGTCTTAGATACCCACTTCGTGGTCGAACACCACTCCCGGTGCCCAACAGTCAGTTTTCGGGGTCCCGAACTGCGCGTTTTGGCCCCCGAGCCTTCATTTTGCATCGGTTTGGGCTCATTTTTGGTGGAGGCCTTATTTTCATGGTTAGGAAGCTTGTAGGAGGGTGGGAGGCCAGCAATTGTTTTGACAACCAACTTTTTGTTTGGTCAAAAGTGGTTCAGCATGAATCCGGGAAGGAGAAAAGTCTGCGCGGCTTCACCGAAACGGGCGTAACTCTTTGCACAAGAGGAATTAAAATATGAGGCCACCACCATTGGAAAGCTTACTTCCGGGGCTTCATTTTGCACTCAAGAATATCCTAAGTCCAAATCCGGGGGGAGGAGATATGGTTGGTTGAAGTCCGGTTGGACTGAATCTGCGCGGCTTTACGGAAACTGGCATAACTTTTTCTACAGGAGGAATTTTAATGCAAGGTTTGCGGCATTGGAAAGCTAACTTCAAGGGCTACATGGCCGGCCACTTTTATGGCTTGAACCTTTTGACCCTAGCCGGCCGGCCATAGGGAGTAGCCGGCCGGCCATGGGGGTGGCCGGCCGGCCACCTGCAACCAAAGTACCTAGCCGGCCTGCTTCCTCAGTGAGGGTGTATTCCAGCTGTATCTTGGTTTTCCCCCAAAAAATATCTGATCCGGGGGAACCTTTTGGAGGGAAATAAGAGCTCATTTCCCTCCATTTGGCCAAGGATTCCTCTCTCCCTCTCTTGTCTACATTGGTGTCCTCCCAACTCAAGAGAAGAGATTACAAGCATTGGTTGAAGCATATACATACATACAACTTCATTTCCTTCAAGTTTTGGTGCCATTTCTTCATCATCTTCAAGCTCTACCCTCACCACTCCATTCCAGCAGCAAAGGAAGGGATTCCAGCAGCTTAGGGTCATCAAATCTGGTCCAAGAAGCAACAAAAGTATTGGTCTTCAAGGATAAGTAGATTTCCCCTCTTTTGTAGCATTTTCTTGCTTCATTTCTTAAGCCTACTTTCTTACTGTTTTGGGCTCCGACCTTAACTGAAAATAGGTCTATTTTGAGCTATTCTTCATGTTTGTTCAAGGGCTCAATCCTGTTTGAGCCCTCTATGGTGCACTTGCTTCAATATCACCTTGTATGTCAATATTTTGCATGCTTTTTCTAGCCTATGAGTGATCTGTTTTCGAGCATAATGTAAACTGTGAGTGGACCTATTTTGAGCCCCTCTTCAACATTTAAGAAGGGCTCAACCCTGTTTGGCTTCTCTATCTTGCACTTGCTTCACAATTCCTCCAATTTACCGAAAATTTGCATGATTTGTTTGGCCTATATGTAAATTTTTTTGGAGCATGTCATGAACTGTGAGTAAGCTTATTTTGTTTCCCTCTACAACATTTTAGGAGGGATCAACCTTGTTGGGGGTCTCCATGTTATACTTGTCTTTATACCCCTCTTTGACCCCCATTTTTGCATGCTTTTTTAAGCTTATCTAGCTTCTGTTTTCGGCCATCATCAGAACTGGAAAGAGTCATATTTTGATCTTCTTGACATATTTCATTAAGGGTCTTTTCTGGTTTGATGAATGTTTGGGGTACCTCATGTTATAGCCTTATGTATCCTAGTTCTTGCATGACATTTTTAGCATGTTTTCATAGTGAGTTGGGGGATGTCATCTACTGTAAATGTTCATATTTTTAGTCCCTCATCAGTGTTTTAGAAGGGTACTTTTCCATTTGGGCATCGCATGTATCACTTGCTTCAATACCCCTCTTGCGGGGCCATTTTTGTATTCTTGCTTGATCCTATGTGTGCTTGCTGTTTAGCCCTTTTTATGACTGAAAAATGCTTGTCTTGGGGCTGCCTTGCTACTGTATTTTCATTCCATGTCCATATCGTGCATGCATTGCATAGCTATAGGCCATTTCGGGCGCCTAATATCGCATTTCGGGATCATTCCATGCTTCGTGTGCACTTTGGCCATGTTTCGGGACTATTTTCCCCCACATTTCAGTGTTGAAACTCTATTTGCATGTTTACATATCATTTTCATGTAATTTCATGCCTTACAGCCATCGCCTCGGTTTGCGCGCCCGTGTGCACGCATTTCGAGGCGCTTCATTTTCATCCGACGGCCTCTTATGTGAGTGTAGCTGAGGCTCTCTCATGTTAGTGTAAGTCCATTTTGCATTCTGTATGCCATTTTAGTCTCATCGCATTGCGTATGTCATCGCCTCGGTTTGTGCGCCCGTGTGCACGCATTTCGAGGCGCTTCATTTTCATCCATCGGCCTCTTATGTGAGTGTGGCTGAGGTCCACTCGTGTTAGTGTAAGTCCATTTTGCATTACGTATGCCATCTCATGCCTTAGGGCCATCGCCTCGGTTTGCGTGCCTGTGGGCACGCATTTCGAGACATCTCATTTTAGTCTCATTGTATATCATATTCCATGCCATCTCATGCCTTAGGGCCATCGCCTCAGTTTGCGCGCCCGTGTGCACGCATTTCGAGGCACTTCATTTTCATCCATCGGCCTCTTATGTGAGTGTGGCTGAGGTCCACTCGTGTTAGTGTAAGTCCATTTTGCATTACGTATGCCATCTCATGCCTTAGGGCCATCGCCTCGGTTTGCGTGTCCGTGTACACGCATTTCGAGGCATCTCATTTTCATAGCATTGTGCATGCTAGGATTGTGTTTTAGTTACATTCATGTATATCATGCATATTGCATCGTGTTCAGGATAGGAGTTAGCCCGGGCACGGGAAACGAGGCACGTTTCGTACTCCGAGCAACGGAACGGGTCTCAATTCCCAAGTCACCGACGCTCCGGATTACCCATGATGGAGTTAGGTTTTGTTGTAGCATTCATCTGCATTCATCCTATATTGAGGTGTGCAATCCGACTCCTCGGCCATCATGCATCGAGATGCGTGATTGGTGGCACGAGGATCAAGGCATGCATATATCTGTGAAATACATTGCTATGCTCATTTCCTGCTCTCTGTTGCAGCAAAATGAAGAATCAGTAACTTTTCGGAGTCTGGCACGCATTTCGAGGAACATTGCAAACAGAGGCTAATTGGGGCATCCTAGTGGATTTCCGAAAAGGCAGCCCAGCATACATCATTCAGCGGAAGTGAGGCAGCCCCTGGCTTGCATGCCAGTTTACAGTTTTTTCTTAGTTAATTTGTTAATTAATTAGGAATTTGTATATTATTCGGACTGTATATTTCGGACTGTATTATTCTTTCATTTCGGACTGTATTATTTATTCGGACCCTCTGCGCGAGGGCATAATTGTAATAAGTGTGGGTGAGTGTGATGTATGTCTTCCAACCCCACGTCTTTCTCCCTTTTATTTACCCGCTTATGATGGTTAGATATAGGGCATATTTCAATTAGCATACAGTATGACAGCATGTTTGCATCATTCATCTGTTTCGCACGCACCGGGCTCGGCGCATCATACAAACTGCATTTGTATTTCAATTCCGAATTGAATACGTGTTAGTTGTAGCATTCCATATGCCATGTTTAGAATAGCCGAGCCTGCTATAGTTTGCATCTTTGCGTGTATTGCATTAGGCATTTCTGTATAATTAGGATCATGCATGATTTCTAATCGGTTTTCTGTTTTGACTTGGAGTACTCGGTGAGTTTTTATGCTTTAGCATCCTTGCATGCGTGTGAGTGTTGCCATGAATAGCATGCTTACCATGAGGCTATATGCTTATATGATATAACTGCCTTGAATGCCTGTGGGTGGAGGTTGAGTTACTGGAAGTGGAACAAATCATTGACTGTTTGTTTTAAGCCCACTAGATAGTGGCAAAATCATGTTTTCTAAGCCCACCTGAGGGTGGCAAATCCACGTCTTAGCCTACCTGCGGGTAGCACCATCAAACCATTTTCAAACAAACAAACATGAAATGTTTTGTTCCAATTCAGACGACCCAGTCTATACTTTTTTGCTGCGAGCATCACATAGTAACCTAGGCTAATAATCGGAATAAGAACTCACAATGTTTTCAAAATAGATATCATGGTTAGTAGAGGCCAATCTTTGACCGGGCGAGCGGGGGTGCTCACGAAGTGACCTTCCCCAATCGTACCCAAGTTCCCGAGCCGAGGCAACTTTGGTGATGACGGACACGTGGCCTTTGGCACCGAGTCAGGGTTTCCTAAATTTCCCAAAAATAAAAACATTTAGGTGGCGACTCTGTATCTGGCAAAGCAGTCCATGTTTGGCACTTCTTTCAAAAAATCTGTTTTCCAAACGATTTGCCAGATTTGGACTCTTTGGTTCAAGATTAAGAACCGTGACATTTGAGTCCTTCGAACTGTAGTGACCCAATATCGAACCAGAACGAGGGGGGGACTCGCACTCCCTTTCCTCGGGATGCGTTCGGGGACGTCTACAGATTGATATACTGAATGTGAACACGAAATGTGATAGATGCACTTAGTGAACAAAGTATGATGGATATACTAAAAGTAAACACAAAGTGTGATAGATGCACTTAGTGAACAAGTATGATGGATATATTGAAGGTGAACACAAAGTGTGATAGATGCACTTAGTGAACAAGTATGATGGATATACTGAAGGTGAACACGAAGTGTGATAGATGCACTTAGTGAACAAGTATGATGGATATACTGAAGGTGAACACAAAGTGTGATAGATGCACTTAGTGAACGGGAGTATGATTGATATACTAAATGTGAACACGAAGTGTGATAGATGCACTTAGTGAACAAGTATGATTGATATACTAAATGTGAACACAAAGTGTGATAGATGCACTTAGTGAACGGAGTATGATTGATGTACTAAAAGTGAACACAAAGTGTGATAGATGCACTTAGTGAACAGGAGTATGATGGATATACTGGATATATGAAGTGTGATTGATACACTAAGGGAATAAAGTGGGTATGTGCGTGATAGATACACAAAAGGTAATGAAGTGTGATGGATACACTAAAGTAATTGAAGTGAACATGTGTGTGATAGATACAGAAAATGAGAATGTGTGTGATAGATACACTAAGTGAAGAGAGTGTGATTGATACACGGAATGTAATGAAGTGTGTGGTTGATACACTAAATGAAATGAAACGTGTGATTGATACACTGAATGCAATGAAGTGTGTGATTGATACACTTGCAATAAAGTGTGTGATTGATACACTGAATGCAATAAAGTGTGTGATTGATACACTAAAGTGAGAATGGGTGTGATAGATACATAAAATGAGAATGTGTGTGATTGATACACAAAATGAGAATGTGTGTGATTGATACACAAAATGAGAGAAGTGTGATTGATACACTAAATAAACATGTGACAGATACATGAAGCAAATAGAGTGTGATTGATACACAAAGCAAACATGTGATATGAAGAGAAGAATGGTGTGATAGATACACAAAGTGAGTGAAGTGTAATTGATACACTGAGTGAGAGTGTAATAGATACACAAAAGTGAATATGTGCGTGATGGATATACAAAACGAGAATGTGTGTGATAGATACACAAAATAGGAATGTGCGTGATAGATACACAAAATGAAAGAAGTGTGATTGATACACCAAGGCAAATGGAGTGTGTTAGATACACTAAGTGGAGCAAATGACTATGTGTGATAGATACACGAAGTGAATGGAGTGTGATTGATACACTAAAGCAAATAAAGTGTGCTAGATACACTGAATGAATGAAGTGTGATTGATACACTAAGTGAATGAAGTGTGATTGATACACTATGGGACTGAGGTGTGATTGATACACTATTCTGGCTTGAAGCAGACTTGATCTTGAGCTTGAGGTAGAGGTACACTCATACTTCGGAGCATTGGCAAGGCCTGAAGAGGTACACACGGGATGTAGTCTCGGAACTTACTGAAGTTGAAACGAACTCAGATACCCGACGTTTTCCTCTTTTGCTTTTGCTTTGCAGTCCGGAACCATTATAGCTTCAGATAGGTCCCGGTTCTACTGTTCTCACATGACCTGGGTTGAACCCTACGGTTTTATGAAAGAACAAGTATTGTTTTGCACAAATGTGGAGAATGGCACAACACTCTGAGCACAAGATGATTTTTTTGAAATTGACGATGAGAATAAGTTCTCGACTGGGTATTGAGCCTACGACTGAACATAGCACACCACGACTCAACAACGGAAAACAAAAGGGTAAACAACCCAAACACATCTATTGACACTCGAAACGACTCAAAACAAGAATCAAGACAGCCAAAACAAAACACAAGACTCCAATGTGCACAGGGAGCCTGTTTTACCGGGTATTATTTCCCACCCTTTCTCATTTGTGATTCTCACATCACTCTGGCACTCAATCTCTTGTTTTCTGAAAAAGCCTTTTTCTCACTTTTTCTCTCATCGCACATCTCTCTATTCTTCAATCTCTCATTTTTCATCCCTCCCCTGGGTGGTTGATGGATAAACAGGAAGTTGCGGGCTCTTGCCCCTAGCATGCTGCTAGATTCTTTTTCTCCTACGCACAGCAGTGAACTTCTCCCATAGAGGGGTTGTGCTACAACTGGGTGTGTAGCAAATCTGTAGCTGACATCGATTGATGATGCTCTGCTTGGAGTTCGGACGTGATCAGATTTGTCCAGATGAGAGAGTGGAATCTCTGGTCTCATTCCAGTTCGTGCTTCGCACTTGGCTTGATACCTCGTTGCTCGGAGGATGTGAGAGCTTTCAGCCTTTTGTTGTGCCCTTCAGTTGTGCCTTTTCTGGCAGGTAGAGTGCCCTTCTTGGCGAGTATTTTGACAAAGGGGAAAAGACAGAACTCCTGACTCGACTGCGCCCCTAGTTCATCATTTTGACCATTTTTTATTTTGCTTTCTACTAAAACAATTTTGACCAACATGAGAGTTAGATTAACATGCTTGTGCAATTTTCTGATTTAAAATCATGCAAGTCACGCTATGAGCACTGAAAATTTTCCTTTTTTTGGGTCCAAGAAAATGGTCCAGTTTTGGAAAATATGAAATAATTTTCAAGAGACCAGTCAACCTCAGTAAAAATTCTCAAAAACTATTTTACAAAGGGCCAATGCTCAACAAGCACGGAACCAACTCTTGAGGTGCACAACCTCGGACCCATAGCAATGGAAAATTGCCCCTTGTTTGAAGAGAGCTGCATGGCGACGGAAAGTTGCCCCTTGTTTGAATGATGTCGCAGCACATTGTAGTCAGTCCTCTGAGCGACGAACACGACCAGACTCTCGGATACAGAGAAGGCAAAGATGATCAAAACCATCACATGGACATAGTCGAATTTGAATTGTTTTACGGCTGGACTTCAGAATGAAGTTGCCTACGTATCCCAAAGATGGGAATCAAGCCTTACGTAGTTCGGGGTTAAGGTACACTCGGGTATTTAACCTCTCCTTTTTATGCTCTAACTTTTGCCAAGGCGCCTGTCGCAGGTTTTCGACCTTGCGAGCTTTATTCTTCTTTCTTTTCTTTCTTTTTCATTTTTTTCTCTTTTTTTTTCTTTTTCTTTTAGGCTCTAACTTTTGCCAAGGCGCCCGATGCGGGTTTTCGACCTTGCGAGCTTCTTTTTCTTTTCTTTTCTTTTGTTCTTCTTTTTCTGTATTTTTTCTTTTGTATGTATCTTTTTGCTTGCTCTAACTTTTGCCTGGGTCGCCCTTCCGGGTTTTCGGCCCAGCGAGCCTCTCAAAGGGTAAAAGTGTAGCCAGTCCATGCCAAATGGTTTTAGGGTTTTAATGCCATCCGTATCCAGGAGAGTGGTTGTTGATTCACAAGAGAACTCATCTTCGGCTCTTCGGGCACATCTGACATCTTTGCCCCTAGTTTGAGGGGGGGCTTCTGATCTAGCTTCCCAAGCCTCTCTTGACGACATCTGATCTTCTTGATTTGACTTTCTTGCCTCTTGTTCGAGGGCTGTTTTGAATCCGGTCTCACAGGCCTCACGTTGTAGTTAACCGTTGAACATTCTGAGTTTGAGTCCAAGGTTCGAAAATGAGGGGTCGAGTCTCGAGGCTGAGAGTGATCCTAGGCTGCACAATCTCAAGAGCGATTCCACACAGGTCTTCGCAGGACTGCGCAAAACATTTTGTTTTGAAAGTTTTTAAGAAAGCAACAAATCGTTCGTGCTGAAGACAGTGTGGAGCCAATCTGGATCAAGCCAGGATCCTTCTCAGTACTCACACTAACAAGCATGATCTCAATCATTAAGGGCTTAGCATACCTCTCTTTCTCTCAGTTGATCAAAGCTTTGCAAATCCCGAGGAATTCCTTCATCTTCGTTTTTATCACAATGTTTCGAAAGAAAAAAAAAAAAAAAAGTTTTGGAAAACTTAGGTCAATGCAATGAATTCAAGGCACAGAAAAGACATAGCTTCTAGTCAAATACTGCCATCTCATTTAGAACTTCTGGCACAACCGGCGCAAGGCAGAAGCAAACGCAAGAGCGTGAAAATCACTGTTGTTTCATTCAAATCTGTTGGCACAACTGGCTCCCTGGCAGAAACAGACTCAAAACAAAACGAAAAGACAAACGGAAAACAAAATAATGATGTCCGGGGTAACACACCCGGAATCATCCGACTCCTATACAACAGGACTGACTCGATATAACAAGACAGACCCGAAACAAAAAGACTGACTCAAAACAGACTCAAAACAACAAGACTGACCCAATACCCAAGTCAGAATGTAAAATAACCAGCATTCAAAATGCTCAAAACAGTGCGTGCCATACGCCATATCTGGGGTAAACTGAGTGTTGCCCGCAGGTGGTTCATTCCCCTTGATCATATCGTATTATCCCCTACGTTCACTGACCCAGTGACGATAGACCCTACTGAGCTGGTGCGGCGATGACGTTGTTGTCAAACAAATCTTGTACATCATGGCGCAGACGAAAGCAACTATCGGTCTCATGACCGGTTTGTTGATGGTACGCATAGTACTTAGTCCGGTCATGTTTTGGAGGGAGAGGATCAGGTAAAGGCCGTTGTTCCAATGGTTTCAGATGTCCTTTCCGGATTAGGACCTCTAGAGCCTTTGACAAAGGCATATGAAGTGGGGTGAAAACCCTCTTGACTCGAGGTGGGTATTTGGTTTGCTGTGAGCTACTTCCGGACGCACCGGTGGATGGGGTAGCTTGTTTTGATGTGGTGGTGGCGACCATGCCCACTTCAGAAGATCTTGCGGCTGCATCACCACTGGTGGTCGCATTCGAACTGCGGGTAAACGCCCTCCTGGGCTGCTCCTTTTCCTGGTCAATGAGACCCTGCTTTATAGCGTCCTCGATTTGTACCCCAATCTCATGGAGGTCTGCAAAGGTGGGTAGGGGGAGGACAATCATCTTCTGCATCAGCCTGGGTTGGAGATTGCGCACAATCATCCGTATCTGGTCCTTGTCGACCGGCCTTGTGGTCATCGAAGAAGCTTTGGCCCTCCAACGGGTTACAAAGTCAGAGAAGCCCTCTTTCGGCTCTTGCCTGGTTGTCTCAAGATCACGGGTTGTGATCTCGATCTGGGTATTGTATGAATATTGTGCGACGAAGGCCTCAGACATCTCCTCCCAGCTTCGTTTCACTGAGTCCTCTAATTTGGCGTACCAGATGGCCGCGATACCCGACAGGGTCCTGCTAAAGAGGGAGAGCTTCTGTAATCTTGTCAAGCCCATCGGGCGCAGAACATCTGAAAACAAACTCAGGTGGACCATGGGGTCCCCAGATCCATCAAATCGGTCAATTTGAGGCATCTTGAACCGATCTGGCAACGTCACAGCTGCGTCCGTATACCCATCCTCGATGTCGGGAATAGTCCTGACTCCCTGGGATTTCTTAAACATTTTTTCCAACTTACTCAGCTTCAGTGCTGTGGGGTCCGCTTCAAACTCAAAGGGAGAGTCCAGTACATTGATAGGCGTGGGTGCCTTGGATAGTTGCGGTAGGATCGGGGGTGGAGCTGGCTCCGTTGGAAGGTCTGTATCCTCTTGGACATTTTGGACATTTGGCGTCTCCCCAGGTGCTGGAGCTCCTGCTGGGGGAGGAACTTGTTGTGAAGCAGACGCGCCGCTTTGCTGTTGTAGCCTGGTGATGAGCTCAGCCTGCTGAGCCATGATTACAGCCTGCTGCTTGGAGAATTCCGCTTGGCGGACAGCGTCTTGCTGCATGAGTTTCATAGTTTCCTGCATCTGACACATCATTGCCTCCACCCCTGACGTATTCTGTTGATCCATCTGACTGACTGGTATATCTATCCCTGTGGTGAAAACTGAGACCTCGGCCTGACTGTTCACTGGTGGGGTGGATAAGGGTTACTGATCTGGTAACTGCTGGACTGGTGATCTGTGCCTGACTAGCCTTCTCTAGCCCTGATTACCCTTGAACTGAGTCTCTGACCTGACAAAGTCTATCAGCACAAATCCAACGTACCCGGGGGATAGTGGAGCCTTCTGAAGCTATGATTCTAGGACTACCTAGCAAAAGAGAAAACAGACAGCATCTCAGCTCAACTTCACTGGAACGGATACGAGCAAAGCTAAACGACTGTATTCTATCACTGATCACTGTTCCCTGAAATCACTGCCCCCAAATCTGAATGTGATACCCGCAGATATAACTGATTCTCAAAGTACTGATACTGGTGCCTGCAGGCCGGATACCTAGACTTGCAAACTGGTATATGCATTCCCTGTAGAGATACACTCTAAAAGCACATAGCAAGTAAATGAGAGCCAATACACCCCTATGTTGGGGTAGGGTTTCCCTGTCCTATTTTGTCAGGAGCTAGGGTTTCACTACGCACGCAGTGGTTTCAAACAACCTAAGATCGGGTGAGCAACCTGTCCTAGCTTGGAATGGTCACTACGGATTTCGATATGCACTAGGTCGAATGGTCGAAAAGGGTGCCCCGGTAAAACCGGGGTTTGTGTTCCCATACTGGCAGAGCCCGCAACCGGTCAGCCTTATGGACATGCCTTGACAAGACAAGCCTTCGGCAAACCGCTCAGGAATAGCAGATGGCCAACACGGTGTCCTAGGCGCACCAATGCACATGCAATGCAAAGAAACACATAAGTGTAGTCAAAACAGGATATCACGAGTTCGAGTCAAGCTCTCTAAATCCCCAGCAGAGTCGCCAGAAACTGTAACAAGCCCGCGGGGGACCTCGGCTACAGTTCGGACTCCCTTTTGTGTTGCGGTTCTTAATCTTGAACCAAAGAGTCCAACTCTGGCAAATCGTTTTGAAGAAAAACAGATTTTTTGAAAAGTAGTGCCAAACATGGACTGCTTTGCCAGATTACAGAGTCGCCACCTAAATATTTTTAAAATGGGAAATTTAGGAAACCCTGACTCGGTGCCGAAGGCCACATGTCCGTCATCACCAAAGTGGTCTTGGCTCGAGAACTTGGGTACGATCGGGGAAGGTCAGCTATGAGCACCCCCTTTCGCCCGGTCCGAAGACCGGCCTCTACTAACCATGATATTCGATTTTGAAAACGTTATATGTTCTTATACCGGTTATTAGCCTAGATTTACTACGTTATGCGCACAACAAACAAGTATAGACCAAATCGCCTAAGTTGGAACAAAACACTACATGTTTGTTTTGAAAACGGTATGCTACTCGCAAGTAGGCTAAAATACAGGTTTTGCCACCCTTAAGTGGGCTTTAGAAAAAGATGATTTTGCCACTAACTAGTGGGCTTAAAAACTCACGGTTTTTAATGCATTGTCCCAATTTAGGTAATTCAACCTCTATCCACAGGCATTCAAGCAGTTATATCACATAAGCACTTAGCCTCATGGTAGTCATGCTATTATGGCAACATTCACACGCATGCGAGATGCTAAAGCATAAAAGCTCACCTAGTATTCCAAGCCAAAACAGAAGCTCATTAGAAATCCATGTATGGACCTAAGCATACTGAAATGTCTAATGCAACACATGCAAAGATGTAATCTAGGCATGCTCGGCTATCCTAATCATGGCATATGAAATGCTACAAGTAACACGTATTCAATTTGGAAATTGAAATACAATGCAGTTTGTATGATGTACCGAGCCCGGTGCATGTAAACAAATGCATGGATGCACGCATGCGTTGCATAAGGTATGCTAAAACAAACATGCCCTAATCTACCATCATAAGCAGGTAAATAAAAGGGAAGAAAGAAATGGGGGTTGGAAGACATACACCGCACTCACCCACACTTATTACAAATTTGCCCTCACACAGAGGGACCAAAAGAATATACAGTCCCAAATAATACAGTCCGAATACAGAATAAATTATTACAAAAATTCTAATTTAATTAATAATTTAAATGCAGAATAGAAAAGGCCGCAGCCCCGCCTCGGGATACGCGAATGATGCATGCTCGAATCCGACTTGCCCGGAAACCCGTTGCCATAGCATTGCTGCCTCTGTTTTCACTGTCCTGCCTTTCTGAAAACTGCCAAAGTCTCAGGACATGCTCCCTGCACACTGAGGATCATCATCGGCTGAATAGAATGTCCACCGGCCGTGTACAATGTCCATCGGCTGGAGATAAAGCTATTGCCTGTCCATCAATGGCCGGTCGGCACTCTATACTGCCGATCGGCAAAAACTCCCTGCAGAAGACAGTTTTGACAGCAACAAGGACAGACAGTGTATGGCATGGAATTCCATGCAAATGTATGCACGGACACACTCCCTATCATGCAATGGACTCAAGGGAGCATGGCCCTCGACCCCCGGGCCATCAATCACGCATTTCAATGCATGATGGCCCAAAAGCCAAGTTAGCAACTTTGATATCAAATGTCATGCAAACCAAACAAACACATAAAGCCCAACCTCTATCACTTGATCAAGAGGCAAGGCATGCATGCCAATGCAATGCAACCTAGGCATGTGATCTAGTATGTAACATGGGCATGCAAATGAACAATGTATGCTAGGCGCGCAACCTAAACATGTAAACAAACATGGTATGCAACAAAATGCAACGATGGGCTTAAACTAACATGGATAGCTCGCAAGCATGCCAAAATCAGTGGCCATTAAATGAAATGAGGTAACCGAAATGCACACAAACATGTCCAATGCATAGATCTATCCTAAGATACAACATGCAACTCTAACAAGGCATGGCAAATGATGAAACATAGCATATAATGGTGCATGTTCCAGATCTGAAATGTCATGCCAAATGACTCCAAAATGACTCCAAAGCATGCAAGCATTTATGTAATGCATTGTTAAGGACTTAAGCACTAAAGCTAGTGAGATGCAATACACTATAAGCATGCAAAGCGATGCCCGAATGATGAAGACAGACACAAATAGTCCTCATGAAGCCCAAAATAATGCTAAAACATATATGAAATGTAGCCGAAATAAGCTAGCATGCTTGGCTAAATTAGCATGTGATTTTGACTAGCTAGCATGATTTACATGGCAAGTGTATGATGCAAAGCCCAAACAGGAAAAGTCCCTTCTACAACACTGATGAGGGACCAAAAATATGACTACTCACAGTAGATGACAGCCCCCAAATCAATATGCAAACATGCTAAAAATGCCATGCAAGAACTAGGATAACAAAAGGCTATAACATGAGGTATACAAAGCATCCACCAAACAGCCAAAGACCCTTAATGAGATATGTCCAGGGGGTCAAAATATGGCCATTTTCAGTTCTGATCATGGCCGAAAAACAGAAGCATGGTAGGCTAACAAAGCATGCAAAAATGGGGACCAAAGAGGGGTTATGAAGCAAGTCATACATGGAGGTCCCCAACAGTGTTGAGCCCTTCTTCAATGTTGAAGAAGGGCTCAAAAGAAGCCTCTTTACAGTTTACATCGAAGCTCAAAAATACTTGTAAATAAGGCTAAACAATGAAGCTAAAAAATGCAAGTTTACGGGAAATGGATGCTTACCCTTGAAGAACAGCAAACCAGCGGCTCTTGGTCTAAATTTCTGAGCTCCTAACCTCTGCAAATGGCCTCCCAAATGCTGGAATGGAGGATGGAGGTGTTGTGCTATGGGTTGTAGGGCAAATGATGCAAGAACAAAGGTGTTTGGAGGCTTGGATAAGATAGATATAGAGGGTTGTAGATATATATGTTAGATATATATGTCTACTCTCTGGTTTTTTACTCAAAAACTCCAACCTAGACAAAGGGAGAGGAATGGTCCTTATATAAGGCAAGGAAAGCACTTATCTTAAGGGCTAAGCAAAGAGAAGGGTTCAAGGGGGGGGGGTGCAAAAGAGTCTAGGCTTCTTGGAGAAGCTAAGACAGCTGGCCAAGCTTCTCCAAGAAGCTTTGGCCAAAGGGTCACCTTCTAGAAGCTCTAGGGGGTTCAAAGGCTCATTAGGGTGCAAAATGGCTACATATACGCATGGAGAGCTGGGTCTGTGCGTCCCAGCTGGCACAGCTGGCATGCACCATGCCTGGGAGGGTCAAAAAGGTCAGGTCGGCCAGAAAATTTGATCATCGGCCAAAATAAAGTGCCGGTCGGCAAAATATAGTGCCGATAGATGATTCCGAGGTCAAAAAAGTGCCGGTGGGTATGCAAATTGAAGCCCCGGAAGTTAGCTTTCCAATGGCGCAAACCTTGCATCAAAATTCCTCCTATGCAAAAAGTTATGCCCTTTTTCGTGAAGCCGCGCAGACTCGATCCAACCGGGATGATACCCAGCTTCAATCAATCATATCTCCTCCACCCTGACTTGGCTCTAGGAGATTCTTGAATTAAAAATGAAGCCCCGGAAGTTTTCTTTTCAAATATGGTGGCCTCATAGCTAAATTCCAAGTATGCAATTGAATAAGCCTGATTCAGCGAGAGCCGCTCGACTTTCTTCTACCCAGATTCATGGTGAACTTCTTCTCCAACCTATTTTCTCCCCTCCTCTCCTCTTTTCTTCAACTCCAAACCCCTAAACAAAGTGTTTTGAAGGGTTTGCCTCTCTCCTTGTCGAAGAAACTGAACCTGTGCCCTGCACATCTCTCAACACCGAGCAAACCATCAGTAATGCCCAAGTCTTGAGGGCGGTCAAAAACGGGGTGTCTACAAACCTCATAGGCAAAACAAGATTGATGATGTTGTATGAGTACTGTATGTGTCAAGATTTCCACGAGAATCTAGTTTTGTGGTTAGAATTATCCCATTGATAGTTATTGCGTGATATAGCCAAATTTGATTTAGCTCGGTCCAACCAGGCAATTGGCAAATAAAGTTTGAATTAATATGTGCAAATTCCTTGTTACATGGTCGATAAGCAAGCAAGAAATATCTTCTCAATAATTGGACCCACCAACCTCAGCCCGGTTGGGCAATTAAGTCACCTGATTGCCCGAGTAGATTAATTGACAGGGAAGAAATTACTTTATATGCTTATAAGGAGACAAGCAACAATCGAGCTTTGGAAGTTAAATTGCCGAAGTCATGAAAAATTTTATCGTGATTACATCACACTAAAGTCAGGGGGTAGAAGAGTAAATGAATCAGAATATGGCTGAATAACGAATAAATCGAAGCATGACTTATAAGTCCTTACAAAAAGGCAGTGACTTCACAACCGAGATATGTCACTGAACTGAGATGAAGTCCGGGTTTTATGGATCACATGGGCAAGATAAATTACGCTACCCTTGGGTTAAAAATTTTGAAAAATCTTTATCGAGCAGGTTTTGCTTGGTGATGTAGATTGGCAGGTTTGACCAATTTTGAAAATCTTTGTCGAACAAAGTAGGTTGGCAGATTTGACTAACTTGAAAAATCTTTGTTGAGTGGGTTTTGCTTGGTGAAGTAGATTGGCAGGTTTGACCAATTTTGAAAATCTTTGTCGAGCAAAGTAGGTTGGCAGGTTTGACCAACTTGAAAAATCTTTGTCGAGCGGGTTTTGCTTGGTGAAGTAGATTGGCAGATTTGACCAATTTTGAAAATCTTTGTCGAGCAAAGTAGGTTGGCAGGTTTGACCAACTTGAAAAATCTTTGTCGAGCGGGTTTTGCTTGGTGAAGTAGATTGGCAGATTTGACCAATTTTGAAAATCTTTGTCGAGCAAAGTAAGTAGGTTGATAGGTTTGACCAACTTGAAAAATCTTTATCGAGCGGGTTTTGCTTGGTGAAGTAGATTGGCAGGTTTGACCAATTTTGAAAATCTTTGTTGAGCAAAGTAGGTTAGCAGGTTTGACCAACTTAAAAAATCTTTTTGCTTGGCGAAGTAAATTGGCAGGTTTGACCAACTTTGAAAATCTTTATAGAGCGGGTTTGGTTTAGCAAAGTAGGTTGGCAGGTTTGACCAACTTGAAAAACCTTTGTCGATGGGTTTTGCTCGACAAAGGGGGTTAGCAGGTTTGACCAACTTTGAAAATTTTTGTAGAGTAGGTTGCTGGTTTGTCCAACAGTGGGATTCCTTGCCGAGCGGGTTTTGCTTGCCAATAAGCAAGTTGGTGTTTTGGTAGTTCCTAACAAGATTAGGCATTCTTGGAATAAGTCCTAGTAAGGCTAGGAATTTTCAGAATAAGTCCTAACGAGATTAGGCGTGCTTGGAATAAGTCCTAACAAGGTTAGGCATTTTTGGAATAAGTCCTAATGAGGTTAGACATTTTTGGAATAAGTCCTAACAAGATTAGGCATTCTTAGAATAAGTCCTAACAAGGTTAGGCATTTTTGGAATAAGTCCTAATGAGGTTAGGCATTTTCGGAATAAGTCCTAGTAAGGCTAGGAATTTTTGGAATAAGTCCTAACAAGATAAGGCATTCTTGGAATAAGTCCTAACAAGGTTAGGCATTTTTTGAATAAGTCCTAATGAGGTTAGGCATTTTCGGAATAAGTCCTAGTAAGGCTAGGCATTTTTAGAATAAGTCCTAACAACATTAGGCATTCTTGGAATAAGTCCTAACAAGGTTAGGCATGTTTAGAATAAGTCCTAATGAGGTTAGGCATTTTCGGAATACGTCCTAGTAAGGCTAGGCATTTTTGGAATAAGTCCTAACAAGATTAGGCATTCTAAGAATAAGTTTCAACAAGGCTAGGTATTTTCGGAATAAGTCCTAACAAGGTTAGGCATTTTGGAATAAGTCCTGGCACCCATGTATGGTTCTAGCTAGGCAATATTACACGACTATTTTTATCAGAACAATAGAAAGCTTCCACTCTTTCACTGGGTTCAAAGAGAATGAAAGCTTGGCGGCAATTGAGAGGGAATAAAAATAACTACAGGAATTATGTGGGTCCCGACAATGCCATGTGACGTAATTATAAATTATCATGTGTATGACAGTTATCAAATTCTTATCAAACACTATATTAGTGTTTTATGTTTTACAAAACTTATCAGGATATGAAAGCTTATCGATATAGAAGTCCTGAACAACAGAAGATTGTTTAGGATAGGACTTCTGGAACATTCAAATTACTTGAGAAGTAAGTCACTGGATATTATAAATAGGTGACACCCTTATGGGTTGAGGTATGCGATTTCTCTCTATGAATTAGTCCATTAAATATTTTGATACTATTGGAGGACTGACTATGGGTCGGAGGGCCACCGGCTACAGTTGGGGGTGTTTTGTCTTGCAGATAATGATCGCGTGGTGGTGTTGATCATCTTCTTCGTTGGATTTCTTTATCATCAAATACAGTATTTTTTTTTATGTCTGTACAGGTACAATTTACCTATTTTACCAAACCATGCATTAATAAAACCAAATCAAACAACGCAGTTTGATCTGAATTAGACCGTTGCGATTTTTTCAATTTTTTTATTCAGTCCAATAAAATATATATATATATATATATATAATTTCTATCCCAAGATGTATAATTTTTATAATTTTAAATATGCATACCATAATTTCTTGAGTCATAACTTTTATTATAAAAATGCATAACTTGATATACACCTTCATAGGGTCCATATTATTTTATAAA
This sequence comes from Camellia japonica, assembly GCA_030407325.1. Classification (NCBI taxonomy): domain Eukaryota; kingdom Viridiplantae; phylum Streptophyta; class Magnoliopsida; order Ericales; family Theaceae; genus Camellia; species Camellia japonica. The sequence continues at coordinate 139,055,262 of JAPPVO010000029.1, read as the reverse complement.
GATCAAGAATTTGTGGAGTAACTGTCAAACTGACATACCTCTCTTCCACTTCTGATCCAAAAAAAAAAAAAACCCTCTCTTCCACCTACCATGGAAGACACTCAAAGAAATGAAAACATTTCACTCATCATAGCGAGAGAAACTAACCATGAGCTAGAAAACGATTGGCATGATGATGATCTACTTATTGCATCACTTCCCAAAGTAAAGGGATGGCTAGGTTTTATAAATCCCTATCATCTTTACCAAGGTTTTTGGTGCTCGAACCACATTATTCGAGCAGTAATGTCAGTCCAACAACACTTCAAAGCTCAAGACACAGACCTCATACTCGTTACCATGCCCAAATCAGGCACCACTTGGTTGAAGTCCTTGGCCTTGGCCTTCGCCATCGCCATCGCCATCGCCATCGCCAATCGCCAATCGCCATCGCTACCCTAACTCACTTTCTCAACACCCCTTGTTCGCTTCCAACCCTCACGAGCTCGTCTCTTTTCTCGAGCTCAATTCTAATAAAAAAGGTTGTCATATTCGCCACCTTCCCATTGCCTCCGACTTTCAATCCCCTATGGCGAATATTTTTTCCACCTATATCCACTACCATTCATTGCCCGACTCAATTAAGAACTTTGGTTATCGCGTTGTCTATCTCTATCGCAATCCCTATGATGCCTTCATCTCCGCTTGGCACTTTGTGAATATGGCTAAAGCTGAGAGCCTCGGGCCTTTATCATGCGATGGTGCTTTCGACATGTTTTGTAGAGGTACCATAGTTGTTAGAAATGGTTTTGAAGTTTTGGAAAAATCTGATTTTTCCTCAACTTTGGTTTATTTTTTAGGCGGGACCGATGCGCCAAATTTGGCGGGTCTAAGTGGTAACGCATTCTATGCCGCGTTGTGATTCACGTAGTATATTTGGTTGCTCAAAACCATTATCGGATGAATGGGAAATTGCAGCCAAAGTGAGCTCCATGGAAATGGAGTTTTTGGTGGAAATTCCTTAAGGTTTGAATAAAGGCTTGTCCCACATTGATTTGGTGGGAAACTTTGAGTGGGTTTATAAGGCTTGGGGTTGGAACTTGGGGTACGCCCCAAGGGGCACCCAAGTTTTGTAGAGAGGGAGGTTATGGGCAAAGTTGGCTAGACCCATTGGACCCAAAATAAACACAAACGCGCGCGCCGCCGCCGTCCGTCCGGTTGGCTGGGCTTGGGCGCGGGTGCGTGGTGTGTGGTTGGGTTGGGCTTGTCCGGCTCAATACCTATCTTTTGGGCCAAAAACATTTGAAATTTATTTTCTAAAATTAAATTCTAATTTTTTGGAATTTGAATTTCAGAAATTGAATTTAAAATGGGCTCCGTTTTTTCCCTCCACCCGGACAAATTCAAATCTGTTAAATACGGGTTTTATCTGTTCAAATTTTGAACCTAATAGATTTCTATCTGTTTATTCAAACCGAACAGTTACCATACCTGTTCATTCAAATTTGTACCTGTTTAATTCAAATTAAACAGCCACTACTCCATCTATAAATAGGCAGCCCCTCATTTGATGTTTTCACTCCAATTTCGTCTAAAATTTTGCCTGCCCTCTCTATATTTTTGCTGCATAATTTTTCTTGTGAGAAAGAGTGTAAACACTTGGTGTGTTCGTTGTGTAAACAATTTGTAGTGCTGCTATTATTTCCTATTGATCATTTTATCCTGGGAGATAGACGTCCACATTTAAAAACACCGTGGAAAGGACGAATTTGTCTTAAGGACACAATGTTAAACACTGGACTTGATCAGAAAATTTGTTCAAGAAATTAATTTGGTAAGTAATTAATTTATTTTTTGTTTTATTATTTTTCTGTTTCAGATTTTCATTTTGTTTTTGTAACAAAATAAAAATCTGTTTTATTTTATTTTCTGGCTTGATTTTTGTAATCAAACGATCTCTCTTCTTTCCTTTATTTCTTTTGTATTCCGTTTGTTGTTAAGTACACAAACATAATTTATTTTTTAAATACAGTGAAGATTGTCCAACAATCTTAAGACATATTATTTTTTGGTGTCTTCATTGTATTTATTTTCTGTGCTTTACAAAGTGATATTCTGGTTGGAAAATAAAATAGTAGTAATATACTGTTTGACAAATAGTAGTAATATACTGTTTATTTTCTTTGACAACTCGTAGTAATATACTAGTGTCATTAACAATTGCAGAATATTAATTTGTGTTACAGAAAATTATTGTGGTATTTTATTTTTCTAGTTTTAGTAACAAGAAAAGTAAAATTATTATGTTATAATTTATTTTCTAGTTTTAGTAACTAGAAAATTAATTTGTGTTTTGGATTTTTTTTTAATTTTTGTAATAAGATATTATGGCTACTGCAATTGAAACTGCAATTGGAAGTGGTACTCCAATTGTTACACCGACTCCGGTCCCTATCCAGAACCATGTTCAAGTTCCAATAAATCACGGAGAAAAACCGAAAAAATTTAACGGTACTGAGTTTAAGAGATGGCAGTAGAACATGCTGTTTTATCTTACAACTCTAAATTTGGCCTAGTTTCTCCGTGAAGAGGCTCCAACACTTAGAGAGAATGAAAGTGATCAGCAAGTTGTTGCCGCTGGGGATGCTTGGAAACATTCTGATTTCTTGTGCAGAAACTACATCCTCAATGGCCTTGACAACATGCTGTATAATGTTTACAGCCCTTTGAAAACAGCAAAAGAATTGTGGGATTCTTTGGAGAAAAAGTACAAGACTAAGGATGTCGGCACAAAGAAATTTGTTGTTGGTAAATTTTTGGATTTCGTTATGGTAGACTCCCAAACAGTAATTTCTCAAGTTCAAAATTTTCAGTTAATTTTGCATGAAATTTATTCTAAAGGTATGTCTCTTAGCGATTCTTTTCAAGTCGCTGCTTTAGTAGAAAAGTTACCACCGGCTTGGAAAGATTTCAAAAATTATTTAAAACATAAACGCAAGGAGATGACCATGGATGAATTGGTTGTAAGATTAAGAATTGAGGAAGATAACCGAAAGGCTAAAAAGAGGAATCGTAAAAATCCCATTGAGTCCAAGGCTAATGTGGTTGAACAAGTGCACAAACCACATAACAAAAAGAGGAAGTTTATTGGAGATGGTCCTAAACAAGGTGACAACAATGGCAATAAAAAGTTCAAAGGTAAATGCTATAACTGTGGCAAGACCCAATATCGACCTTCTGATTGCCGCCGCCCTAAGAAGGATCGCAGAAGTACAAGCAAGAAGACCACCAATCAAGCCAATGTGACAGAATTAGATTACATCTCAAACGGGATAAATGATATCAATCTCTTTGCTGTGGTGTCTGAGTCTAATTTGGTTGGAAATCCCAAGGAATGACGGGTTGACACTGGAGCAACTCGTCACATTTGTGCAGACAAGAAGATGTTCACTACTTACAATGAGGTTGCAAATGGTGAACAACTTTTCATGGGAAATTCTTCTACTTCTATTGTGGCTGGACAAGGAAAAGTGATCTTGAAGATGACATCAGGGAAGAAACTTACCCTCAACAACGTACTGCATGTACCAGACATCAGAAAGAATTTAGTTTCTGGATCCTTGTTAAGTAAAAATTGTTTTAGTCTTGTATTTGAGTCTGATAAATTTGTATTAACAAAGTGGTATATATATTGGTAAGGGATACATGAGTGATGGTCTCTTCAAGTTGAATGTAATGACGGTTATACCCAAACTTGCTATTAATAAGAATAACACATCTTTTGCTTATATTCTTGAGTCGAATTTATGTCATGGTAGATTAGGACATGTGAATTTTGATGCTTTGCGGAGATTAATTGGTTTGGATTATATTCCAAAGTTTGAAATTGATTCTAATCACAAATGTGAGATTTGTGTAGAAGCGAAACTAAGGCTCCATTTAAATCGGTTGAAAGAAAAACCAAACCTATAGAATTAATTCATACTGATGTATGTGATCTTAAATTTATTCAAACTAGAGGAGGCAAAAAGTATTTCATAGCATTTATCGATGATTGCACAAGATATTGTTATGTATACTTACTTAGAAGTAAAGATGAAGCCTTAGAAATGTTTAAACTCTACACAACTGAAGTTGAAAAAACAACTTGGTAAAACCATTAAAATGGTTAGAAGTGATAGGGGTGGTGAATATGATGCACCATTAAATGAATTTTGTGCACAACATGGCATTATTCACCAAACTACAACACCCTATTCTCCACAGCAAAATGGATTTGCAGAAAGAAAGAATAAAACCCTTAAAGAAATGATGAATTCCATGTTACTAAGTTCAGGCTTATCGCAGAATTCGTGAGGGGAAGCAATATTGTCTGCTAATTATGTTCTTAACAGAATACCCCACAAGAAAACTAACAGCACTCCTTATGAATTATGGAAAGGTCGACCACCTTCCTACAAATACTTAAAAGTGTGGAGGTGTTTGGCAAAGGTAGAAGTTCCTGTTCCTAAAAAGACTAAGATAAAACCAAAAATAGTGGATTGTGTGTTTATTGGTTATGCTCAGAATAGTAGTGCATATCGGTTTCTGACTTATAAATTAGAAATACCTGATATAAATGTGAACACTATTATAGAGTCAAGGAATGCTTTGTTTTTTGAACATATCTTTCCTTACAAAAAAGGACAGGAATTAAGTTCACAGAAAAGAACTTATGATTGTACACAAAGTCAAGAGACTAATGACAATCAAACACAAGAGACTAGTAATGGTCTCGACCAATAGGATTTAACTGATGATGAACCAAGACGAAGTAAGAGAGCAAGAACATCAAAATCCTTTGGTCCAGATTTTCTGACATACCTGTTAGAAAATGAACCTCAAAGCTTTAAGGAAGCAATGATAGCTCCTGAAGCACCTTTGTGGAAAGAGACTGTTAATAATTAAATTGAATCTATTATGCAAAATCATACTTGGGAATTGGTGGATCTTCCACATGGTTCTAAACCTCTTAGATATAAGTGGATATTGAAGAGAAAAATGAAAGCAGATGGTTCAATAGACAAGTATAAAGCAAGGCTTATAGTAAAAGGTTACAGACAAAAGGAAGGTCTGGATTATTTTGACACATATTCTCTTGTGACAAGACTAACATCCATTCGCATGCTTATTGCTATTGCAGCATTGTATAATTTAGAAATACATCAAATGGATGTTAAGACAGCTTTCTTAAACGGTGATCTAAATGAAAAGATCTATATGGAGCAACCCGAAGGGTTTGTAGTGCCGGGGCAAGCAAAAAAAGTTTGTCGGCTTGTAAAATCTCTTTATGAAATAAAATAAGCACCTAAGTAATGGCATGAAAAATTTGATCATGCTATGCTTACTAATGGGTTTAAGATAAACGAATGTGACAAGTGCGTCTATGTTAAAAACACTGACAAATGATATGTCATAGTTTGTCTTTATGTGGATGACATGCTTATCATTGGAAGTAGTCAAAATATGATCAAATCAACTAAGCAAATACTGAATAAAAGATTTGATATGAAAGATATGGGGGTTGCAGATGTAATATTAGGAATGAAAATTACTAAAACATCTGACGGACATGCATTATCTCAATCACATCATATTGAGAAAATTCTTGGTAAATTTATCAAGGATGATATGAATGTAGCTAGAACACCTGTAGACATCAGTCTTTATTTATCAAAAAAATAAAGGTGATGCAGTGTCTCAGTTAAAATACTCCTAAATCATTGGAAGCCTAATGTACCTAATGAATTATACTCGTCCTGACATGGCTTATGCAGTCAGTAAATTGAGTAGGTACACTAGTAACCCCGGAGAAGACCATTGGAAAGCGATCATTCGGGTTCTTAAATATCTAAGATTTACCGGTGATCATAGTTTGAACTTTACTCGATATCCAGCAGTACTCGAAGGTTATTGTGATGCCACTTAGATATCGGATACTAAAGATTCAAAATCCACTAGTGGATATGTCTTTACTCTGTGAGGCGCTGCTGTTTCTTGGAAATCCACGAAACAAACATGCATCACACGATCCACAATGGAATGTGAGTTCATTACTTTAGACAAAGCAGGAGAAGAAGCAGAATGGCTTCGTCACTTCTTAGAAGACATTCCAATGTGGCTAAAACTTGTGCTAGCTATCTACATTCATTGTGATAGTCAATCTGCAATAAGCAGGGCACAAAATCATATGTATAATGGTAAGTCACGACATATTCGTCGTCGACATAATACCGTAAGGCAATTGCTCTTAAATGGAATAATCTCAATAGATTATATAAAATCTAAAGAAAATATTGCGGATCCGTTAACAAAAGGTTTGACAAAAGAGCAAGTGTATAGTTCATCAAAGGGGATAGGATTAAAGCCTATTACATAAGAGTCATCATAATGGTAACCCTACTTATATGACTGGAGATCCCAAGAACTAAGTTTAAAGGGACAACTAAGTTATGTGTGGCTCGTCAGAAATCACCAAAGGATTAAAATTCCCTACCCATTCCTATGGTGAGAGTGATATCTGCAACATGTGTTGTATGTAGGGGTCTAAGGATAAGCTTAGCTTTTAGTGATTACTTATATCTTGATTTAGGCATAAAATCAAGACGAGTATAAGAGATACTCACAATAAGAATCACCTATATGAGTGTTGAACTGGGGCCGGTTCTATGAGAATGAAAAGGCTAAATTCTCTAGAAGCACTCATGAACAACCAGGAGTGTTCAAGGTCAAAATGAACACAACCGTGAGAACCACGATGTGTCAGAAGATATTTTGTATGAAATTTATTGTCTTGACTTACACAAACGGCTGAACAATTCAAGGTATCGCGTCCATTGGTTAGTTAGTAAGTCCGATAGGTTATCACTAGGGAAGGTTCAAGCTCGAAAGCTACCTATCCTGATGCAAGATATTTTCGATTTATACTATTTTGACAAAATTCTGCATATTGTTACATTTCCGTTGTCATCAAATTCCATTCATGTGGGGGATTGTTAGAAATGGTTATGAAGTTTTGGAAAAATCTGATTTTTCCTCAACTTTGGTCTATTTTTTAGGTGGGACCCATGCGCCAAAATTGGCGGGTCTAAGTGGTAACGCGTTCTATGCCACGTTATGATTCACGTAGTATATTTGGTTGCTCAAAACCATTATCGGGTGAATGGGAAATTGAAACCAAAGTGAGCTCCATGGAAATGGAGTTTTTGGTAGAAATTCCTTAAGGTTTGAATAAAGGCTTGTCTCACATTGATTTGGTGGGAAACTTTGAATGGGTTTATAAGGCTTGGGGTTGGAACTTGAGGTAGGCCCAAGGGGCACCCAAGTTTTGTAGATAGGGACGTTATGGGCAAAGTGGGCTAGACCCATTGGACCTAAAATAAACACACATGCACGCACCACCGCCGTTCGTCCAGTCGGCTGGGCTTAGGCGCGGGTGCGTGGTATGCGGTTGGGTTGGGCTTGTCCGGCCCAATACTTATCTTTTTGGGCCAAAAACATTTGAAATTTATTTTCTAAAATTAAATTCTAATTTTTTGGAATTTGAATTTTAGAAATTGAATTCAAAATGAGCTCCGTTTTTTCCCCCACCCGAATAGATTCAAATCTGTTAAATACGGGTTTTATCTGTTCAAATTTTGAACCTAACAGATTTCTATCTGTTTATTCAAACCGAACAGGTACCATACCTGTTCATTCAAATATGTACCTATTTAATTCAAATTAAACAGCCACCACTCCATCTATAAATAGGCAGCCCCTCATTTGATGTTCTCACTCCAATTTTGTCTAAAATTTTGCCTGCCCTCTCTGCATTTTTGCTGCATAATTTTTCTTGTGAGAAAGAGTGTAAACACTTAGTATGTTCGTTGCGCAAACAATTTGTAGTGATGCTATTGTTTGCTATTGATTATTTTATCCTAGGAGATAGATGTCCACATTCTGAAAGCACCGTGGAGAGGACGAATCTGTCTTAAGGACACAGTGTTAAACACTGGACTTGATTAGAAAATTTGTTTAAGAAATTAATTTGGTAAGTAATTAATTTATAAAATAGATAACATCGTTTTATAAAATATATAAATTTTTATTTTGTGAATTTAGATTCTATTTTTTTATTTGTTTTTAATATAAACTATATGTCTATTTTTGTTAAGTAAAACGGAATTTAATCATTAAACTCAATCTGGCTGCATAAAAAATATTTAAAATACTATTTTTTTTATTAAGTTCAATAATTAAAATAATATTATTTTCGTCAATTTTGTATCATGAAAATAGATAGATAGTTTAGATTATAAATAAATAAAAAGATTAGAGTTCAAATTGACAAAATTAAAATTTTAAAGTTTATTTTATTATAAGGGTCAAACCATTGAATATTTTTATTTATAATTTTCTCTAATAATTATTATATCACATCTCGCTTTTATTCCAATAAACCAAACATTAGTCAATATTATTTTTAAAAAATTATATTAAAGAAAATTTGTTTACAAACCAAAAATTTAGACATAAAAAAATATTTATAATGAAGTGTCAATGACGTTTTTGAAATTATGAAGATAATGATAAATTGTATTTTGATTGAAAATAAAATAACCAAAAGAAGTTATATTATATTATATATAAATTTGTATAAACTTCTATTGGGAAAATTACACACACACACACACAAAACCTAGGGTTTGAACCATGTAACAAAATAAATTCTAAATTTTTAATTTTATAATTTAAACTTTAAACTTTTGATTTATTTTCAATTTAAATCATTTGCCTATTTTTGTTAAATAAAATAGATGAAAAAATTTATATATAGTCATTAAATTCAATGTAAGTGTATTGAAAATATCTAAAATATAATTTTTGTTGAATTTAATAACTAAAATATATATTTTTTATTTATTTAATTTAACAAAAATTGGCAAATGGTTTGAATTGAAAGCAAATCAAAAGTTTAAGATTTAAATTGACAAAATTAAAAATTCGGAATTTAGTTTGTTACAAGGTTCAAAACTCTAGTTCTTTTTTTTTTGGGTACTTTTCCCAATTCTATTGGTATATCGTTACTCTTAAATAAGAATGGGAGATTATTGCATTATGTTTGATTAGGATGCAATAAAAATATTTAATTATTTTTTACTATTAATTGAATAAAAAAAGAAAATAATTTAAAGTGGCATAAGAGTATCTTCAACAAATATGTTATTTTTTAGGTGAGAGCCTAAGTTACAATATTTGACATTTTTTTTTATCTAAACACTATCATAAAATTCTTATTTGCTTAAGTAACATTTGTTATTGTCCTATCCAACACTCACTCAAAGTTTACCAAAAAATAAAAAATTTATCACCGTGATACAGAGCTCTAATTGTTAAGCTTTAAACTCAACTCTACACAGCTGGTTGGGTAAAAAAAAAAAAGCAAGCAAACAAACAAACAAAAAAACAAACATAAATATCACATTATAGGTGGATCCCACTCATTAGAGCTCTACCTAGAACTCTCTTTTTAAAGCTCCAAAGCATTTTTGAAAAACTTATCATTTGTCAGATACATAGTTTTTTTATAGCAATAATAATCTTATCATAAAAAGTAAAAATTTAAAACTTTACCAAAAATATTTGTAAAACCAGCTCAAAAAAATATTTGAATATCATGTGTCATCATTGAATAACAATAATTGTTAATATGACAAATTTATGTACAATTCTTTATTATCATTTCATGTGTCACAGTTTTAGTGATTTAATGGGTGCCTACTCATATTTATTATGAATAGAGTATTGATAGATAATGATTCAATATGATATCACCTGTAATTGAGTTTTTATGATTGCCGATATAAAATAAAAAAACTTATGATTATAACATTTTAGATTATTAGTTTGACAGAATTAATCTAAGTTGTAAATTTATTTGCTATAGCTTTTTATATTTTGTTTTTTTTTTATTTAAAAAAAAAAGAAGAAAAAGGAAAAGAAAGAGAGGTTAAATTTGTTTGGTTACACATTATGTGCAAATATCTAACATCCCCTCAAAAATTATAAGCAAGACAAAATAAATAGAGTTATTTTGTCCATATGTATTAAGAGCCTTAGATAAGTTTCAAAAATTATTTTTTACAAGTTAAAAATATTTCGCATTTTTTTATTTATCAAATTAGTTGAAAAAATGCAATAAATTATACTAAAATTGCAATCAAACACAATTAGCGAATTTTTTTTATTAAATAATTGATTTATAAGTGTTATCAAAAAGAGACAAAAAATTATAAATAGAATATTAAAATTATAAAATTGTCCAAGAAAAAAAAAAGGAAAAAAAAAAAAGGACAAACACAAAACAAAAGTCGAGCAAACACAAACACTATAATAGTGTATGGATAACATTGGGTTATGCAGACTTTCAAAACCATTATCAAGATCAAGAATACTGAATTTGTGGAATACCTACAATAGCAACATACCCTCCCCACCTACCATGGAAAACACTCGGAAGGGAAAGCAATCCAATCATCAGAGACAAAGAAGAAGAAGATTGCCATGACAATCCACTAGCATTGCTTCCCAAAGAGAAGGGATGGACAGGTCTGGATCTCTATATCTACCAAGGCTTTTGGTGCTCCTCAATGCATATTCAAGGCGTAATGTCTTTCCAACAACACTTCAAAGCTCAGGACACCGACCTCATACTTGCCACTATGCCCAAATCAGGCACCACCTGGTTGAAGGCCTTGACATTCGCTATTGCCAACCGTCATCGCTACACCAACACGCTTTCCCAACACCCCCTTCTCACTTCCAACCCTCACGAGCTCATCCCTATTCACGAGATCAATCTCTCCACCAATAAAGATAGCCATCAAGGCGGTCGTATTCTAAACCTCTCCAACTTTCAATCTAGCATTTTCTCTACCCATATGCCATACCATTCATTACCTGACTCAATCAAGACCTCCAATTGTCGCATTGTTTATCTCTGTCGCAATCCCTACGACTCCTTTGTCTCCGCCTAGCACTTCCTCTCTAAGCCTAGATCAGAGAGCATTGAACCTCTATCGTGTAATGATGCTTTTGACATGTATTGCAGGGGTGTCATCGGTTTTGGGCCCTTCTGGGACAATGTATTGGGGTACTGGAAGGAGAGCTTGAAGAGGCCTCTAAAGGTGCTGTTTTTGATGTACAAGGACTTGAAAGAAGATATTATTTTTCAGATAAAGAGGCTAGCAGAGTTTATGAGCATTCCATTCTCTTTAGAGGAAGAGAGTGAAGGTGTGATAGAAGACATATCAAGGTTGTGCAACTTTAACAATATGAGAGAGTTGGAGGTGAACAAAACTGGTAAATCCGATAGACACTTTGAGAATAAGACGTTCTTCAGGAGAGGTGAAGTGGGTGATTGGATCAATCATTTTACACCTGAGATGGTGGAACGCTTGAACAAGGTCATTGAAGAAAAGTTGGGTGGTTCTGGGTTAGTATTCAAGACTAGTTTGTGAAAATTTACTATGTTTATTTCGTTGGACAAGATTACCGAAACTAGTAAGTCTTGGAATTCCATCTTTATCTCATGTTTGTTAGAAATGGTCTCTAGGGATTGGGCTACTGTTTGTCATGCTTAGTGCCGGTTGTGATGTGTTGTAGTTTTGTTTCTTTGGTTTTCAGCTTTGTATTTTCTGACTTTGTTGGAGGACTTCTTGTCCTCCCTTTGTTATCATCATTGTTTCAATAAAATTGTTTTTTTGTTGCTAAAAAAAACTATAGTTTGAGAATATTTTAGTCTTTCAACCCCTTAATTTGGACCCCCTTAATCCTTCAATTCTGTATCTCATCCCCTCCTATAAGACTCAATAGTCGCCTATATGGAGGGTATATCCCATGCATTAATCCCCCCACAACCAATATGTAACAAGGATAAATGGACTTACTCTCTAGTTTGAAAACTAATTGTTCAAAACATAATTTATAATTTCAATCCAAAAAATTTCCAATAAGTTTTTACTTGAGTCTTATGCAAGTCTCCAAAAAATAGTTACTTCAGCAGGTCTAAACTTATATAATTCCCAGTCTGTTTGTGCTTCTAATTTATGGTAAAAAAATATCCAAAAATCATCTTATGTGTTACCATTTCATTGGTTTAATAGGCTCCACCACTCACAAATGTTACCAATGCAGTGAAGGTAAATGTAATCATCATCATAACAATATCGGTATGTTAACAACTTAAAACCAGTATTTTCTATTTGATAGCTACTTTGATCTTTCTATGTGTGTAACTAAAAACCTCCTCCCCTACCCACACCGGGGGATAAATTCGAGTCTCACCGCTGTAAATGCAGCTTCCCCTTCCCTTATTTCTCTCCTACCAATTATTAAAAAAATGCATCATAAAACATTTGAGTAATTTTTATTTTTGCTTCCAATTCAAAAGGTGGGCAAAAATCTAATTAAATTAGATTCCAAGATTTTTATTCAACCAATTTCAGTGAGGTTCATTTTAATTTCAGTGTTTGCTAAAAGAACGTCTATTATTTAAATTTTATAGAAAGACAAAAATACTTGTTTCTCAAAAACATTATATACAATATTAACAAACATACAACAAAATGAGGAAAAATTCAAGAGAAACATTAAACAAAACTCACCAGCTTTTATCATATTCCCACAGCGTCAAGAAGCTTCGAGTGTTGAGACATAGAAACCAATGAGTTTGCAACAGTGGCGCCACTAGCAGCAACTGCTGGGACTCCGATACCAGGGAATGTAGAATCACCGCAGCAGTAAAGCTGTGGGATTGGAATTGAATGTTTGGGAAAAGTGCCTTTACTGGCCTGTATAGCTGGCCCATAAGTTCCTCTATTCCTTCGAAGAAACCTTCGATGTGTCAAGGGGGTTCCAACCAACTTCACTTCACACTTCTCGCGATCAAAACCTGGACCAACAGCACGCTCCATGGCCCTCCACAGGACCTGGATTGGTAAGGAATAATAAGAACAACTTTAATAGGTAAAATAATTATCTTGTTTCATACACTAAATACAGATTATCCGGAAATAATCTGATGGTACATAAGCATTTGAGAATTTCAAAGAATAAAAGAGAACAATAAGAAATATTAGCAAGTTAGCTAATAGGGAACTCAAAAATTAAGTTGACAACATTCCAAGAATACATAGAAATATGAACTTCTGACTCCAAAATTATATGCAATTTTGACCATTTTTTTGTAGAAAACTAAAAGACATGATGGTTCAAATCAAGTTGCTTCAATTATTGGAAAAATTATGTACACCTTGAGACTTTCTTAAGAAGTTCCACCATAGGTACAAATCAAAAGAATGCCAAAACTTATGAAGGTTGTACATAGTGCACAAGGCTCCCACTTACAATAGGGTTTGTGGAGAGGCTGATTCACGTGACTCAACCCCACGCCATAGCACATGGAGCTGATAACACTCATCATCGCTCTAGGTCACAATCTGCAATGCCAAAATTTATGCATACCATATATATTGTTCTTAAATTTGACAATTAACTAGAAAACATTGGGTCTAATTGAACAAATCAAGCTTTAAGATGCAAATAAAAAACCTAATCAGCAAAAAAAACATGTAAAACTCCCTCAACCTTTATACCATAATAAAATTCTAAATGGACTGTCATTAAAATGTTCCATAATTAGTTAGCTGAACTATTATTCCTTCTGATAATGTTGAATTTCACGGCTTTCAATTAGTGCATTTTTCATGAATGACAACATAAGAAAAGCCAATGACAAAAGTTGCCAGTAAGCATACCTCAGATCTTTTAGCTTTGAGTTCTTTGTATTCAGCACTTTTACGATCAAGTCCTTCCCAGAGTCCAAACGGTTCGGTTCCTAGCATATAGGCATGTAACAAATGTTTCCCAGGGGTTGCAAGATCTGGAATAAGCACACTGGGTATAGCTATCAAAACAACATTTTGATTAGCATTGACTCCTCTCTCCAATCATTCACAACTATATGATGAATCTTCAAGTCCTTGCTTATACCCTAACAAATAAAACATATGTTAGATGTATTTATTCAGATTAGGAAAACACCATCCAAAGCAGTGGCAGATGAAGCCTAGTTAAAAGATTACCAACATTGAGAAAAAGTCGTCATGCCACAGATGTTAACGATTGAATAGAGCACAAAGCTAACATTATGTAACATATCCCACAGAATAGGCAACAATATATTTAATTTGTTTATGCAACAGTAATTTCTTAGCATTACCACTTTGTGATTTCAGTTTCTCCAAATGGTGATTCAATTCTACTATTTTTCAACTCGTCTCAGCGATATTAGAAAAAAAAAAAAAAAAAAAAAATCTCTCTTTAAAGAGTTAAGATTGACTTAAGTATATTTTGCATTATCACCAATAGATGATGCATTTTTAGCAAGCCTCACCCAAGCCCTGACATTCACACATGGGAAACTTTTTACTGTAGTCTGCAGTTGGTAAACAAGGATCGGTTGTTTAGCAAGGTACAGAATGTATCGTCAAATATTCAAATAATTCCACAAAATCTAGTTTCATTCAAGTAACGGCTTCTAACCATTTGAAAGGATCTTTTGATCAATCCAGAGATCATTTGGATTCCATTAGTAATGAGGATTCAGGACATCACACATTGATCAATCAAACAAAGATTCAACAACTAAAAGAAATAGCGATTCTTTGGGATATATGATGATATACAACCGTTAGGTGTGAAATAGTGCACTGGATTATCAGCTTTCAACATGAATTGTGCAAATTGAATAAATCATATCATATATATAACAAATTTGCAAAGTTGATAGCAAAAGTAATCTAGGTTACAGGAAACCTTCTGTTGACTACAAATATAGAGCAAACCAAACCCAAGAAGCCCATGAAATGAGCAGACATGGAAATTATGATATTGCACAGGAAAAGGATAGAGGCAATAGAAAAATATATCACAAGCACATGATTCATGAGAAATTTATGACAGCAGCAGCAACAACACGACAACAATAAGATTAGATAATTTTGGTCAAGATGGTTTATGTTAGACGACCCAGTGACAGTAAAATGCTTGATCTCTCACATCCTTCCCCAAGACCTTACTGTGAGAAACTTGAACTTAGACTTGTCTAACATGATATCATGGCATTGATCCTATAAGGTATTAGATGATCAGGAAAGACTTGAACCCGAGACCTAATAGGATAAAAGCTACCGAAAAAAGTTTAAGCTATTTAGGATTTGGGCCAAACAACACATATCAAGCCATTGCACCCTCCCTCACACGAGACCCCCTTCTCATATGTCAACAAACAGATGAACCAAATAGGTTGCAAATGTACTAACATACAAACAAGGTGCAAGTAGTAAAAATATAATAGATGCTAAGCGAAAAGCATAATGGTGGAAAAAATAATCACACAGAGACTTGAAACCAAGTCCTACTAAAACTAATGCTTTGATGCTATGTTAGACCATCATCTCCCCTAAATGCTCAAGTTTAACCACTTGTCCGCTGAATAGAGATCAACATGGTTCATGAAAAATATTTTCTAAGGTAGTGAAATAAGACTTGGTGGCCTACATAACAGAAACTAACCCACAAACAGTGCAATGGCCAAACAGAACTTTTGCATCTGATATTGAACAGTTGGGAAATTTTTTTTTTTCCTGACATGAGAATATGTACAAAATAAATCTGCCATGGATGTGGAACATCCTCAGATCTAGAATTCATAATGGATTTTGTAAAGAAGCACCTCACTTAGTGAACAAAACGCTTCTTTTCCCCCCTCCCCCCTCCCCCCTAATAATCATAAGCAAGGCAGGTTGCTACAATCACTCACCTCTGCATCAAAACCCAAATGAAGATGCATAAATGATTCACATTGATGGGTCATTTTGATCCTATCTTGGTATGACTTTGGAATGACTTCCTTAGGTAATAGATCCAATTTGTCCCACATAGAGGCATTACTAACAACAGCCTTCTTAGCGCGTACAAACTCCAGCAAATATTTATTTTTATCAATTAATGAATAAGAAAGAAATATAATTCAATCTGAATGAGAAATTCTGTATTTTTGTCACTTAAATCATTTACTCACTTGACCACTTCTTAGCTCTACTCCCACAGCTCGACCATTTTCGACAACAATATTTTCCACATGACTCTTGAAAGAGATCTGTCCACCAAATTTCTGTAGTCCACGGACAAGAGCATCAACTGCCCCAGTTCCATGAATGGGATACTCCAGACAGCAACCTGGCTTGTAAGTTGTACCATTCTGCAAACATGTATACCCGAAAAGATTGAAGCACAAAATTATTATATTATCAATAAAATAAGCAGCACAAGCATACTTATATTTCACAATCATACCACAGTTCAAACAAAATCAAGAAAGCATACCATTATATTTCAACCCTGCAAGCAAGAAAGCAAGAAGATCTATCCAATTTCGCATAAAAGGCTCTTTCAGCTCCAATGAGTCAACTATTTCTGAGAAGGGTCTGAGAAGCTTCATAGCACTAAGTGTCACACCCCAATTCCGGGCATGACCGGCCGTGGCCCACAGGGACTTAGCCCAAGGCACACGTAAGCCTAAACATGAACCCAAAACCATAAAGAATAATTGTGATGATAGCCCAAGAATAAATCAACACTCAATCCAGTGACATACCACAATGTATGCACAAAACTCGACAAGCAATCTAAAACAAATAAATGTATGTCCTAGAGGTCCATGCAATCGAGTCCCCGCTATGCCATGAGTCCACTCTAAGTCCTGCTAACACCTGGAAGTGATAAAAATTGAGTCAGCTGATAGCTCAGTGAGTAGCAACATGGATAGTAAATACAGTTCTGAAAACAGGGTTCAATTCCAAAATAAAATATATATCACAGAAACTAGTTTGGCATACAGTTTGGTAAATACAACTGTTTCAAAAGAAGGTTCCACAGTTCAATACTTTAAATACTCATATCTCGCAAGAATATGATAAACAACGTTTTCCACTTAAAAATACTCATGTCTCGCAAGAACATGATAAACAACATTTTCCGCTTAAAAATACTCATGTCTCGCAAGAACATGATAAACAACATTTTCCGCTTAAAAATAGATTATAACGTGAACACCAATAATTTTCTGGGTACCAATAAAAATAAATAATCTGCCAGACATTTCTCAGGCTATAAGCCCCGTTGGATCCAATACCGAACTAAGAGTCATCCTCAGGATGGCACCTGGGCCCTGTTCTCAAAGTCGATCCGATTGAAGGTCACCTAGTTATTTTTAAAGGTCTGTTCCTTACAATCGTTGAGCACTAGAGTCATCACGGCCCAACCCGGATCTGTTCCCTAGTGGCCAGAGTCACCACACACAGTGGAATAAGTTCCCTGGACTAAATACACACTTGGTCCCAATATTCAAATACACATCAGTTTCGCAAAACATGGTAGTTCATCATTATAAACATGAGACCAAACAAATAGTTTACAGTATGCCAAGGTCACACATGTTTCAGAAATAATTTGATTCATTTGATAATATAATAATTATCAAAACACTTTAATCATGAAACAACAATTTAATTTTCCAACAGTTCAGGGTAGGGGAACATTTATAAAAATATGTAGCATGAAACTATTCACCTGGAAATGAAATAATATAATCCTCGAATAGAGTATGAAAATCCAACTAGTGCCCTGAACCAATATGAAAACTTCACGTCACTACTAATTTCAAACAAGCCTTCCCAACCTATTCACTAACTTTGAAAATTACAAAACCCACTCCACGCTATTCGAAAAATTCCAATAACCTCCAGATATGATCTAATATATCCTAAGCTTCAAACCCAATTGGTTTCACTTGATTTGCTTATCAAATTAATTATCTACAATTTATTATATCCAAACAGATTGTTTTCTGCAGCACTTCAAATAAATTGACGGTTCTCTTAATATACCCGAGCGATCAATGCAAGGCCAAAAACGTAGGAAACTAGACTCGTAACCGGTTCTAATGACACTAATTTGATAATTTTTGGATTTATACCCAAAGAGAACAACACTTCCAAAGTTACTGTTTCGGACTGGTTTCCTGGACAGATTTGAATACCTCAATTTATATGGATTTTGACTCCCAAAAATTATGAAAAATTCCAGATATACAATTCAGTATGTAATTAATCTACGGTAAAAATTTCAGATTAAAATTCATCCGCTTTGTATGTTTTCTTGATTTCTAAAGTTTGCTGTTTTGAACAGAATTTATTTTTCTTTTGAATTAAGAAATACTCCATTATTACGTTACCACTTAAATTCCTATTTTCCGAAACTCAACTGGTATAACCTTCAAACACAACACTTAACTATGCACAGCCATTTAATGTCCACTATAACACTTCTTAATAAGCTCCATTGCTGTCAACTACTACCATGCATATAAGGGAAATCCTCACAGATGTGAATTTCATCTAAATTCAAGACAAATGATTTTCGAAGTACCTCAAGGCCCCCAGGTTGGTTGGCAGTGTCTTCAATTTGCTGCCATGATCCTTTGATCACTTTATAGCAGTTTTCACTCTCACTCCGGAAGTCTTGAGTGATGATGTTGTTGAAGGCTTAGGGAGAAGAAATATTCTCAAACAAGAGGATTGGTGGAGAAGATGACAAAGCTCCAATGGTCACATGTGGGTACATCAACCTAAACCATGCTGCCAGCATTCCTCCATAGGAACCTCCAAAGACCACCACAGGAGAGTCAGTTGCTGACAAATTCTTCTTAAGATCAATGATAAGGGTTGCATAATCTGCCAATGCCTGTGTTGAGCTCAAATACCCAAGTGTACATGAATTCTGGTATGCTATATTTTTGTCACCCCAAAAGGCATAGATTGTCCATAGAACCTATGCTCAATGAAGATTAGAAGAGCTCTGAAACTCCGAGCAGTCTCGAACATGAACCCTGTGTTCTGAGCAAACCGCTCAAACTCTCTTTCATTCCCAGCGTAGACGAAGATGGGAGCATTGTTCTTGGCACCACCTCAGTAGGTATCATTGATCAAATACCTTTGTTGGACCCTTTCCAGCTACAAAGAGCCACAATGTACAATATATAATATTATATATATAGCATTTACAAGCAATCTGCCCCACGTTTGAACCAAAAAGACAACTCCAACTAACCAAGACTGATATATGATATATTATATATACCACTCACATACCTGCCCCACGTCTGAAACAACAGGCCTCCCAAAACCGTGAGCCAAGGTGCAACCTACTGCCTAGCTGCCTTATAGCACTCATCACACGTCCAAACACATCAGTCATAATCCCACGCGTCAGTTACACGACACCAAAAGGAATAGAAATGTCTGCCTCAAGTTCCCGTTATAATGCAGAACATCTGCATTCTGGACTCCATCATCATTGGAATATTGAGTAGGGCCCGGTAATTGTATCCCGTTATTTTTGCACCATTGTGATATCATTTCTCGAATCAAAAGATTTACAGATCAGCAGCATCTGAAACCAGTTTCTCCCAATCACATTCCAATTTTTCTTTGTTTTGCTCAATCTGACCAATCTTTCCCCATTTTATTTCACTTTCAATTGAACAGAATCTCTCTTTCGAGCCATCTGTAGCAAATTTATTAAGTGATGACGGTGTGCTAGCCATCTCAGGCACATTTTCTGCTTTAGAATTGTTGTCTGGCAAGGTGTTAATATCAGAGGTCCCACAAACATATTTTAATGATTTTGGCAATGCTTTAGCTAATTTTGAGCTGCCATTGATACTTAATTAACTAAAGCTAAAGTTAATTTGCCATGGTCCAGACATTGGATGCGCACAAAAGTGGCTCCCCTTTCATCCACTCCCTCCTTTATATATTTCTTTACTTGAGAGAGAATATACATTTCTCTTTAATCATTTCTTCCACTGCCGAAAACATCATCATGCAGATGCTCTTTTTTTTTTTTTTTTTTTTTTCTGGGTCATCACACTAAGGGCTCCCTGAGGTCCCATTTGGGCAAAGGATTTCAAGAGAGAGGGGGCATATCTAGTTGCAGCAGTGGATAGAACACCCCAATCACCTCGAATATATAAAGGTGGCAGAGCCATTGCAGCTGCAGACATTGGCAGTATAGCTTCCTGTACAAAAATGCATTTTATATTCTTGATAAGAGCAATAATAGGGAATCAAGAAGGCAACTTTTGCAAAATCACGTATCCAGGATATTTGGCAATCTGTTAAATCAATTTTTTGTGATTCGGCCTTGAGCTTTTAGCTTGATATATTGGACAACCTCAAATACAAGGGAAGTAAAATTTTTGGCTCATTCTCAATTTTGAAAAGAAAATGATAGCAAAGATTTTCCTTTTCTACTTTATTTTTTTAAAAAAATAATTAAAAACATAGTCTTTCTATATTTAAGAAAAAGAAAAAGAAAAAAAAAAGGCTGATGAGGAATAGAATATATATTCATATATACACAATACTTACAAGAAGTTTTCTCCATTCTCGCGCAGCATCAAGACTTGCATACTTCTCAAGGTCCTGAAGAATGATTAGAAGTCATATTAAGCAATTTTCCAGAATTAAGAGAACACAATAACAGGGCAATAAGTGATTTCTTGTTTCAAAAAGTTCATCTCAGTCATGAAGGTGAGGTAGCTACATATATGCAATTGATTGTGTCTGCTAATCTTCAAGTATTTTTTTTAGTTTATAAGATCCATAGGAAAATTGATTGCTAAAATCTCTTATCATAAAGTTTTTTTATCCTAGTGTTTTAGGTTTCATAAAAGGTATAGAAAAACCAAAATCGTATTCTCTTTCTTTACCCTCCATACGGTGTGCATGGAAATTAGGTATGAATGGTGATTCACGCAGGGTAACTTGGCTGCATTGTGAAGAAAAAGAAGAAGAAGAAGAGAGGAGCTTGAAGTTCGCGAAGTTTAACCAAAATCAAAAAACAAAACCTCAAATCCTCACAACTCAACTCTTTCAAATAGAAAAGTTACAAGGATTTTTATGGGCTGCTATACTTCTACTACCTCAAACTTGTTGTGATACCGAATAAAGCTAGAACTGATTTCAAACCAACAGCCAACTAACCCATAGAAACCTAAAAACAAGACTCAAATTAAACCAAAAAATAATTGCAAGAGTTCAAATAGGTCCCCATGTGAAATTTTCAATCTGCCTCTGTTCTTTTATCTATACTCTGCTTACCTAATTTAGTAATTTTCATAATGGTGAGATTGAAATTTTTTTCAGTTCTTATCAAACCATAAACGCCCAGTAGCAACATAACAAAAAATATATATATTCCTTTGGTTTAGTTTTTCTTTAATTATTTGAGGAAGCAAGTCAAATACGCACGATTTTAATGGCTAGAAAATAAAAAAGTGTTTCTTATGTCTTTTGGAAAACATTATCTAAAGCATAATGTTTCTACAAAATAAATTTTACTTGTTTCAATCATCAATCAGAAGGGTACGATGACCCATGAAATTAAGAAATAGAATTAATCTAAAATGATACCAGAAGTGGATATTGAGTGTCCACCTTAAAAAATTCAGTTGGTCAAGTGCGTGATAAGAAGTCACCTTCTGGTAAGTAAACCATCCAAGAGTCATAATTGGCACAAGGAATTGACTCACCTAATGCATCCAAAACCTAAAAATAGAACAGATACAGTAATTATATTTTTTTCACATGGAGTCCACGAATCTAACTTCTTGCAGCTTCCAAGTAGAATCTATGCTAAAGAGAGACAGATCCATTAATCGTCACTTTGTCAGTTTCTACTGTAACCTTCGGAAATAGCATACACTTGATTGTTAAAGACAAGTACCATACACCGCCAAATATTCTTTTGTCCATCAAAAAGTTCTTACATAGATGGAATAGACAGAAAATATGCTATCATAGATTACATAACAAGGTTAATTAATGAGAATGAAGCAACACAAGGAATTGGGTTTAATGACATCAATGCAATGACATTAAATGTATTCCACAAAGAAAGTACAACATCCATTGAGAAGTAGAATCATTCTTGCCCTTCACTGAATAGTCAACCACCCACTGTGATCAATTACTAATGCAGTCCATTGAATTTCAAAATTGTTGCCAAAAATTAGCTTGCCATTTCATCATCAACAGTGATGATGAATAGCTAGATAGAATAGGATGAATGGATAAGGAAGTGAATGGTTAAAATTTTAAATAATTGTAGATCCCAGAGAAAAGTGCAGAATATGTTTATTTGCTTAGTAATCTAAATTCCCACATGACTAATTCTTTCATTTCCTTGCAAGCACACAGTTTGTTTATATTCTTTTCATTCATTTCCATACTAAATAGCCCAACAGCGAAGAACTTCCTTTTAAGCGATTGAACACGCGCCAAGGAGATAAATGTTGCTGCTGCATTCTTTTTTCTTTCACTAGGTTTAGCCCTACCAGCAGTCATAACTAACCTCAGCAAAAAGGCACTCACCACCACTCCTTCCCACTTCAAATTCTCTTCTTTTTATTTATTTATTAGTGATACTAGTACTTGAGTTGCATCCCCTGTATCAGCTTATGTTTGAGTAGCACCCTTTCTATTATTAGCTTAAGTTTTTTGAAGAGTCGGTTGTTTGCATTTTTTTTATATAAATAAATATCTTTGGCATAATTAAAGGGAGGATTTCAAATATATATAAAATATTATCATGAACTACATTATTGAAGGAAGAACTTCAGAAAATATTTAAATATATATGATTGTCCAGTGTAGAATTCAAAAGGTAATAAATAAATAAAAAGAGCCTCAGGATGCATTTCAGTCATTTTTCAGTTGTATTTTTCTTTTATAGATGTGTGGGTGTATTTTCATGTGGGTATAGTTGCATATCACTAATGGAAGTTGATATAGGCCCTGTTTGGTAGAGCTGTGGGAAAGTGCTTATAGCTTATGCCTAAACAGCTTATACCTTATAACTATGAACATAAGCTGATTTTTGACTTATAAGTTAAGCATCTCCTGCTCCACTCAAAGAATAAGCTGATTTCTGACTTCCAAAAAGTTATAAGCTATAAGCTATAAGCTAAACCAAACACATCAAAATAGCTTAAATTAAGTTAAAAGCTGAAATAAACAGCTTTTAAGCTGCACCAAACAGGCACATAGTTGCAAGCTATAGGCCAGCTTCTAGCCACTCAATAGTTCAAATACTTTAAAGGGTTTGGCTTTTCTCAAGTTGGCCATCTCAATTTGAGAAAGCATTGGGCTTGGTAGGCCCATTTTGGGACCAATTTCGGTGATTCGAACCGTTCACTTTTTAGGACTCGTTGAGTAGAATATTCATGCAAAAAGTCAAGATGATCAAATATCGATATCTGTATGTTTGAATCAAATTTGTATTACAAAAAATAAATGGCTATTCTTGAAATTATATTTGTAATCCAATTTTTTAAACCAAATATGATTCAAACATATAGCTACTGATGTCCAATCATCTTATTTTTTGCATTAATATTCTACTCAGCAAGTCATAAAAAGTGAGTGGTTCCTGATCATATAAATCGGTTCCAAAATGGGCCAACTAAGCCCAAATGCTTTCTCAAGTTGAGATGACAACTTGAGAGAAGCCAAACTAAATATGATATTTTCTTGTCTATAAAGTACAACCAGCCCCAATAAATGCTACGTAGTGAAGTTAATTGCTATTATCAACAGCAAGATCCTAAATACCACCTATATTCAGATAAGACTGCATTTATGTAAGAAGTAAGGTGATATGAAAAGAACAAATTACTTGTGCTAGAGGATTAGCCTGAGGACCTCTTGATTGGAATAAGGAGAACAAAGATTGACCGGAGTCGAATTTGTAGCCCTTTTTCTCAAACGAGTGAGCAACACCCCCAGGCAAACTATGGCTTTCTAACACTAAAACATCTTGCTGGTATCTAGATAGAAATCCTGCACAACATAGTCTAGCAATTCCATTTCCAATTACAACATCTGCCTCCAACTTGCCTGCAGATAATTTGACATGTTCTTTTAAATTAGAAGACCTAAATAATGCTAAGGAATCAATTTAAACTCTGAAGAATCTTTCCACTATCATGAAGCCCAAATCTTAGACTAAAATGTGCAAAATTTGGTTTTGGAATTATTTTATTTCTCTATGAAATTTTCAAATCATGAATGAATTAAATTGGGCAATAGTTTATTTTTAACATTTCCCACTGGGAGAAAACCTTTGAATTAACCGAGGTGCACTTGCGGAAACTCCTTGCCGAGGACCTGTGCACCCCTGGGGATTAGTCGGACTTTGATCTGAACACCCCGTGCCAATCAAAAAAACATTTCCCACATATCTAATCTAGTTGCATCATAACTTTCCACACCGACCAGAGAGTCCTAAGAGGGGCCATAAGAAGCACTAGAAGACAGTAAGCTTCCTAAACAGGCAATGGCCCTTGTAGAAAGTAGATCGAGGAATACATACAGACCTAGCAATCACACAATGAGGTTCCCTTACAAATGTTTACTGTTACCTCTCATCTCTTAAACTATAGCGATCCCGGTTTTCCTTTCCTTTGTATATTGTATTCCGAACTCGGTTCCGTGGATGTGTTGTTGTCTCATTGTTATCTCCATCCTTTACTCTTTGTATTTGAGTCTTGGGTTGTGTTGGGTAGGTTTGAAACAGGTTGGTTGTGCTTTGAAACCAAAGGTTGATGCCTAGAATTTGGCATTCACGCTCGAGCGGGCCCTTCACGGGCGAGTGGGGCTTTTGATGCTCGAGCGGGCCTTTTGTTGTTGCTTCTCCACTCGAGTGGGCGTTTTGACGCTCGAGCGTGATTTTTCATCTCCCAGTACTTTTGTCTGCAGGTCTTCGTACGCTCGAGCAGGGGTTTTGACGCTCGAGCGTGACCCTTTGATTTTGTCTCTCCGCTCGAGCGGGGACCATGGTCTGCAAAACTTCTGGAAGTGTGCAATCGACGCTCGAGCGGCGCTTTTGACGCTCGAGCGTGAGTCTGTGTCTGACGCTCGAGCGGGGGTTTCCACGCTCGAGTGGGGCGACTGGTATAACACATCGGGATTTCACCTTTTTGGACCACTTTTTCATTTCCCTTTCTCTTTCTTACTTTCCCAAACCTAGATTTGAGAGCCTCTCTCTCTAGGTTTCAACTTCTCTCTTCAATATCACCTAGATCTATTGATCTTCTACCTTGGGTCCTTTACAAAAAGTGTTGAGTTTGTCGAGGGCTACATTTTGATCCTTAAATTTCTTGGTTTGGAGCACTTCGAGATTTCTTCATCTTCTCCATTGGGTTTCATCTCTTGAGGTAGGGATAATTACTTATTCTTATGATCTTTGACATAAGTATTTAGTCATTTTGAATAAATGTTGAAGTTAGGTGATTTTGGGTGTTAGGGTTTCAAATGAACAAAGAGGGGTTTGGTTATTTTGACTCATAAATGTGTATTTTGGGTCTTAAAATGATAGTATTGATGTTGTTGATAATATTGGGACCTTTGGGTCAATATTGAGAAAAATGGGGAAAATACCATGTTTGGGTGTATTTGGGTCATTAGTGTAATTAATGACAATTGTTATGGAAATGTGAAATTGAGTTGGAAATAATGGAATTGGCCCATTATGAGTTAGAATGGTGGAGTTGGATTTACTAATCGCTCACTTTAAAAATGTTGAGATTATATATCTGTTGAGGCATTTATTATCTGTTTAGAAATAACTGCTTTGGGCTATCGGTGGAGGATAGTCTTGATTGTTGTAGACAATGCAAGATGATTAGGCAAACTAAAACTAATCAATTGAATATGTCATCGAATATGACGGTTGGAATAATACACCAAATTTATGTATTGATTAATTGTGTATATGATATGTGTTTATATACATTGTATTATGTGGGAGGAGATAGGGGATTTACTCCACGGTTTAGGAGAAGATAGGGGATGGACTCCTAAACCGGATATTATGTGGGAGGAGATAGGGGATGGACTCCATTGATACAGCAAATACGTGTATCTATTGAATTATTGATACAGCAAATTTGTGTATCATTTGTGCAGTATGGAAGTGTTTTATGTGTTATTGATACAGCAAATCTATGTATCTATTGATGCTTATGGAAGTATTTTGATATGAGTTGTTATCTCATTTGAATTGATGAAATGGAAGAATTATTGATATGAGATGTAATCTCATTTCTGAGCCAGGGTTATGAATTGAGAACTTGGATAAGAAATGGAGAATGGAATGAAACATGGACACAATGGTCATGTAATTGAAATGGATTGTGAATTGATTTATGTGAGTTAAACATTTATCAAATGCTAATGTTTTAGTTATTGCTCATAGTATGTTTAGCATATCTCTACTGGGCGTTGGCTCATCCTATATGGGACATTATTTTCAGGTGCAGGTAGCATGCCACCTCTAAGGACGTAACTTGAGAGGCTTAGTGGCTGGGACATCTTTTGTGATTATTTCTTTTGTATTACATGTATATCAAGCCAAGGGCTTATTTTGTGTAGAGTTAGTACTCTCTTTTTGTAACCAAGTGTTGACTTGGAAAGTTGTAAGCCTATATGGCATTTACTTTTGTTGTCAACATGTAATACATTCTGTAATGAATACTCTGATGATATGTAATTATGCTTTCTTCTTTTATATCTAAGCATGTCGAGAATGTATGATTTATGGGTTTATTTTCAGGGCGTTACATAAACATTTCTGCTATCAAGGATTTTGTGGTTTCCGCAAATCAAACTAATTTGTGGATAAGGATGTCAATGCTAGGTACATGATCAGCAATGCCCCAGAATTCAAAGAAGGGCAGATGGCTATGAAAGAACTTTAGACAGTACAACAATGACATGCTCATTACTTAGGTTGTGTTCGGATCATGGATATGGGTATTAATTTGGGTATTAAACTAACATTTCCTTCAAATATCCATGATCCAAACACAAGCAAATAGCACTCCTCTAAAGTAATTGTTAGCTCTCACTAATTTTGTATTGAGGACAACGCTACTATTATTATAAATAAATAAAATAAAATAAATTAAATATCATATAACCCCTCATGATATGTTTAGTAAATTTGGGAACGAAATTAATTGATTGATTTAACATCAATTCAAAATATTGGAACCAAAACTTGATAAAAATGAAAATATTTTTTTTTCTTGTCTAAATAAATAAATAATGCATTATCATGAGCCTCAACTTCAAGGCCTCAAAAGTCTATCATTGTCTTCTTTTTTATTGAATACAAAAACCTTAAAACATTGCAACATCTATCTACGCAACCAACCCTCAACTATTCTTATTCCACAGGAAGAATAAGACATAGCACTATTTTTTACTAGATTAAACCAAATTGACCCCCTTTTAATTTCTCATATGCTTGGTCTACTCATATACATTTTCATTTTATGAGAGAGAGAGGACCTGGGAAAGATGTGTTTTGAGTAGTGGGAGTAGGAGGAGAAGGGTAACCATTGGAGGAGGGTCGAGTGCTGGGAGCCTTTTTCCAAAATAAGCCAACCTACTAACCTATTTCCCAAACTAAGCCTAGTTTAGCCAAAATTTCTAGAATAAGCTGAAGCGTGTTTCCAAAACACGCTTTCAGCATGTTTCTGGCCCAGGAGCACAAAATGAATAAAATCACAAAAGCGTGGGTACAAAACATGCTTTTAATTAAGAAAATGCTATTCCTATTAGCGCTTTCATCTTTAGTGAAAGCGTGTTTCAGAATCGCGCCTTCAATAGAAAGCGTGGTTAGAAACCACGCTTTTAAAGAAAATTTGCTTTTAAAATAAAGCGTGGTTCATAACCACACTTTTAAAAGTTATATAAAATGGCCCACCCCCCTCATTTGCAACTACGCTTTTTATACACTTCGTTTTTTTCCCCTGAACCAGTCTCCCTTTGTTCTCCCTTTGCTCTCACTCTCTCTCTTCGTGGGTTCTCTGCTCTCACTCTCTCTCTGTGGGTTGTTCTCTGCTCTCTCTCTCTCGCTGGTATGACTGTTTGTCTGTCTGTCTCTCTCTCAGTTTGAATTTTATATGTGTTGATTTTGTTTGTGAAAATGTGAATGTGGGTACAATGTGGGTAGAATAGGGTTTGTGAATGTGAAAATTTTGTGAATTGAAATTGATATCAATGTGGATAGAATAGGGTTTGTGAATTGAAATTGTGGTTTTGAATTCACAGAATAAACCGTAGCCCTAGCCCTAGCCCTAGCCCTAGCCCTAACCCAATTCTAGGGTTTTCAATTGAATTTGAATTCACAAATTAGGGTTAGGGTTTTTTTAATTTTTTAATTCACAATTGAATTCTAGGGTTTTTATTTTTTGATTGTCAGACAAATGTTCACAAAAATAATGAAAAATAAAAAATTTAAACTCTCTTAAAACAAATAATAAGAATCGTATTAAAATTGTAAATTCTGGTGAACATTTGTTTGAATAATGAATAATTCTTTTAAACTCTCAAAATTGAAAACTCACAAAAATTGTAAACTCATAATTCTAGTGAACATTTGTCTGAATAAAAATTGTAAACTCACAAAAATAATGAATAATTCTTTTAAACTCTCTTAAAGACTTTTTATTTATTTATTATTTTTTATATTTATTAGTATGGTTTGAACATAATTACTAAAATTTTCTTATACGGATTAAGATATTAAGGAATCATTTCAAGAACTGAAAAAGATAAAAATAAATAAATAAATGATTTTGTTACTTCATAGTTTACCAAAATTCAGTACACAATTTTTAAAAATATAAAATTATATGAAAACAATAATTTAAATGCAACAAAATTTCACTTAAATGTTACTCTTCTTATATTTTTAATTGCAAAGTTACTAATTAAACTTGAAATGAAGCTTATCTATTATATCATTTTCAATGGATAATATAATAAACTGCAAAATTACTAATTAAATATTACTCTTTTTAATTTTTTTTTGTTTGGTTGCTAGCTGAATTAAAAATAATAATTTTGGACTTTTTGGATTTGGACTCCATTTGAGTGAGGCTTATTAAGAATATTTTAATTTTGAATTTAATATAAAATGTATAAATGTTTTGAATCCCAATTTTTACATAATTTTGAATTTAAACTTTTTATTTGTAACCTTTCTTCTTCAGTGGTGGATTGATTAGTGGTGTATCGCTCGTGGTTTTTTATTACAATTGAAGGTTCTTCAATTATGGTTTTTCCACGTAAAAATCATTTGTGTCGATTTATTGTTTAATCTGAAAACAACAATCTAAATCACTTTTGTAAGTGCTTGATGATTTAGATTGTGTGTTTTGAATAATTGGGAATTGGAATATTTTAATCTTGATCTAATCACGAATCACTTAGAATTTTCAATTGGTATCAGAGCAGGTCACTCTTTGTTTTTATCAAAACTATAGGAGTGTGATTTTGTGTGACTAGTGATATGGATTCTATTCGTGAAGGTAACTCGACTCATAGACCTCCTTTACTCGATGGTACAAACTATTCTTATTGGAAAGCTCGTATGAGAGCGTTTTTAAAATCCATCGATGAGAAAGTTTGGCACTGCGTGATCTATGGGAGGAGTGAACCTATTGTCACCATTGATGGTGTTGATATTCCTAAACCCCTTGATAAATGGGACACAACTGATTACCAAAACTCGAGTTGGAACAGTAAGGCTCTCAATTCCCTGTTTTGCTCCGTCACACCTGAAGAGTTTCGTCGTATCTGCACGTGTGAGGTAGCAAAAGAGGCTTGGGACATTCTTGAAATGATTCACGAAGGTACTACTTCTGACAAGTCCGGGTATTTCCCACGGACCTCCAACTCACGTTCCCAAGTTGCTTCTTCCACTCCATGATGTCTCCACAAGATTTTCACAAGGGTATCGTCTTACCTCGCAAGACTTGTTCTCGCCAATCCAAGACCCGCACCGGTCTCTCCTCATACGAGGCATCCTCATTTACCTCTAAGTCGGTCCAGTCCAACACGTGTGACGGATCCGGCTCGTACTTCCGAAGCATACTAACATGAAACATGTCATGTACTTCAGACAACTGCGGCGGTAAAGCTAAACGGTATGCAACCTCTCCAATCCGCTCAAGGACCTCAAAGGGACCGATAAACCGAGGGGACAACTTCCCACTCTTCCCAAACCTCATCAAACCCCGCCTAGGTGATATTTTCAGAAAGACGTGATCACCCACCTCAAATGCCAAAGGCCTCCTCCGACGGTCGTCATAACTCTTTTGGCGACTCTGGGCTGTGACAAGCCTCTTACGGATAAGCTCAACTTTCTCCATCGTTTCCCGCACCAACTTCGGGCCCAACAAAGGTGCATCACCCACCTTGGCCCAACACACTGGAGACCTACACGGTCGGCCATACAAGGCCTCAAACGGTGCCATACCAATGCTCGATTGGAAACTATTGTTATAGGCAAACTCCACTAAGGACAAGTGCCTCTCCCACGACCCACTAAAGTCAAGGACACAGCCTCGAAGCATATCCTCAAGGATCTAAATAGTACACTCGGACTGCTCGTTAGTTTGAGGATGATAAGCCGTGCTAAAGGTCAACTTAGTGCCCAAGGCACTCTGTAAACTCTGCCATAACCTAGCAGTAAAACGTGGATCTCTATCTGAGACAATCGACACTGGGACTCAGTGCAACCTCACTATGTCCCGAATATACAAGTCAGCAAGATGATCTACCGAATCTCTCACGCGCATAGGAATAAAGTGCGCCGACTTAGTCAATCGATCTACGATCACCCAAATAGCATCACTGCCCCGTTGAGTCCTCGGAAGACCTACAACGAAGTCCATCGTGACATGCTCCCACTTCCACTCGGCAATAGGCAAGGATTGCAACAAACCCGCTGGCCTCTGATGCTCGGCCTTCACTTGCTGACAAGTAAGGCACTTAGACACGAAAACAGCCACATCTTTCTTCATACCCTGCCATCAAAACTGGCGACCCAAATCATGATACATCTTAGTGCCTCCCGGATGCACCGCAAGGCGTGAATGGTGAAACTCTCGGAGTACTTCCTCTCGGCAAAGCTCCGGCACAAACAGACGGTCTCGGTACCTCACACTCAGGTCGGGATATACAGTCAAACCCTTTTCAACCTTCCCACTAGAGATCTTCTCCCAGAGGGATTCTACCTCGAGGTCACTTCTCTGTGCCTCTAACACTCGATTCACAAGTGTGGGCTGCGCAACTACAGAAAACAAGGCTGCAGACTCAATAGATTCACCCAGAAGCAAATCAAACTCACCAAGTGCACCCAACATCTCCCATTCCCGGATGGCTATACAAGCTACATCACTAATGGATTTCTTACTAAGGGCATCGGCCACGACATTGGCCTTTCCCAGGTGATAGTGCAATGCAAAGTCGTAATCCTCAATGAACTCCATCCACCTCCTCTGCCTCAAATTCAAGTCTTTCTGTGTAAACAGATACTTCAAACTCTTATGATCCGAGAACACCTCGAACCTCTCTCACCATAAAGGTAGTGCCGCCAAATTTTCAAGGCAAAAATTACGGCTGCTAATTCTAGGTCATGAGTAGGATAGTTCTTCTCATGTATTTTCAACTAATGTGAGCCATAGGCTACTACTTTCCCCTCTTGGATCAATACACAACCCAAACCCTCTCGTGAGACATCACAATATACAATATATCCCAAACCCCTCTTTGGAATAATCAAAACTGGAGCGGTGGTAAGTCTAACTTTGAGCTCTTGGAACGACTTTTCACAAGTCTCACTCCATACAAACTTGATCCCTTTCCGCGTAAACCTAGTCATCGGCGAAGCTAGCTTCGAGAAATCCTTTACAAACCTACGGTAATAACCGGCCAATCCCAGAAAACTGCGGATCTCAAAAACAATCCTAGGCTGTGCCCAATCTTGCACTGCCTCTATCTTGGATGTATCAACAGGCACCCCTTCCCTGGAGACTATATGGCCTAAGAACTTAACCTCTCTTAGCCAGAACTCACACTTCCCAAACTTAGCATACAGCTTATGGGCTCTAAGCAACTCAAGCACCACTCTCAAGTGTTCCTCGTGCTCCTCCTCCGAAGGTGAATAAATCAGAATGTCGTCCATAAAAACGACCACAAAACGATCTAAGAACTCCCAAAAAATCCGGTTCATCAAATCCATAAACACAGTCGGTGAATTGGTGAGCCCAAAAGGCATCACCAGAAACTCATAATGGCCATACCGCGTACGGAATGCCATCTTTGGAATATCTTCCTCCCTGACCCTCAACTGATGGTAACCCGATCTCAAGTCTATTTTAGAGAAACAACGGGACCCTTTTAACTGGTCAAACAAATCATCTATACGAGGCATAGGGTACTTGTTCTTAACCGTAGCCCGATTTAATTTCCAGTAATCAATACAAAGTCTCAAAGCCCCATCTTTCTTTTTAGCAAAGAGGGCTGGTGCTCCCCACGGCGAAGTACTAGGGCAGATAAAGCCCTTATCTGGCAGCTCCTGGAGTTGAATCTTCAACTCACTCAACTCGGCTGGGGAAAAACGATACGGTGCCATGGAAATCGGTGTCGTGCCAAGCACTAAGTCAATAGAGAACTCAATCTCTCGATGAGGTGGCAAACTAACAAGATCCTCGGGAAAGACGTCCGAGTACTCACAGACCACTCTTGGCAACTCGGCCTGGGTCTCACTCCACTCACTATTCGTACAGCTAGCGAGAAGACAACTAAGCTCACCCCGCCCTCGCGGATCATACACTGGTGGCAAAACACTACCAACCCGATCTCCCAAGAAATGGAAACAATCCCCGCTCAAGGTACACACATTAACCCTCTAGCGGTAGCAGTCGATAACAGCCTGGTATGACGATAACCAGTCCATATCCAAAATCACATCAAAACCCGACATAACCATAACTACAAAAGAAAATGGAAGCCGGCGGTCGACGACCTCAATATCACAACCTCTACACCCATGTTTCAAAATCAACTCACCCCTAACAGGTGATACAACACAAATAGGAGAAGATAACTGTGCCAACTCCAACCCCAAAACAGATGCAAATGCAGCAGATATAAAGGAATGTGATGCACCCGTATCAATTAACACATTAGCAACTGAGTTGCAAAACAGAAAGGTACCTCTCACAATAGATGGAGTCGGTACAAGATCCTGTGCGGTAACAGCATACACACGCCCTGTAGGCCCCTGATCTACCTACTCACTTCTCGGAGCAAAAGACTGCTGCATAGACTGAGCCGAAGAGGCTCCTTGATTGGCCCTCGAAGCTTGAATTGACTGAGCTGGCTGAAAACTCTGCCTCGACCCGGATGCACCAGATATGACACTCAGTTGTGGGCAAAACCTCTTCAAGTGCCCGCCTGACCACACTGGTAACAAAAGAGCGGCTGGCCTCTGCCTTGACTCTGGCTCTGAGGACGAGCCGAAGATGAAGCTGCTCTCTGTCCTCCTCCCTTCTGCGGGCAAGATGGAGACTTGTGGCCCAGCTGACCACACTCGTAACAGGTAAAGTCTCCCTGATTGCCTCTCCAAGAGCCTGAACTCGGCACTAGAAAGGTAGATCTCGCAAACGCACCCTGGGATTGATGAGGGTTAGGACCCCTCTGCCCCCTACCATCCCCTTGACCATCCTGACTCCTCTTAGAACCCCTCATCCTCTCCTCCTCCTCATGCATAATAATCTCAAGATGGGCCGCATCATCCACAAGGCACCCATACTCCCGAGTCATGGACCCGGCAACTCTAAGCTTGAGCCCGTGTCTCAATTTCTTTTCGAACTCAAGACAACGGCGCTCCTCAGACGCCACCAACTCAGGTGCAAACCTCGATAAGCTGGTAAATGCGGCCTCAAACTCAGCCACTAGTGTGTTCAGCTGCTTGAGCTGACAGAACTGATTCTTTAATTTCTCCCTAATAGTGGGAGGCAAAAACTTCTCCTGGAAAGCATCTACAAAGGCCTCCCAAGTCCCACCAGTACGGCCCCGCGTCTCCGGACGCCAAGGTCACCCTCAAGGCTCCGTCTTCGATGCCTAGCATCTCAAACGTCTTCATCATCTGCTCATGCCACACATCAGCCTTAAGTGGCTCTTTCGGATCCCCCAAAAACTCATCCGGATTAGACCGGAAAAACTCCCTCTTCAGAAAGGAAGGCCTTGCCTTAGCTATATGGGTCTGGGCTTGATTCTCAGCCCTGAGAATGCCCATAAATTCCCTCAACGCTCCTGCCATCTCGCGGGCTAAGGCGCCCATGGCCTGCTGACCTACTGGCTCGGCCACATTGGCCTGACCAACATCCTCTTGCTGCGCTAGAATCTCATCCGGTATAGGTATCTCCTTCCTCCTAGGCCTACCTCGCCTACCACCACGTCCTCGTCCTGAAATCCTAATAAAGGTAACGAAGACATTAGCACATTCACAAATGTGCCGAAGCTATTTCACCCACGTCCTTATACAATGGACAATTGTAATTCATTCCACGTAAGCACATAATCACATAAGCACTTACGAATTTCATTTTCGGATAATGACAGTCCCGAGGCGTTGTTAGAGTTCCAGTTAGAAACGGCAGTGATCAAGTGCCTTTCCAACAGGACTCCCAGAAACCCAAGGATCCAATCAACATCCTAGAAACTAAATCCCATACCCAAATAGTCACGTAAACATGTTATCAAATAAACACATAACATTACATCTAAGTCTCTAACAAGCGAGACAAACCCATTGTGGTACTAACCACTTCCCACGTACCCAAGTATTCAAACCCGGTATGTTCTGATACCAAGTTGTAACGCCCTCAAAATAATACATATAAACCCAACATTCATGATATTCATAGACAAGAGAATAAAGCATATTTCCATTCATCAGAGTATTCTTACAAAAAGTAATACATGTTGACAACAAAAGTAAATGCCCTGTAGGCTTACAACTTTCCAAGTCAACACTTGGTTACAACAAAAGAAGAGTTCTAACTCTTTACACGAATAAGCCCTTGGCTTTAATTTACATGTATCACCAAAATAATAAAACAACCAAAAGAGTCTTCAACTCCCAAAACCATCTAAGCTAAGGCCTTGGAGGCGGCATAACACCTGAACCTGAAAATGATGTCCCAAATAGGGTAAGCCAACGCCCAGTAGAGATATGCTAAACATAATATGAGCAACAACTAAAACATTGGCATTTGATAAATGTTTAACTCTTAAAAACGAACATACATCTCTTTCCATTTCATTATCCAAACCAATTCATAGATATGGTTCCCTATTCAGCCAGACAGTTCATAATGAGACTACAACTCATATCAACAATACCTCAGCAATTCAATTTCAAATGAGACTACAACTCATATTATGATCATTTCAATACGTCAATTCATTTACGTTATGCAAACGCAATTAGGATTTCGGGACTTTCACCCTGGACACTCCGGCCAACTTAGTTATCACTGGAGTCCATCCCCTATCTCCTCCTAAATCCGGTTTAGGAGTCCATCCCCTATCCCCTCCCAAACCGTGGAGTACATCTGCTATCTCCTCCCAAACAATATACATATACAATGTATTTAAACACTTATCATATACAATGATCAAACAAAGCACATATTCAATGTGTTATTTTTTCCGTCATATTCAATGACATACTCAATTGATTAGTTATAATTCACCTAATCGTCATGCAGTGTTTACAACAATCAAGACTATCCTCCACCGATAGCCCAAAACATTTATTTCTAAACAGATAATAAATTATCAAACAGATAAATTATCCATAATTTCAAAGGTGAGTGATTAATCAATCCAACTCCACCATTAAATCTCATAATTACCCAATTCCATTATTTCCAACTCAATTTCATATTTCCATAACTTTCCAAAATTAATTATACAAATTAATTCATCACAATAAATTAGGGCTTTTCTCCCCATTTTCTCAACATTGACCCAAAGGTCCAAATATCATCAATAAACATCAATAACCTCATTTTAAGACCCAAAATACCCATGTATGGGTTAAATGAACAAAACCCCTCTTTATACATTTTGAAACCCTAACACCCAAAATTTCCCAACTTCAACATTAAATCAAAATGACCACATGTTTATGTCAAAGATCATAAATATGAGTAGTTATCCCTACCTCAAATTTCGGAGCTCAAAGGAGAAGATGAAGAAATTCGAAGGTGCTCCAAACCCAAAGATTTTCGGATCCAAACGTAGCCCACACCAAGCTCTACACTTTTTACAAAGGGACTAGGGTGGAAGATCACTAAAGTTAGATGATTTCGTAGACAGAAGATGTATTTTAGAGTGAGGAGCTCTCAAATGAGAGTTTTGAAAAGCTAGAGAGAGAAAGAGAGAGTCGAAAAAATGACTGAAAAATGCTTCCCACGGACTGATATACTACACTGCCCGCTCGAGCGTGGAACGCCCCACTCGAGCGTCAGACACAGACTCCCGCTTGAGCGTGAAAAGTGACGCTCGAGTGTCGAATGCACACTTCCAGAAGTTCTGCAGATGAAGGTCCCCGCTCCAGCGTAAAAGTGGACGCTCGAGCATCCGATGAGTTGCAGAGAAAAATACTGAGGGTTGAATAATCACGCTCGATCGTCAAACTTCCCGCTCGAGCGGAGGAGCAATACAAAAGGGCCCGTTCGAGCATCAAAAGTCCCGCTTGAGCGTGAAGGCCAAAATCTGGGCATCAACTTTTGGTTTCTAAACACAACCAACCTGTTTCAAACTTGCCCAACACATCCCAAACTCAAGTACAAAGAATTAAAGGACGGAGATGCAATAAAGACACAACACACATCCATGGAACCGAGTCCGGAATACAATAAATTATGAAAGGAAAATCGGGATCGCTATATGGTTGACTGGAACAATGCGTAATTATTTATTTATTTATTTTTTTTGCAATTGACACATGTTAATTTTTATATATTCAATAAAAAATATTTTTCGAATTTTTTAAAATTTTTTTATGAGTTTTGAATAGAATTTTGAATTGTGTATTTGGTTATGAGTTGTAAGTTTTTGTGAAATCCCAAATAGTTCAAGACTTGACTCACCGTTGTTAGTACCTCTCCTCTAAGGCAAGTGTTGCCGGTGAAAAAGCAGAATTCTTCCACACGCGGTGCACGAATCTCTTCATACTTCGACGCAATTCACATGCAGGTGATGCCAAATAGTTGTAGTCTTTGCCTTTTGACGTAGTTTTGAGAGAGAAACAGGTCAATAAGATGCACAACGAGGTATAGTGTGGCTGGCACCAACTTGTATTCCTCAGAGACCTCCACAAGCCAGTTAACTAAAATACCCCACATGCTCTGAGTGATATCACACTGTACTGTTTCCATAAAATTAAAACATGGCCTTCGAATAAACTCCACAGCACGTAAATTGCTATAGATATCAGGGGGATAGAAGCTTCACAACTGAGGATCCTTATGATCAGAATCAATGTCTCTTACATCCGGATTGGTAGACATCAACTTCCTACAAACACCAAGTTTCTCTTCTCTCTTTGAAAAGTTTCGTAGTTGTGAAAGCCTTAGGGGCAACTCTGAACAGCCACCCCGCTCCCTTTGTGTGCGTATGTGTGGCTGTCTGTATCAGTGTCTTTCATGCAAGGGAGCTCTGTATGTGTGCTGTCTATGGTGTGTGTGCTCTCTCTCTCTCTCTCTCTAAAGCCGTGTGTGTATGAATGGTCTGTTGGCTGTAATGACGTGTGTGCTGTGAGTCTGAGTGGTGTGAATCATGTGTGTTGAGTGGTGTGAATCATGTGTGTTGAGTGGTGAATGGGCTGCTGCCGTGTGTATTGAGTGGTGAAGGGGCTGCTGCTGTGTGTGTTCAGTGTGTGTATAGTGTATGGTGTGTTTATGTTTCTTACATTTTCTCCCCACCCCAATGTGTGTGTGCCAAAGCTCCAAAGGAAAAAATGCTGCTGTGTCTATGTCCTCTACCCCAAAAGTCTGTCTCTCTCCCTGAGAAAGTGTTGATGAATCATTTTATTGATGAAGTCTTCTGTGAAATCAAGAAGATGAGAGAGACCAAATTGGAGAGAGAGTGCATGTGTGTATTGTTTATTCACGAAAAAGAGAGAGCACATGGAGTCTCCTCTTCTTTTTTTTCTCTTTGTTGGACATGTGTGTGTTTTTGTGGCCTTCCCCCCACCGAAAGTTGAGAGAGATGTATATGTTTTATTTTCAAACTCCTCCACCACCTCCCTTAATCATCGGAATGATATTCTCCAAAAGCCCCACTCACGATACACCATTTCTTTTTGTTTTATTTATTTATTTATTTTTTGTTATTTTCTTTTTATCAAATATCAAAATTATTTATACCAATTTAGATAAAAACATAAAAAACTATGTACAACACATAAAATTATAAAATATTATAAAATACTAAAAATTAATAATTTGGCCAACATGGGTGAGGTTTGGGATTAAAGCTTTTTGATATTTTCTGCTGAGAAATTCCTAAAATAGTATATTCCAACTTTCATCATGGGTTGTTCAAAAGAAAGTGCCCAAGTCTTAGGGCCGGTCAAAATGGGGTGTCTACAGTTGCCCTTCTTTGACAGAGCTCGAAGTCATTTCATGACGTGAGTGAATGTCAAAGCCCGAAGATGACTCTTTTGACAAGGCCGTAAGACTTGGGAAACAAACAAGATGCAAATGTAAGTGGTTGAACCCGAAGATTGCCTACGTATCCCTTTGCAAGGAATCCAACCAGCGTAGTTCAGGGACAAGATGCTAATGATATGCAAGAAGATTTTGAGAACTGGACTTATACGCTACGCGAAGTCGATTATTTTTGGAAAACTTATGACCATGCAAGAGAGGGAAGACCTTAACCAAGAGAAATCAATAACCTAACATGTCTCACGTGAAAGCATGAAAGATGGTGT
The DNA here is from genome assembly GCA_030407325.1 of Camellia japonica. Classification (NCBI taxonomy): domain Eukaryota; kingdom Viridiplantae; phylum Streptophyta; class Magnoliopsida; order Ericales; family Theaceae; genus Camellia; species Camellia japonica. The sequence goes on along the minus strand of JAPPVO010000029.1, from coordinate 139,016,205 downwards.
AAACAACAAGCGCACCTAATGTTTTTTAACCAAGTGCATCAACAACCTATCGCGTCTCACACGAAAGGAGGAGGGGTGGTGTAGACAACAGGCGCACCTGATGTTTTTAACTGAGTGAATCAACGACCTAACGTGTCTCACGCGAAAGGAGGAAAGATGGTGTAAGCAACAGGCGCACCTGATGTTTTTAACCGAGTGAATCAACAACCTAACGCGTCTCACGCGAGACGAGAAGGGGTGGTGTAAACAAACAGGCGCACCTGCTGTTTTTAACCGATTTGCAATCCTAACGCGTCTCACGCGAGAGGAGAAGGGGTGGTGTAAACAGATAGGCTCACCTGCTATTTTTAACCGGTTTACAATCCTAACGCGTCTTACACGAGAGGAGAAAGGGTGGTGTAAACAGACAAGCGCACCTGCTGTTTTTAACCGAGTGAAATCAATAACCTAACGTGTCTCACACGAAAGGAGGAAAGGGTGAACTTGAGATCCAAACGCGTTTTACGTGAGTGCAGGAAAATGAACACAAATCCTAACACGTTTCACGTGAAAGGTGCGAAGGTGGTGTAACCAACAGGCATACCTAACCGTATCTCATACGGAAAGAAGGAAGGTTTTAACCGGGAAGAATAACAATGGTATAACCAACATACGTATCTCAACGTATTTCATACGGAGAGAGAGAAGGTTTTAACCGAGAAGAAAAATAATGGTATAACCAACATGCGTATCTCAACGTATTTCATATGGAGAGAGGGAAGGTTTTAACCGAGAAGAAAAATAATGATGTAACCAACAGGCGTATCTCAACGTATTTCATACGAAGAGATGGAAGGTTTTAACCAAGGAGAATGACAATGGTGTAACCAACAGGCGTATCTCAACGTATTTTATACGGAGAGGGGGAAGGTTTTAACCAAGAAGAAAAATAATGGTGTAACCAACATGTGTATCTCAACGTATTTCATACGGAGAGAGGGAAGGTTTTAACCGAGAAGAAAAATAATGATGTAACCAACAGGCATATCTCAACGTATTTCATACGAAGAGAGGAAAGGTTTTAACCAAAGTAAACATCACATCCTAACACGTTTCACGTGAAAGGAGTAAAGGTAAATTCGAAGTCCAAACGCGTCTCACGTGAGTGGAAGAATGGTAGAATGATTTCTTGCTGACAAGCGGGTAATCTCTACATGTAAAAGCCACGGATGCTGCTTTTCTTTCTAATCATATTCATAACTTTCCCTATTTTCCAACGGGGTGACAGACTAGGTTGGTTCAGTATCCAGAATTGAGGCGCATACACGTTACCTCAACCTATGGGGCTGCCATACAGATTTTAAGCTGGGGGTACACCTCTAGGTATTTAAACCAGACTTTAGTCTCGGAAATTCTAAACCTTTGCGTTCTAGGCATCGCCATTCGAACTCTAGTTTCCACCGTCGCAGTTGGTCTCCTAGGAACTCATTGCAAACACAGGCAGGTGGTTATACCAGACCGCCTGAAGTCGTCCGGGCACGACAAACACCAAAGGAATTGCACCTTTAGAGGATTTAAGGTCTCCTAGACTCGGGAATGCACAAGACAGTGCGAGCGAGGTGCACAAAATAGTGTGATAGAGGATGCATAAAATAGTGCGATACAAAGTGAATGCACAAAACAGTGCAAATGTGGGTGAATGAACGCACAAAACAGTGCTATATAAGTGCACAAGACAGTGCGATATGTGTGAATATGCAGGATAGCGCAATGCAGGTGCACAAGACATTGCGAGTGAGGGTGCACAAGATAGTGCGATGCGCAAGATAGCGCGATTGATTTGAGATGCACAAGACAGTGCGATGCGCAAGATAGCGCAATTGAATTTGAAATTGTGCAGTAGATGCTAGAAGTGAGATTATTGTGCGATAGATACACAGAATGAAAGGAGGAATTGTAGGTTTGAACCAAATACCGTATACATATATCATATACAGACAAAATACATACAGATACGAACATAGACACAGACATGTACATACAAAAACACAAAATGCATGGATATGGGGGTTCGACCCTCTGATCTCAAGCTTAGTCTTCTAGTCCTCAACCACTGAGCCGAACCACTGAACCAAGCCACTTTTGTGACAAATAATTCAAACAAATATATATAATACATAGGTATACAAGGCATATATATATATATATATATATACCAAAAGAAAACAAAAGAAACATTTGTTGTGGGGTTCGAACCCTTGACCTCGGGCTCAGCCTTCCATCCTTCAAACGTCGAATCAGACCACTTCACCATGTCACACTTGTGACAAAAATAGTCGAATAAATGTATATAATACATAAATATACAATACATATACATATATATATGCAACTCTCCCGCCTTTCCTATTTTTGTCTCACTCTCTCTTTCTATTTTTGTCTCACTCTCTCTTCCTTCATCTTCTTCGAGCGTCGTGTCTGTCGCGTGATTTCAACAATCGCGGCGCCTGACCGATAGGCTATCCAATCTTGCCCCGATTGTCAATGATCGTCTCGAGCCTTCCTCCTTCTTTGTCTTCTTCTTTGGCTTCATCCTCTTCTTAAGTTGAGGCCTGCGAAAGAGAGAGGCAGAGCAAAAGCCTGCAAACTTTCTCTGCCACTACTCTGCAACCTCTTTCTTTTGCATTACTCTCCTCTGTCATGGCCTCTTCACATGGTTCTCTCACTCTTTTTCCAGACCTGAACGAGTCCACGATAGAGATAACCAATTCTGACTCCCCTGAACCTCAACCACGGGCTCCTCCTCCTTCCCCTGTTTTTAACTTTCTAGCGATGTCAGTTGAACAAATCATAGCAGCACAGTCTGACATCGAAGCAAACTCATATACGCTGAGGTCATGTGTGGAGACCGTGACTGCGGTCTCCAACTTGTCCCGTCGACTGCAGAACAGGACGTGTGAGGTGCATCGATTGAATGCACAACTTTCTTTACTTCAATGTATGTACAAAGGTTCTCGAGGGGAAATTAGCGGATTGAAGAAACAAATCAAAGAGTTGAAATGGCAGGTGACCATCGCAGCTCGTTGTGGGACTACCTTTGATGACCAGCGAGGGATTATCTCTTTTGGCGGTTTTGTAGACACCGAGGCAGGGTCTTCAAAAGCCTCCCAAAATGAAGGCAAGAATAAATGATCAGTGGGAGAATCGAGAAAATAAGGTATCAGTAGGAAAAGTTAGTGTGTATCCGTCACCGCTGGGCCACTGTTGGAATTTGAGAAGTTTGTCTTTTTCATTTTTCATTTTTTTTTTGTTTTTTTGTTTTTGTTTTTGTTTTTTTAGTTTGGAGTGGGCATCTGTAGCTTCAACTCTCTCTCTCTCTCTCTCTCTCTCTCTCTCTCTCGCTCCCTTTATTTCTCTCTTTTTGTCTCTATAATCGGGGATTTCATCCCCTGACTTCAATAAAATAAGTTTCGTTTTTGCACATCAATGGCGTGACTGACATATCACTTTGAGTTTGAAAACAATTTTAATTGAATTTGAGAATGATTGAGTTTTGAATATGAATTGGACATTGATTCTATACTGACCCATACTGACCTAAATCAAAGAATGACTTAACGAAAGAAAAATGAAGCAAAATGATCCAAACACACTTATATACACTGACTAGTATAAATACACCGACTAGTATAAATATGCTGACTGGTATGAAAGGAACACACTTATATACACTGAATGGTATGAATACACACTTATATACACTGACTGGTATGAATACACACTTATATATACTGAATAGTTGACTTGAGCGGTGGAGAAGACAGAATCTCTAACTCGACTATGCCCCTAGTTCATTACCTTGACCCTTTTTTGTCTCTTGATTTTTTTTGTAAACATGTTTTGATCAATATAAGAGTTAGATTAGCATACTTATTCCATTTTCTGTTTTGAAATCATGTAAGCTGAGCTGTGAGCATTGAAGATTTTCCCTTTTTAAATCCAAATAATGGTCCAAGTTTTGCAAAAATGGAATATTTTTTGAGAAAATCAGTCAACTTCATTCAAATTAATCAAAACCTATTTTTGCAAATGGCCACTACCCAACCAACATGGAATCAATCATTGAGGTGCATAGGCCCAAGCCAGATAACTCCGAATTGGTTTTGTAGCAACGATGACAACCGAACCGAGCCGATCCGAATCGAATGAAACCGAGCAGAACTGGACCGAACCAAACCGTCGAACCGAACCGAACTAAACCAAGTTGAATCGAGTCAACTGAACTGAACAAAACGAAGATACACCAATCAAACACAGACGAAATGAATGAGTTGAAAAATTATTAGGGCCGAACTTCAAAATGAAGCTACCTACGTATCCTAAAGATAGGAATCAGGCCAACGTAGTTCCAGGCTAAGGTTCACTTGGATATTAACACTCTCCTTTTGTGCTCTAACTTCTACCAAAGCCGCCCTTTTGGGTTTTCAACCTTGCGAGCTTTTCATTTTTTTTCATTTTTACTTTTTCTTTTCCATTCATTTTTTTTTTGGTTTTTAACTCTTTTTTTTTTTTTGTTCTAACTTTTGCCTGGGTCGCCCTTCTGGGTTTTCAACCCAGCGAGCCTCTCAAGGATGGTACTTTTGTTTTAACTTGTCCATGTTGATTGGTTGTGAAATCTCTAGGCCATCTATGAACGACTGTTACACTTGACCAGTAGATATGATGATGTAGGGACTAGGTTAATTGGGTCTGCATTTGCCCCTAGTGTAGTGGATGGGAACTCAATTGTCCTTGTTCTCTCAAATTCTAGGTTTTGCCTTTCTTTTCCGGTCTTCATTGGGAAACAATCCAGTTTTAACTCTTTGATCACATCCAACATTTTGCCCCTAGTTCAAGGGCTATTTCCATTTCGGCTGTGCCCTAGTTCAAGGGCTATTTTAAATTTGAATCATATCATTGCCCCTAGTTCAAAGGGTGCTGATTCCAATCTAACTCATATTCGACCTTATTGTCCCTAGTTGAAGGGTTGCCTCCATTTGAATCACATCATTGCCTCTAGTTCAAGGGCTGATTCCAATCTACATCACAAGCCTTACGTAATTCTGGCTAAGGTTCACTCGAGTATTGACACTCTCTTTTTATGCTCTAACTTTTGCCAAAGCTGCCCTTTCGGGTTTTCAACCTTGCGAGCTTTTCATTTTTTTTCATGTTTTTTTTTTTTTTTTTGTTCTAACTTTTGCCTGGGTTGTCCTTTCGGGTTTTCAGCCTAGCGAGCTTCTCAAAGGTGGTACCTTATTGCCCCTAGTTCAAGGGCTACCTCCATTTGAATCACATCATTGTCCCTAGTTCAAGGGCTGTTTCCATTTTGGTTATGCAAGCCTCACACTTTTGGTTGATTACTGAACACTTCGAATCATGGTTTGAAAGCTAAGGAGCTAAGGAGGTCAGACCTCAAGTCAAGATGGATCTTATGTTGTATAATCAATTCCAGGCATGTCTTCGTAGGACCACACAAAAACAATTTTTGAAATCTTTTCACAAAGTGACTAATCACTCGTACTCTTACGAAGACAAGATAGAACCAATTTGGACCAAGCCAGGATCCTTCTCAGTACCCATATTAACAGAAAGGATCTCATTCATCAAGGGCTTAGCACGCCTCTCTTCCTTTCAGTTGATCAAAATTTGCAAATCCCGAGGAAATTCTTCCTCTTTGTTTTTATCTGAGTTTTTGAAAAAAAATTTGAAAAACTTTGGTCAATGCTATGATTTACAGGCATAGAGAAGTAGGCAGACTCTATGACATTTTTTTTTTTTTTTTGTTTATTGAAAAGAGACTATGACTCAGCAATGACAACAGACTTTTGACAACAAAAAAAGAAAATGACAAAGAAGACCTAGATAGGACAGAAATGTCTAGGTTAGCACTATCGAAATCAATAGACTCTGACTCTCTAGAATGACTCGAGTCTGATCCCAACTCTACAAACTTGGTGGAATCAAACTTAGACTCAATACTCAGTTCAGAACTCAGAATAAAACCATTCTCAAATTACCAGTCAAAGTGTGGGCCATCCGCAATATTCAAAATAAAACCTGTCCAATCAACAAGTGGTCACTCCCCAATCATAGAGATGGTCGGATACCCTACAAGTTCTATTTATTTACAATGGTCAACTTTGTGGGATATCGGAGTTTTTTTGTTTTTAATTTTTTTTGATTTTATGTTTTTGTTATTTTTATTTATTTATTTTGAAGTAATGGTGCTAAATTGAACAGCCTGAACCACTCATTCGAATGTGAGAACCCATGTATAGATCCAATACATTACACATAAAGCAGGAAAGAGAACAAACACCCCTAAAGAGGGTAGGGTTATCCTGTCCTAGCTTGGAATGATCTAGGGTTTCATTATTCAAACAAGCAGTATCATATATCCTAGAAATGGAAAAGCATCATGTCCTAATTTGAAAGGTACTATAGCTCACTATATGTACAAGGTTGGCTCTACTTTAGGAGTTGAAGTCAAGGTAACGTTACTAAAGAGTCCTTTGGGTCATAACCAATGAAGATCTGAGGAAATCAGAAGAGTCAATATAGCATCTCTTCAAAGTCCGAGAACCTTTAGATCTCAAAAGATTATAACACAAGGCCTCCAAAGTAATGTAGAGATAGGTGTAGTGTCACAAAAAGTGTACCTGTGCTCCCACCAGCATCTGGCCAACACAGAGACTTTAAGTGCACCAATGCATGCAATGAAATAAACATATAATTGAAAATAAAAGTCATATCATGGAGTTCGAGTCAAGGTTTCATAAAATCCCCAACAGAGTCGCCAAAAACTGTAACATGCCCGGGGGGTACCCGTGCGCGTTAAATAGTTCGGACTCCCAAGATCTCTTTGATATAGTCTCACGAGTGCAATGTGAAACGTAGATGAGAGTCCAGATTTGGCAACTTTTATTGAAAATCCATTTTATTGCAATTTTGTCAAGAATGGACTGCGTCATCAGATCTCAGAGTCGCCACCTAATATTTTAGAAAATTAGGAAACCCATGACTCGTGCCAAGGCCACTGTTCGTCGTAACCAAGGATGCTTGGCTCGAAACCTTAGGTATGAGAGGGGAAGGTCAATAATGAGCACCCCTACTCACCCGATCAAAGATCGGCCTCTACTAAACCATGATATGACTTTTATTTTCTTTATATGTTCATGTTCTGATTATTTAATAAATCCTAAAATTTACTATGTGAAGCATACAAGGTATAGACTAGTTTGCTCAAATTGGAACAATTCAATTTCATGTATGTTTGTCGAAAAGGGTTTGAATTTGCCACTTGACAAAGTGGGCTTAAAGTTTGTGAATTTGCCACTGCAAAGTGGGCTTAAAACATACATTTATTGAATTATTCCAATTCAAGCAACATGCCTTCATCCACAGGCATTCATACAGTTATATCAAGTAAGCAAGTAGCCTCATGGTAGAATGCTAACACATAGTAAGAAAAACACACACAAATGGGATGCTAAAGCATAAAAACTCACAGATTGACCGAAGTCCCTCGAACAGCTACAAAACAAAGTTAGTAAAATATGCATGATCTTATATACAAAATCCTAATGCAATTCACTCATGAGATGCACTAAAGATTTGGCTTCTAAAATATGACATGTGAATCATCTCAATAACATGAGGTAGCGCATAGAATCACAGAAGAATTGATTAAATCCACACATGTAAATGTAGCCGAATCTTAATGCATGAGACATGAATGTAAAGCATGGATATGCATGGCATGTCAGATATATACATATGCACAGTTAGGGAAAGCGATTAAAGAATGGGATAGAAAGAAACGGGATGGATGAATTATTACAACACTTTAAATATTACAGACCCGAATGAGAGAGAGAGAGAGAAAGAGAGAGAGAGAGAGAGAGAGAGAGAGAGAGAGAGAGAGAGAGAGAGAGAGAAGGGGATAATAAAATAAAATAAAATAAAAAACTCACAACACACTCAAAATAAAAATGGAAGTTTTAAACCCCCAGTCATTCATCGAGTCGACAATTAGCAAAAATCATTTTTCTTTAATCCTGCAGGCCTCAGCCTATGTAAACTCATTTCAAAAAAAGATTTTGCAGTGGATACAGCAACAAGTTGAAATCCTAAATAGTTCAAGACTTGACTCTCCGTTGTTAGTACCTCTCCTCTAAGGCAAGTGTTGCCGGTGAGAAAGCAGAATTCTTCCACACGCGGTGCACGAATCTCTTCATACTTTGACGCAATTCACATGCAGGTGATGCCAAATAGTTGTAGTCTTTGCCTTTCGACGTAGTTTTGAGAGAGAAACAGGTCAATAAGATGCACAGCGAGGTACAGTGTGGCTGGCACCAACTTGTATTCCTCAGAGACCTCCACAAGCCAGTTAACTAAAATACCCCGCATGCTCTGAGTGATATCACACTGTACTGTTTCCATAAAATTAAAACATGGCCTTCGAATAAACTCCACAGCACGTAAATTGCTATAGATATCAGGGGGATAGAAGCTTCACAACTGAGGATCCTTGTGATCAGAATCAATGTCTCTTACATCCGAATTGGTAGACATCAACTTCCTACAAACACCAAGTTTCTCTGCTCTCTTTGAAAAGTTTCGTAGTTGTGAAAGCCTTAGGGGCAGCTCTGAACAGCCACCCCGCTCCCTTTGTGTGCGTATGTGTGGCTGTTTGTATCGGTGTCTTTCATGCAAGGGAGCTCTGTATGTGTGCTGTCTATGGTGTGTGTGCTCTCTCTCTCTCTCTAATGCCGTGTGTGCGGGAATGGTCTGTTGGCTATAATGCCGTGTGTGCTGTGAGTCTGAGTGGTGTGAATCATGTGTGTTGAGTGGTGAATGGGCTGCTGCCGTGTGTATTGAGTGGTGAAGGGGCTGCTGCCATATGTGTTCAGTGTGTGTATAGTGTATGGTGTGTGTATGTTTCTTACATTTTCTCCCCACCCCAATGTGTGTGTGCCAAAGCTCCAAAGGAAAAAATACTGCTGTGTCTATGTCCTCTACCCCAAAAGTCTGTCTCTCTCCCTGAGAAAGTGTTGATGAATCATTTTATTGATGAAGTCTTCTGTGAAATCAAGAAGATGAGAGAGACCAAATTGGAGAGAGAGTGCATGTGTGTATTGTTTATTCACGAAAAAGAGAGAGCACATGGAGTCTCCTCTTCTTTTTTTTTTCTCTTTGTTGGACATGTGTGTGTTTTTGTGGCCTTCCCCCCACCGAAAGTTGAGAGAGATGTATATGTTTTATTTTCAAACTCCTCCACCACCTCCTTTAATCATCGGAATGATATTCTCCAAAAGCCCCACTCACGATACACCATTTCTTTTTGTTTTATTTATTTATTTATTTATTTTTGTTATTTTCTTTTTATCAAATATCAAAATTATTTATACCAATTTAGATAAAAACATCAAAAACAATGTACAACACATAAAATTATAAAATATTATAAAATACTAAAAATTAATAATTTGGCCAACATGGGTGAGGTTTGGGATTAAAGCTTTTTGATATTTTCTATTGAGAAATTCATAAAATAGTATATTCCAACTTTCATCATGGGTTGTTCAAAAGAAAGTGCCCAAGTCTTAGGGCCGGTCAAAATGGGATGTCTACACTATGCATGTCAAGAATGTGGGTTTATGTGTATATTTTTGAGGGCGTTACAACTTGGTATCAGAGCGTACCGGGTTTGAATACTTTGGGTATGTGGGAAGTGGCTAGTACCACAATGGGTTTGTCTCGCTTGTTAGAGACTTAGATGTAATGTTATGTACTTATGTGATAACATACTTATGTGACTATATGGGTATGGGATTTAATTTCTAGGATGTTGATTGGATCCTTGGGTTTCTAGGAGTCCTGTTGGAAAAGCACTTGATCAATGCTGTTTCTAACCGGAACTCTAGCAACGCCTCGGGACTATCATTATTCGGAAATGAAATTTGTAAGTGCTTATGTGATTATGTGCTTATGCTTACGTGGAATGAATTACTGTTGTCCAATGCATTAGGACGTGAGTGAAATAGCTTCTGCACATTTGTGAATGTGCTAATGTCTTTGTTACCTTTATTAGGATGTATAGCGATCCCGGTTTTCCTTTCATAATTTATTGTATTCCAGACTCGGTTCCGCGGATGTGTGTTGTGTCTTTATCGCATCTCCGTCCTTTAATTCTTTGTACTTGAGTTTGGGATGTGTTGGACAGGCTTGAAACAGGTTGATTGTGTTTAGAAACCAAGAGTTGATGCCCAGATTGTGGCCTTCACGCTCGAGCGGGGCTTTTGACGCTCGAGCGGGCCCTTTTGTATTGCTCCTCCGCTCGAGCGGGCAATTTGACGATCGACCGTGATTATTCAACCCTCAGTATTTTTCTCTGCAGGTCATCGGACGCTCGAGCGTCCACTTTCACGCTCAAGCGGGGACCTTCGTCTGCAAAACTTTTGGAAGTGTGCATTCGACGCTCGAGCGTCGCTTTTCACGCTCGAGCGGGAGTCTGTGTCTGACGCTTGAACGGGGCGTTCCACGCTCGAGCAGGCTGTGTGGTATATTAGTCCGTGGGAAACCTTTTTCAGTCACTTTTTTGACTCTCTCTCTCTCTCTCTCTAGCTTTTCAAAACCCTCATTTGAGAGCTCCTCTCTCTAGAATACACCTTCTCTCTACGAAATCATCTAGCTTTAGTGATCTTCCACCCTAGTCCCTTTGTAAAAAGTGTGGAGCTTGGTGTGGGCTACATTTTGATCCGAAAATCTTTGGATTTGGAGCACCTTCGAATTTCTTCATCTTCTCCTTTGAGCTCCGAAATTTGAGGTAGGAATAACTACTCATATTTATGGTCTTTGACATAAACATGTGGTCATTTCGATTTAATGTTAAAGTTGGGAAACATGTGGTTAGGGTTTCAAATGTATAAAGAGGGGCTTCGTTCTTTTGACCCATATATGTGTATTTTGGGTCTTAAAATGAGGTTATTGATGATATTTGGACCTTTGGGTCAATGTTGAGAAAATTGGGAGAAAAGCCCTAATATATTGTGATGAATTAATTTGTATAATTAATTTGGGATAGTTATGGAAATACGAAATTGAGTTGGAAATAATGAAATTGGGTAATTATGAGATTTAATGGTGGAGTTGGATTGATTAATCACTCACCTTTGAAATTGTAGATAATTTATCTGTTTGATAATTTATTATCTGTTTAGAGATAAATGTTTTGGGCTATCGGTGGAGGATAGGTTTGATTGTTATAGACATTGTATGATGATTAGGTGAATTAAAACTAATCATATGAGTATGTCATTGAATATGACGGATGGAATAACACATTGAATATGTGCTTTGCTTGATCATAGTATATGATAAGTGTTTAAATACATTGTATATGTATGTTCTTTGGGAGAAGATAGGGGATGTACTCTACGGTTTGGGAGGAGATAGGGGATGGACTCCTAAACCAGATTTGGGAGGAGATAGGGGATGGACTCCTAAACCAGATTTGGGAGAAGATAGGGGATGGACTCCAGTGATAACTAAGTTGGTCGGAGTGTCCAGGGTGAAAGTCCCGAAATCCTAATTGCGTTTGCATAACGTAAATGAATTGAAGTATTGTTAAAATGAGTTGTAGTCTCATTTGAGATTGAATCGTTGAAGTATCGTTAATATGAGTTGTAGGCTCATTATGAACTGTTTGGCTGAATAGGGAACCACATCTATGAATTGGTTTGGATTATGAAATGGAAAAAGATGTTTGTTTGTCTATATGAGTTAAACATTGATCAAATGCCAATGTTTTAGTTATTGCTCATATTATGTTTAGCATATCTCTACTGGGCGTTCGCTCACCCTATATGGGACATCATTTTCAGGTTCAGGTGTTATGCCGCCTCCAAGGCCCTAGAGACTTGGATGGTTTTGGGAGTTGAAGACTCTTTTGGGTTGTTTTATTATTTTGGTGATACATGTAAATTCAAGCCAAGGGCTTATTTGTGTAGAGAGTTAGAACTCTTCTTTTGTTGTAACCAAGTGTTGACTTGGAAAGTTGTAAGCCTACAGGGCATTTACTTTTGTTGTCAACATGTATTACTTTTTGTAAGAATACTCTGATGAATGGAAATATGTTTATTCTCTTGTCTATGAATATCATGAATGTTGGGTTTATATGTATTATTTTGAGGGCGTTAGAGGATGTTAGGACAAGGACGTGGTGGTAGGCGAGGTAGGCCTAGGAGGCAAGAGATGCCTATACCGGATGAAATTTCGACGCAGTAGGAGGGTGTTGGTCAGGCCAATGTGGCCAACCCAGTAGGTCAGCAGGCCATGGGCGCCTTAGCCCGCGAGATGGCAGGAGCATTGAGGGAATCTATGGACATTCTCAGAGCTGAGAATCAAGTCCAGTCCCATGTTACTAAGGCAGGGCCTTCTTTCTTGAAGAGGGAGTTTTTCCGGTCTAATTCGGATGAGTTTCTAGAGGATCCTAAAGAGCCACTTAAGGCTGATGAGTGGCTTGAGCAGATGATGAAGATGTTTGAGATGCTAGGCATCGAAGACGGAGGCTTGAGAGTGATCTTGGCGTCATTCCAGCTGAAGGGAGACGCGGGTCAGTGGTGGAAGTTTGTTCAGGGCCGTATTGGTGGGACTTGGGAGGCTTTTGTTGGTGCCTTCCAGGAGAAGTTTTTGCCTCCCGCTGTTAGGAAGAAGTTGAGGGTTCAATTCTGTCAGCTCAAGGAGCTGAATACACTAGTGGCCGAGTTTGAGGCCGCATTTACCAGTTTATCTAGGTTTGCACCTGAGCTAGTGGTGTCTGAGGAACGACGTTGTCTTGAGTTCGCAAAGAAGTTGAGGACCGAGCTCAAGCTTAGGGTGGCAGGGTCCATGACTCGGGAGTATGGGCGCCTTGTGGATGCTGCTGCTCATCTTGAGATTATTATGCATGAGGAGGAGGAGAGGATGAGGGGCTCCAAGAGGAGTCAGGATGGCCAGGGAGATGACAGGAGGCAGAGGGGTTCTAACCCTTAGCAGTCCAGGGTGCATTTGCGAGATCTACCTTTCCAGTGCTGAGTTTAGGCTCCGGGAGAGGTAGTCAGGGAGACTTTACTTGTTACAAATGTGGTCAGCTGGGCCACAAGTCTCCAGCTTGCTCGCAGAGGGGAGGAGGACAGAGAGCAGCTTCATCTTCGGCTCGTCCTCAGAGCCAGAGTCAGAGTAGGGGCCAGCCAGTCTCTTGTTACCAGTGTGGTCAAGCGGGGCACCTGAAGAGGTTCTGCCCGCAGTTGAGTGGCACATCTGGTGCATCAGGGTCAAGGCAGAGTTATCAGCCAGCTCAGTCTGTTCAGGCCTCGAGGGCCAATCAGAGAGCCTCATCATCTCAGACTGTGCAGCAGTCTTTTGCTCCGAGAGGAGAGCAGGTAGATCAGAGACCTTCAGGGCGTGTGTATGCTGTTACCGCGCAGGATCTTGTATCGGCTCCATCTGTTGTGAGAGGTACTTTTTGTTTTGCAACTTGGTTGCTAATGTGTTGATTGATACGGGTGCATCTCATTCCTTTATATCTGCTGCATTTGCATCTGTTTTGGGGTTGGAGTTGGTGCAGTTGGCATCTCCTATTTGTGTTGTATCACTTGTTGGGGGGTGAATTGATTTTGAAGCAAGGGTGTAGAGGTTGTGATATTGAGGTTGCCGATCGCCAGCTTCCATTTTCTTTTGTAGTTATGGCTATGTCAGGTTTTGATGTGATTTTGGGTATGGACTGGTTATCGTCATACCGGGCTGTTATCGATTGCTACCGCCAGATGGTTACTGTATGTACCTTGAGTGGGGATTGCTTTCATTTCTTGGGGGATCGGGTTGGAAGTGTTTTGCCACCAGTGTATGATCTGCAAGGGCGGAGTGAGCTTAGTGGCCTTCTTGCTAGCTGTATGAGTGGTGAGTGTGATGAGACCCAGGCTGAGTTACCGAGAGTGGTTTGTGAGTACTCAGACGTCTTTCTCAAGGATCTTGTTAGTTTGCCACCCCATCGAGAGATCGAGTTCTCTATTGACTTAGTGCCTGGCACGACACCGATTTTTATGGCACCGTATCGTTTTGCCCTAGCCGAGTTGAGTGAGTTGATTACCGAAAATTGAATCGGGCTACGGTTAAGAACAAGTACCCTATGCCTCGTATAGATGATCTGTTTGACCAGTTGAAAGGGTCCCGTTGTTTCTCTAAGATAGACTTGAGATCGGGTTACCATCAGTTGAGGGTCAGGGAGGACGATATCCTGAAGACGACATTCCGTACACGGTATGGCCATTATGAGTTTCTGGTGATGCCTTTTGGGCTCACCAATGCACCGGCAATATTTACGGATTTGATGAACCGGATCTTCCGGGAATTTTTAGATCGTTTTGTGGTCGTTTTCGTAGACGACATTCTGATTTATTCACCTTCTGAGGAGGAGCATGAGGAACACTTGAGAGTGGTGCTTGAGTTGCTTAGAGCCCATAAGCTGTATGCTAAGTTTGGGAAGTGTGAGTTCTGGCTAAGAGAGGTCAAGTTCTTAGGCCATATAGTCTTCGGGGAAAGGGTGTCTATTGATACATCCAAGATAGAGGCAGTGCAGGACTGGGCACAGCCTAAGAGTGTTTTTGAGATCTGCAGTTTTCTGGGATTGGCCGGTTATTACCGTCGGTTTGTGAAAGACTTCTCCAGGCTAGCTTTGTCGTTGACTAGATTGACGCGGAAAGGGGTCAAATTTGTATAGAGTGAGACTTATGAAAAGTCGTTCCAAGAACTTAAAGTTAGACTTACCACCACTCCAGTTTTGATTATTCCGGAGAGAGGTTTGGGTTATGCGGTGTATTGTGATGCCTCACGAGAGGGTTTGGGTTGTGTGTTGATGCAAGAGGGGAAAGTGGTAGCCTATGGCTCGCGGCAGTTGAAAACACATGAGAGAAACTACCCTACACATGACCTAGAGTTAGCAGGTGTGATTTTTGCCTTGAAGATCTGGAGGCACTACCTTTATGGTGAGAGATTCGAGGTGTTCTCGGATCATAAGAGTCTAGAGTATCTGTTTACACAGAAAGACTTGAATCTGAGGTAGAGGAGGTGGATGGAGTTCATTGAGGATTATGACTTCGAGTTACATTATCATCCGGGGAAGGCCAATGTTGTGGCCTATGCCCTTAGTAGGAAATCCATTAGTGATGTAGCTTGTATAGCCATCCGGAAGTGGGAAATGTTGGGTGCACTGGGCGAGTTTGATTTGCTTTTGGGTGAATCTGTTGAGTCTGCGACCTTGTTTTCTGTAGTTGTGCAGCCTACAATTGTGAATCGAGTGTTGGAGGCACATAGAAGTGACCTTGAGGTAGAATCCCTCCAGGAGAATATCTCCAGTGGGAAGGTTAAGAAGGGTTTGACTGTGTATCCCGACCTGAGTGTGAGGTACCGAGACCGTCTGTTTGTGCCGGAGTCTTGCCGAGAGGAAGTACTCTGAGAGTTTCACCATTCACGCCTTGTGGTGCATCCGAGAGGCACTAAGATGTATCGTGATTTGGGTCGCCAGTTTTGGTCGCGGGGTATGAAGAAGGATGTGGCCGTTTTTGTGTCTAAGTGCCTTACTTGTCAGCAGGTGAAGGCCGAGCATCAAAGGCCAGCGGGTTTGTTACAACCCTTGCCTATAGCCGAGTGGAAGTGGGAGCATGTCACAATGGACTTTGTTGTAGGTCTTCCGAGGACTCAATGGGGTAGTGATACTATTTGGGTGGTCGTAGACCGGTTGACTAAGTCGGCGCACTTCATTCCTATGCGCGTGAGAGATTCGATAGATCATCTTGCCGACTTGTATATTCAGGACATAGTGAGGTTGCACGGGGTCCCAGTGTCGATCGTCTCAGATAGAGATCCACGTTTTACTGCTAGGTTGTGGCAAAGTTTGTAGAGTGCCTTGGGCACTAGATTGACCTTTAGCACGGCTTATCATACTCAGACTGACGGACAATTCGAGCGTACTATTCAGATCCTTGAGGATATGCTTCGAGGTTGTGTCCTTGACTTTAGTGGCTCGTGGGAGAAGCACTTGCCCTTGGTGGAGTTTGCCTATAATAACAGTTTCCAATCGAGTATTGATTTGGCACCGTTTGAGTCCTTGTATGGCCAACCGTGTAGGTCTCCAGTGTGTTGGGCCGAGGTGGGTGATGTACCTTTGTTAGGCTCGGAGTTGGTTCGGGAGACGACGGAGAAGGTTGAGCTTATCCGTAGGAGGCTTGTTACAGCCCAGAGTCGCCAAAAGAGTTATGCCGACCGTAGGCGGAGGCCTTTGGCATTTGAGGCCGATGATCATGTCTTTCTGAAAATATCACCTAGGCGGGGTTTGATGAGGTTTGGGAAGAGTGAGAAGTTGTCCCCTCATTTTATTGGCCCTTTCGAAATCCTTGAGAGGATTGGCGAGGTTGCCTACTATCTGGCTTTACCGCCGCAGTTGTCCGAAGTTCATGACGTATTTCATGTTAGTATGCTTTGGAAGTACGAACCGGATCCGTCGCATGTATTGGATTGGACCGACTTACAGGTTGATGAGGATGCCTCGTATGAGGAGAGACCGGTGAGGGTCTTGGATAGGCGGGATCAAGTCTTGCGAGGCAAGACCATTCCCTTGGTAAAAGTTTTGTGGAAACATCACGGGGTGGAGGAAGCCACTTGGGAACGTGAATTGGAGGTCCGAGAGAAGTATCCGGATCTATTTGTGGATGTTTGAGCACATGTTGAAATATTTTGTTGTATTGATGAACTTTAAGAACATTGAATATGTCTTAAGTTGTAAAACATTGTATGTGTTTTGATTTATGGAAGTATTATGGAATATGCCTTGAAAATGGAAGTTTAATTTGACATTGTATATGTTAAATGTATTGTAGAAATGCAAATATATCATTAACATTGAATATGTTATGGAATGGTGGAATATGGTATTGGAATTTGTTAAATTTCAAAGAAAAGCATGTTGTTAATACATATTGAATTATATTGTGAGTTGCCTCTTGAAAAGGGATGGGATGACCGGTAATGGGTCAAGATGTTGAATATGGAACTGTATTATTGTTAAGAATTGAAAAATCATAATTTTGAAACTTGTAACTAATTTCGGGGACGAAATTCTTTAAGGAGGGGAGGTTATAGCGATCCCGGTTTTCCCTCCATTGGTTATTGTATTTCGGAATCGGTTCCGTAGATGTTGGTTGTTGTATATGTTGTATTTTCATCCTTTAATTCCTTGTATTTGAGTTTTGGGATGTATTGGGCAGGTTTGTAACAGGTTGGGTGTGTTTTGAAACAAATGGTTGCTGCCTAGATTTTAGTGTCTTCACTCGAGCGAGGCTTTTGTCGCTCGAGCGAGCTCTGTGTTTTAGTTCCTTCGCTCGAGCCAGGGTTCCTTCGCTCGAGTGAGAGTTGAGTGGTGTGTCTGTTGGCTCGAGCGAGAAGTCTTGCGCTCAAGCGTGCGTCTGCGTCTAGTTTGGACCTGAAGGTTGTGTTTCTTAGCTCGAGCGAGCTTTCTTTCGCTCGAGCGAGCGAGCGAGCTATATGTTTTGGGTTTCTTCGTTCGAGCGAGCTTTTCTTCGCTCGAGCGTGCTTCTGGGTTGCAGACCTGAAGCTTCGTGTTGTTGGCTCGAGCAAGGCTTTCTGCGCTCGAGCGAGGTTTCTCTATGTCTGGTCGATCGAGCGACCACTCCTTCGCTTGAGCGAGGCTCGAATATATCAGTTGCTGCAGCGTGTATCTCCTTCACTTTTTCATCTCTTTTTACTTCCAAACCCTAGCCCCGGCTGCCTCTCTCTCTCTACACACTCTCTCTCTCTAAGATTTCATCTATTTTTAGTGTGTTTCCACCCCAATCTCTTTGTAAGAAAGATAGAGGGTGGCGTGGGCTTCACTTTAATCTGAAAAATCATGGATTTGGAGCACTTTGAGTTTTCTTCATCAACTCCTTTGGGCTTCTAATTTCGAGGTAGGGATAACCTACTCCTCTCTATGAGTTTTGACATAAATGTTGGGTATTTTGGATAGATGGTGTTGTTTGGTAATTTTGGAAAAGTTAGGGTTTGATTTGTAATTTATAAAAGAGGGGTTTTCAATGGTTAACTCTATGTGTATGTGAGACCTTGGAGTATGGAATTATTGTTGTTAAATTGATGAAATTGAGCCTTGGGGTTGATAATTGAGAAATGGGGAAAATGCCCTAATTACATTGAATAATTAATTTGAGAAAGAGTGAAATTGAGTTGAAAATCATGAAATTGGGAAATTATGGGATTGAATAGTGTAGTTGGATTAGTTAATCAGTCACGTATGAAAATGTTGATATTTTATCTGTTTGATAAATTTATTATCTGTTTAGAGATAATTGCTTTGGGCTATCGGTGGAGGATAGTCTTGATTGTTGTAGACACTGTATGTTGATTAGGGAAAACTGAAACTAATCACATTGAATAAGTCATTGAATATGACGGTTGGAATAATACATCGAATATGTGTATTGATTGATCATTGTATATGATAAGTGTTTAAATACATTGTATATGTGTATTGTTTGGGAGGAGATAGGGGATGTACTCCATGGTTTGAGGGGAGATAGAGAATGCACTCTCAAACCTGTTTGGAAGGAGATAGGGAATGGACTCCATTGATAACTAAGTTGGCCGGAGTGTCTAGGGTGAAAGTCCCGAAATCTTAATTACGTTTGTATAACGTAGATGATTGAAGTATTGAAATGTTTATATATGAGTTGTAGTCTCATTTGAATTATGGATAATGGAAGTGTTTTAATATGAGTTGTAGTCTCATTTAATAGTTTGGCTAGATAATGAGCCATGTTTATAAAAGTGAATTAGATAAGTGAAGGAAAGTGGAATGAAACACGGATGTATTTGTCATGAAATTGGAAAGTGTTGTAAGTTGGTTTACAAGTGTTAACCTTTTATCGAATGCTAATGTTTTAGTTATTTCTCATAATTGGTTTAGTATATCTCTACTGGGCTGTGGCTTACCCTATATGGGACATCATTTTCAGGTTCAGGTGATATGCTACCTCCAAGGACGTAGCTTGGGAGGCTTAGAGGCTGAAGGATTTTTTGTTATTCTCTTTTTGGTATTACATGTAAATTCAAGCCAAGGGCTTATTTTGTATAAAGAGTTAGAACTCTTCTTTTGTTGTACCCAAGTGTTGACTTGGAAAGTTGTAAGCCCGTAGGGCATTTACTTTTGTTGTCAACATGTAATACTTTTGTAATGAATACTCTGATATATGGAAATATGCTTTATTCTCTTATGTCTATACATGTCAAGAATGTGGGTTTATATGTATATTTTTGAGGGCGTTACAAGTGTGGAATAGCTCGGTGCAAGATGGTGATGTTAATTTGCAATTCTAGCACAAAAAATTATGATTCAAAATTCTTAATTTTAGAAAATAAAAACATATCATTTATATCACAAATTATTATAAAGACTGTTTAATTTTTGTTTGACAAAAAAATATTAGAGAGATGATATTACTTATAAATGATGTGTTTTGGATAGAAATTATTAAATAGTCTTAAAGTATTGTATGACATTATCTACGTGATGCTTACAACATGGGAAACCAAAGTCACGCTAAGTGGACCTGTCATTATCTCTTAACTACATAAAAATTACGAGTTAATTATATTCAATTTATAAAATTTTCCATTACACTATTAGTTTAGACTACTTCATAAACAATACTACATATTACTCCCAAAATATCAAATAACTATATATTATTAACAATACAAAAAACCTTTAGCCAAAAAGCATGTTAACATAAAAGAGAATACATTTTACATATACATAAAAAAAAAAAAAAATTTAAAAAAAGGTCCAAAACTGAGGGGCTCCGTCCCTGCTGGCAATGTATGATAGGGCTGTGTAATTAATTATCGAGGACTTTCGTGGGAAAAAATAAGGATCACTTATAAAATATTTAAATTAACTCTTTCTTTTTAATTATTTTTTAATCATTAATTAAATATTTTATTGACATATCACTAGATCTAAAAAATAGATATATAAAGTGAGTCTATAAAATGGGTATTTTCGATGATAACTAAAATAATAATCACAATAAATTATAATTAACATTATAATGTGTCATAACTAACATTATAATGAATTATAATCCATATAAAACTAATAATAAGTTATAATCAAATATCACAAATATTGTAACTGGATATACACCCTATTTTGAGGTGTGTATTATAAAATTTTCATAATTATACACACTAATTATATTTGGAAGCTTTTTTGATAAATCCTCTTTCTAAGAGTTTTATTCCATCTAACTCATATTCTTTTTAACTATTCCATTAGATCCTATTTAAGGTAAGAAGACCAAAATACCCTTAATCTTTCCTACCCCTATTAATGTTGATTATCATCATGTTTTGGTAGTTCTTATGCATCAGGATGTTGACTGTCATTATATTCATATTAATTTGAAATGAATTTCTGTCATTGTATTGTCAATTACATGATGTGAATATTCATAATAATACACACGAATGTGAACGTTCACATCACTACATGTTGTGAATAAGAATGTGTTGTCAATTAAAAATAAGAAGGTTCATATGTTGTGAACGTTTACTTCACTACATTAGATGAGAAAGAATTTTTCAGAAAGGTGTTGTGAATGTTCATATCAGATAAGAAAGAATGTTCACATTATTTTTAATGTGTTGTAAATTAAAAATATGTTGTTGTAAACGTTCACATCACGACATTAGATGAGAGAGAATTTTTTGAAAAGGTGTTGTGAACGTTCACATCAAATGAGAGAGAATGTTCACATTATTTTTAATGTGTTGTCAATTAAAAATATATTGTTGTGAACGTTCACATCACGACATTAGATGTGTAACGCCCCGAAATAATTCAACATAAACTAACCACATCAACTAACGTTCACTAAACAATGACAATATTCCTTCCATCTTTACATAGTTAATAAATGAGTTTATACAAAAGTTTCGCATGCAGATTATACATTCATTGGTAAAATAAAAAAAAAAAAACATGAATCTATAGCATGTGAAGCATATAGTTCTCAAAACAAATAAATGCCCTTATGGGCTACAACTTCCAAGGCTTAAGCCCGGTTACACAAAAGTAGCCTCTCGGACCCATACAAAAATAGCCCTTGGCTAGCAATTAAATCACAACAAAATTGATCTATATACTTTTCACAATTATACACGCCCTCAATTTGGCAGGATCACCACGTCTTTTCCTGCACCAAAATCCCATAAGGGTGAGCATAAGGCCCAGTAGAGAAATCCCTAACAAAGTATATACATTTATGTAAGATATCCAATATTAAATGCAAGTGCAAATGCCATGCAATGCCTTTTCAAAATAGTCTCATGTCATGTCTTTCTTGAAAATCACCATGTTTTCGATAACATTTTTGCAATCTCATCAATTCTAAATTTCCAATTTTAACCATAAGGGGCGGTAAATACGACACAGGTACTCCCTAGGTTGGTGTCTGCAAGTAGGTTCAACAAGCACTACCAATAACCCTACTTTACCGATTGCTAACCAGAAGGGACGTGGTACCTCCTCCGTACGTGTTTTCGGTCTTTCACCCCGGACACTCAGGCCAACTTATCAATTCATCTACACCCCCTAACCGGACTCACCAACGTATTTACCCCATACACATTATCGTTGTTTTCATTACCATATATGTATGTATATATTCCTTTCTTGAATGTAAATGTTTCCAATCTAGATACACAATGCATAATAATTAGTTGACAGAATATGAAATGTAATGATAATCCATGCCTCGTAGTATTTCTCCAATTTCAAGTTATTCCAACAACATTACCATAACAATTACATTCCTCATTTTCCCTTCTCCATGTTATTTCATAAAATGGTACAAAGTTGCTATCATGGATCTTTATACAACAATGAACCTACAATTCATAAACTTTCACATTCTAAATATTTCCAATGCTAGAGCAAATGTTTGAACAATAATTTCCTTTCACAACAATACTCATATATCATGGAACACGACAATGTACAATTTATAATCACATGTGTATATGTAGGTGACCAATGAAAAATTAAGTGAGGTTTCCAACCTTTATACATCTAGAATTTATCACATAATATCAACATTAGGAAATTCTTACTCACCCTTTTATTTATTTCAAGAAAAATCCCTTGATTTCCCCCATTATTCCCAAAACCCCCAAGCTTCTAGGTTTTTTACCAAAAACCCTAATCTTTCCTCATCTCCTTTCAAAAACCCCTCTAAACACATCAATCTCAACATCATGATTCCACATTTCAAAATTTAGAACTTACAAAAGACAAGGACAGATTTCTCCTACAAAACCATCCATTTCTTGAAACAAAAACCCATTTTCGAAATACCAAAGGAGAGCTCACAAATCAATCACAAACTTACATAAACATATATATAACTCAACGAAATCCCCTACCTCAATGCTTGATGAAGAAATGGAGATGAAACCCTAGTTTGATGGAAGATTCTTCAACTTTCCACAACACCAAGAGGAGCCCTAGCTCTAGATCTCCAAAGCTTGAGAGGGATGATGATGGATTCAGACCCAATGGATTACAAGAATCAAAGAGTTTTAGGGTTTTGATGAAGGTTTCTAGAGAGAAGGAGGAGAAAATATGAGGTTTAGAGTGAGATAGAGAAGCCCCAAATGTGATACAAATTCGGCAAAAAGAGCACAAAAAGAAAAAAAAAAAATAGAGGTTCAGCTACCCAGAATCCCGCACGTGCGGAGCGCCTTCCCCGCACGTGCGGCCCTCACTTCCGCACGTGCAGTGGTCCTTCCCACACCACCTTCCGCACCTGCCGTTTAGGCAATGTGCAAGCCCCTCAAGCCTCACCCTCCCCACACGTGCGGCCCTGGTCCAGCAGCCCAGAATTTTTCGATTCGGTCCCCGGGCACTTCGGACCTGACCCCGCACTCTCTGGAACAAGTGGAAATCAATCACCGAAAGGCAAGAACAAAGTTTTTTGTTTGAGGACTAAACTTCCAGACACTACAACCCAATGTGAAACAAAGGAGAACGAAGCGAATAATCATTCCCGGTCATCACAACGTCCCCATCATAGGAAATTTCATCTCCGAAATTTAAACCCACTAATCAAACGGAGAATTCTAACAACTATAATTATACCATCAAAATTTCAACCCACAATATCGATATTTAACCAACATTTATTATGCTCTTCATCACCATTCTCCAAAACAACAATTACTCATACTAAGTATTCGAAATAAAACATTCATAGCAAAATATCATCCTTTCACTATCTCGTGCTCAGATTAACAATACTTACAACAACATGTGCTCAATAATTTAACTCTCTTTCCCTTGAACACTAGGAAACATTACAATTTAAAATAGACAACTAAACATTTTCAAACAAATTTGGATATTTGGAGCGAACTTCCGCTTCTTGTTCCCAAGTTGCCTCCTCAATCCCATGGTGTCTCCACAACACCTTCACTAACGGTATGGTTTTGCCTTGTAGCACTTGTTCTCGGGTGTCTAAGATTTGAACTGGTTGCTCCTCATAGGAGGCATCTTTATCCACCTCCAAATCAACCCAATCCAACACATGAGAAGGGTCGGGTTCGTACTTCCTAAGCATGGACACATGAAAAACATTGTGAACTCCCGAAAGTTGTGGCGGTAATGCTAACCGGTACACCACCTCCCCAATTCTCTCCAATATCTCAAAAGGCCCAATATACCTCGGAGACAACTTACCACTCTTACCAAATCTCATTAAACCCCGACTAGGTGAGATCTTAAGAAATACATGGTCACCCACTTCAAAGGACAAAGGTCGTCTCCTCTTGTCCGCATAACTTTTCTGTCGGCTTTGGGTCGTATCTAACCTCTTCCGAATGAGAGCAACTTTCTCAGTTCTCTTCCTAACAATTTTTGGACCCAACAAAGGTGCATCTCCCACCTCGGCCCAGCAAATAGGTGATCTACAAGGTCGGCTATACAAGGCCTCAAATGGTGCCATCTCGATACTAGCTTGATAACTATTATTGTAAGCAAACTCAATCAACGGTAAATGCCTCTCCCAAGACCCCTTGAAATCTAGGACACAAACTCTAAGCATGTCCTCCAAAATCTTAATGGTGCTTTCCAACTGCCCATCGGTTTAAGGGTGGTAAGCGGTGCTAAAGGTCAACTTGGTTACCAATGCCTCTTGAAGGCTTTGCCACAACTGAGCAGTAAAACGAGGATCCCTATCCGACATGATGGTTACCGGAACCCCATGAAGCCGAACTATCTCTCTAACGTACAACTCTGCCAAGTGCCCAACTGAGTCGCTAGTACGCATTGGAATGAAATGTGCGACTTAGTCAACCTATCAACAATTACCCAAATGGCATCATTGCCCCGCTGTGTTCTAAGAAACCCAACTACAAAGTCCATGGTAACGTGTTCCCACTTCCACTCGGCTATTGGTAAGGGTTGCAACAAACCCGTTGGTCTTTGATGTTTGACCTTTACTTGTTGACAAGTAAGGCACTTGGACACAAAGGATGCGACATCCCTCTTCATACCCCTCTACCAAAACTGACGGCTAAGATCACGATACATTTTTGTGCCTCCCAGATGTACCACAAGGCGTGAATGATGGAATTCCCGAAGCACTTCCTCTCTACAAGATTTAGGTATAAACAAATGGTCTAAGTAGCGTACACTCTGATTCGAGTAAATGTTTAAACCCTTCTCTTCCTTCCCGTTGGAGATTTTATCACGAATTAACTCTACCTCACGGTCTTCTCGTTGTGCCTCTACAACTTTGCTAATCAGGATAGGTTGAGCACTCAAGGTAAACAATGTTGCACCCTCTTCGGACTCTCCCAATTGCAATTCAAACTTGCCAACTTCACCCAACATAACCCACTCCCGAATGGCCACACTTGCCAAACTACTCATGGTTTTTCGACTTAAGGCATCGGCCACTACATTGGCCTTCCCCGAATGATAGTGTAACTCAAAATCATAGTCTTCTAAAAACTACATCCACCTCCGTTGATGTAAGTTTAAATCTTTTTGGTAAAACAAATACTTCAAGCTCTTATGATCGGAGAAAACCTCAAACTTTTCACCATACAAGTAATGCCTCCAAATTTTCTAGGCAAACACTGTTGCGGCTAACTCTAAGTCGTGGGTAGGGTAATTCTTCTCATGAGTTTTCAATTACCGTGAGCTGTAAGCTACAACCTTTCCCCCTTGCATCAAAACACAACCAAGCCCATCCCGAGATGCACCACAATAAACGGTGTAACCCAAGCCTCTCTCCGGAATGTCAATCTAGTTTTAAGCTCTTAGAAAAGACTTTTCACAAGCTTCACTCCATACAAACTTAACCCCCTTTCTAGTCAACCTAGTCAAAGGCACGGCTAATCTAGAGAAATCCCTCACAAAACGCCGATAGTACCTCACCAATCCCAAGAAACTCTGGATCTCAAAAACATTTTTAGGTTGCTCCCAATCTTGTACAGAATCTATCTTTGAAGAATCTACAGTTACTCCCTCTCTTGACACCACATGGCCCAAAAACTTCACCTCGGTGAGCCAAAACTCGCATTTCTCAAACTTGGCATACAATTGATGTTTTCTAAGTAATTCAAGCACTACTCTCAAGTGAGCCTCATGTTCCTCCTTGGAAGTTGAATAGATTTAAATATCGTCCACAAAGACGACCACAAAATGATCCAAATATTCCCTAAAAATTCAATTCATCAAATCCATAAAAGAAGCCTGTGCATTAGTCAACCCAAACGGCATTACAAGGAACTCATGGTGGCCATAACGCATATGAAAGGCCGTTTTCTCAATGTCTTCCTCCCAGACTCTCAACTGATGGTACCCCGACCTCAAATCTATCTTGGAGAAGCAACAAGACCCTCTAAGTTGATCAAACAAGTCATTTATTCTGGGTAAAAAGTATTTGTTCTTAACGGTAACTCGGTTCAACTTGCGGTAATTGATGCACAACCGCAACGACCCATCCTTCTTCTTCGCAATGAAAATCGGCGCTCTCCAAGGTGACATACTAGGGTGAATGAAGTCCTTGTCTAAAAGCTCTTAGAGTTGAATCTTCAACTCATGCAACTCCGCGGGTGCAAATCTATACGGCGCCATAGAAATTGGTGCCGTTCTAGGCACTAAGTGGACAGTAAACTCAATCTCCGGTGGGGTGGCAAACAAGTAAGATCTTCGGGAAACACGTCCGAGTATTCACAAACTACCCTTGGCAACTCAACTCGAGTCCCGTCACTCTCACTATCCAAGAAAGTAGCAAGAAGACCACTAAGCTCGTTTCTACTACGAGGATTAAATACTGGCGATAAGACTCGATCAACCCTATCCCCCAGAAAGTAAAAACAATCACCACCCGAGGTGCACACTGTGACCTTCTGACGAAAACAATCAATCACTGCCCGATACGAAGACAACCAATCCATGCCTAGAATGACGTCAAAAAACTCGACATGTCTAGCAACACAAAAGCAAACGGGAGTCTACGCTCGGCAACCTCTATCTCACAATCACGACACCCCCGATCTAAGTCAATTGTACCTCCAAACAGGTGACTCTACTCTAAGCGGAAACGCTAACTGTGCCACCTCTAACCCCAATGCAGATGCGAATGCAGCAGATATGAATGAATGAGACGCACCCGTATCTATCAACACACTAGCCAAAGAATTACACACAATAAAAATACCTCTCACAACTGAGGATCCTGGCAAGTGCTCTAGCGCGGTAACAGAGTACACACGCCCTTGTGGCCTCTGATCAACCTGTTCGTTCCTCGGAGCATGGGCCTAATGTACGGACTGAGCCGAAGTGGCTCCCTGATGAACTCGTGAAGTCTGAGTTGAGTGAGTCTGCAGGTGGCTCTGAGTCTGCCTTGACCCTGATGCGCCTTCCAATTGCGGGGAAACTCTCTTCATGTGCCCTGATTGACCGCACTGGTAGCAAGTAGACCCCTGACCTCTACTCTGAGATTGACTCTAAGATCGGTTAGGTGGTGGTGGTGGAAACATCTGTTGTCCTCCTCTCTTCTGTGGACATGCAAAGGCCTTGTGACCCGGTTGGCCACACTTAAAGCTAGAAAACCCACTCGGTGCACTCTTTCCCGAGCCCGCACTAGGCAAGGGGAAAGTGAATCTAGACTGTTGCGATTGAGACTAGGATGAAAAGTGTTTCTGCTCTTCTTGTTGGGCCTATAGTCTCTCTATGTCCCTTGGCCCCTAGACTTCGAATTCTGAAGTCTCTCCTCTTCGGCCTCCACGGTAATCTCTACATGTGTAGCCGCCTCCACAAGACGGTCATAATTCCGGATCATGTTCCCGGAACCTTTGAACAAGATTTTGGTTCTCAACTTCTTTTCGAACTCAATGCAACGGCGCTCTTCCGTCGCTATCAACTTCAGTGCGAACCGGGACAAACTAGAGATGGCCGCTTCGAATTCGGCCACGGACATGTTAAGTTGCTTAAGGTCTTGGAACTCCTTTCTCAACCTCTCCCTAGCCGTGGGAGGTAGGTACTTGTCTTGGAAGGCCACCACAAATGCCTCCCATGTTGGTTCAATTTGGCCCTTGGCATACTTCCACAATTGGCCCGCGTCCCCCTTGAGATAGTAACTCGTAAGAGTCACTTTAAGCTCACTGTCTTCCATGTGAAGCATCTCAAATGTCTTCACTGTCTGTTCGAGCCATTCATCCGCTTTCTTTGGCTCGGGGCCACCATGGAATTCATCCGGTTTGGCCTGCAAAAACTCCTTCGTGAGGAAGCTCGCCCTTGTCTCCACGGCGTTCTCCTTAGCTTGGTTCTCCGCCCTCAAAATGTTCATGGACTCCCTCAATGCCCCCGCCATTTCTCGGGCTAGGGCCCCCATTGCAGCTTGACCTGCTTGCCTTGGTACCTCCGCTTACCCCACTTGCTCGGCCATGTTAGCTTGGCCTAAACCCTCTTCATGGACCGGTACCTCATGCACACCCCAGCGGCCCCTACCATGTCTTCTGCCTCTACCACCACGACTTAACCCTTTTTAACATCCTAATTCAGGAACAAGATAGATAATTTAGCACATAATTCTAAATGTGCTCGCAACTTGCCTCACACGATAAACTATAACAATTATATATATTCTATCACACAAACAATTCAATTCACTCCACATAAGCACGTAGTCACGTAAACACATATGAATTATCCTTTAGTGATGAGATTCGCCCCATGAGAAACCAAGAATTCTTAGTAGAATGAGTATTGATCAAGTACCCTTCTAATAAGACCTCAATGAATCTAACAGGCGCAAATAACATCCCAAAAGTCCAATCCCATACCCACATAGTCACGTAAGCATGCTATCACATAGGCACAAATAAAAAAAAAAACATTTCCTAATCATGCGAAATGAACCCATTGTGGTATAACAACCACTTCCTGTGAGCCCCAAGTATTCAAACCCGGTAGCTCTGATACCAAGTTGTAACGCCCCGAAATAATTCAACATAAACTAACCACATCAACTAACGTTCACTAAACAATGAAAATAATCCTTCCATCTTTACATAGTTAATAAACAAGTTTATACAAAAGTTTCACATGCAGATTATACATTCATTGGTAAAAAAAAAAAAAAAAAAAAACACATGAATCTATAGCATGTGAAGCATATAGTTCTCAAAACAAATAAATGCCCTTATGGGCTACAACTTCCAAGGCTTAAGCGCGGTTACACAAAAGTGGCCTCTCGGACCCATACAAAAATAGCCCTTGGCTAGCAATTAAATCACAACAAAATAGAGCTATGTACTCTTCACAATTATCCACGCCTTCAACTTGGCGGGATCACTACGTCTTTTCCTGCACCAAAATCCCATATGGGTAAGCATAAAACCCAGTAGAGAAATCCCTAACAAAGTATATACATTTATGTAAGATATCCAATATTAAATGCAAGTGCAAATGCCATGCAATGCCTTTTCAAAATAGTCTCATGTCATGTCTTTCTTGAAAATCACCATGTTTTCGATAACATTTTTGCAATCTCATCAATTCTAAATTTCCAATTTTAACCATAAGGGGCGGTAAATACGACACAGGTACTCCCTAGGTTGGTGTCTGCAAGTAGGCTCAACAAGCACTACCAATAACCCCACTTTACCGATTGCTAACCAGAAGGGACGTGGTACCTCCTCCGCACGTGTTTTCGGTCTTTCACCCCGGACACTCAGGCCAACTTATCAATTCATCTACACCCCCTAACCGGACTCACCAACGTATTTACCCCATACACATTATTGTTGTTTCATTACCATATATGTATGTATACATTCCTTTCTTGAATGTAAATGTTTCCAATCTAGATACACAATGCATAATAATTAGTTGACAGAATATGAAATGTAATGATAATCCATGCCTCGTAGTATTTCTCCAATTTCAAGTTATTCCAACAACATTACCATAACAATTACATCCCTCATTTTCCCTTCTCCATGTTATTTCATAAAATGGTACAAAGTTGCTATCATGGATCTTTATACAACAATGAACCTACAATTCATATACTTTCACATTCTAAATATTTCCAATGCTAGAGCAAATGTCTGAACAATAATTTCCTTTCACAACAATACTCATATATCATGGAACACGACAATGTACAATTTATAATCACATGTGTATATATAGGTGACCAATGAAAAATTAAGTGAGGTTTCCAACCTTTATACATCTAGAATTTAACACATAATATCAACATTGGGAAATTTTCACTCGCCCTTTTATTTATTTCAAGAAAAATCCCTTGATTTCCCCCATTATTCCCCAAACCCCCAAGCTTCTAGGTTTTTCACCAAAAACCCTAATCTTTCCTCATCTCCTTTCAAAAAAACCCTCTAAACACATCAATCTCAACATCATGATTCCACATTTCAAAATTTAGAACTTACAAAAGACAAGGATAGATTTCTCCTACAAAACCATCCATTTCTTGAAACAAAAACCCATTTTCGAAATACCAAAGGAGAGCTCACAAATCAATTACAAACTTACATAAACATATATATAACTCAACGAAATCCCCTACCTCAATGCTTGATGAAGAAATGGAGATGAAACCCTAGTTTGATGGAAGATTCTTCAACGTTCCACAACACCAAGCGGAGCCCTAGCTCTAGATCTCCAAAGCTTGAGAGGGATGATGATGGATTCAGACTCAATGGATTACAAGCATCAAAGAGTTTTAGGGTTTTGATGAAGGTTTCTAGAGAGGAGGAGGAGAAAATATGAGGTTTAGAGTGAGATAGAGAAGCCCCAAATGTGATACAAATTCGGCCAAAAGAGCAAAAAAAAAAAAAAAAGACAGAGGTTCGGCTGCCCAGAATCCTGCACGTACGGAGCACCTTTTCCGCACGTGCGGCCCTCACTCCCGCACGTGCGGTGGTCCTTCCCGCACCACCTTCCGCACTTGCCTTTTAGGCAGTGTGCAAGCCCCTCAAGCCTCACCCTCCCCGCATGTGCGGCCCCACCCCGCACTTGCGGCCCTGGTCCAGCAGTCCAAAATTTTCCAGTTCGGTCCCCGGGCACTCCGGACCTAACCCTACACTCTCCGGAACAAGTGGAAATCAATCACCGAAAGGCAAGAACAAAGTTTTTTGTTTGAGGACTAAACTTTTGCACACTACAACGCAATGAAAAACAAAGGAGAACGAAGCGAATAATCATTCCCAGTCATCACAAGATGAGAGAGAATTTTTCGGAAAGGTGTTGTGAACGTTTACATCAGATGAGAGAGAACGTT